>CAWUFW010006875.1:600000-1086717 GCA_963921515.1 Calotriton arnoldi
CATATTCAAACATAATGTTACATTGTCCTATGATCACATTATATCTGTATAAATACATGTTGTTTAACAATTCATATTGAAAATCCGTTGTTTTTTTTTATAAAATCAAACACAACCAGAATTTACAAAGAACAGGGTAAGCATAAATATATAAATAAATATAAATATGGTATGTGCAATTAAAAAATACTGGATGTACTACGCCAATTAGAACTTAACTTTGTGTTAAAGTATCATGGCTGAGATCCTAACAGCCATACACTTTACACTTTTGTCATCATTGGCTTTGATCCCTATATTGTACATATTCAAAGTACCACAAAATAATATAGCCCAAGTGGGCCAAGTTTGTTGTTCCATGTTGAAGGCATATGTTAAAACAACTCGGTCTTGTGAACAATTAAATATACAAAAAGTGCTCAGCTGTACCTAAGTGCTAAAACTGTTTAAAAACCAGTTTAAAGTGTAAAAAGGAGTTAAAAATAGTAGAAAAAATTGTAAAAAGCAGGTATATGAAGAGGTTTAATTAAAATTACCATCTTTTTTTTGGAAGTTGTTAATTATGCACTGCATATGTTCAAAAAGTGTCTGAGTGCATTGTATGGCTTCATATTAATGTTATCTACTCATAGCCATGTGTACAAATCCTCAGTCTTATTAAGACCCCTAGGACTCTTACTATCAAACTCTAAAATATATTGAGTTTCCAATTTCCTAAGGTTAGCCTCCCTATTCCCACCCCGTCTGAGTGGGGGTACCGAGTCCACCACAAAATACTTCAATTCCTGTATTTGATTGCTATGGACCTCTTTGAAATGGCGTGCTACTGGGTAGCTGGGATCTGAATTGGTAATAGGTCTAATGTGTTGGAGAATTCTCTTGTGGACCTGCAGTTTCGTACTGCCTATATAGCAGAGTCCACAAGAGCACTCCAACACATAGATAGCAAATTCGGTTTTACAAGTCAAAAGTTTAGAAATCTTAGTGGGTTCAGGTTTAAAGGGTGTGACATACGATGTTTTGTTCACACCCAATTTACAGGCCTTACACGTTGAGCATCTTACAAAGCCTTTTTGTCCCGATAACCAATTTTTATTAAGGATTATTTCGGGGCTGCTGCTCACCAAGAAATCACTAGTTGATGGAGCTCTTCTATACGTTATAGTAGGTTTATTAGGAAACATCTCACCCATAACGGGGTCACAGCGGATAATATGCCAGCTTTTCCTAATGACCCGACTTATATCTTCTCTCTGTGTGTTATATGTCAGTATAAGTCTGGGATTGTTGGATTCAATCACTGGTTTGTTTGCTTGTACATTCAATTTACGAGGGGGTTTGAATAGTAAATCCTCCCTACAGAGTTCTCTTGTTTTTCTTATTGCTGCATCAACTGTTTGATTGGAATAACCCCTAGCTAAAAAACGCATTTTACAATCCTGCTGAGCTATGTTAAGATCTTGTTCTCTGCTGCATAGTCTGCGTACCCGAAGCATTTCCCCGTAGGGGATGCTATGTATTGTATGTTTTGGGTGGCAACTAGATGCATGCAGTAGGGTATTGCCTGCCGTGGGTTTACGGTATAGTCTTGTTTCAAGATTGTTATTAATCACAAATACTTCCACATCAAGGAAGTAGACAGAGTGTTCACTGATATTATACGTGAGATGCAGGTTAATATCGTTAGTGTTGAGGTTAGTGATGAAATTTACTGCACTTTCTTTGTTTCCTCGCCAAATCAAAAACAAATCATCAATATATCTGACCCACTTAATCACATGGTCAGAGAATATGTTGCCATATAAACCTTTTACAATCATTTCCTCCCACCACCCCATATGGAGGCAACCATAACTTGGAGAAAAGCTTGCCCCCATAGCCACTCCTCTTGTTTGCTGGTAGATTTGGGTTTGGAAGAGAAAATAGTTGTTGTTCAGGCAAAATTCAGTTAAATTGATGATCATTTTGTTGTGGTTATAAAACTGAATTGCTCGTTTGTCTAAGAAATGTTTGAGCGCCCTAATGCCATCTCTGTGGTGTATGCTGGTGTACAAATTTGATACATCTATAGTTATCAACAGATAGTCATCACACCATTGACACTCATATATCTGTTTCAAAAAATCTGTAGTGTCTTGTATAAAGGAAGGTAAGGCTCTCACATGTTCCTGTAAGAAAAAGTCAATATATATAGATACATTTTCCAACAGGCTCTTTTTCGTGGAAATAATGGGTCTTCCCGGAGGTTTGTTGATGTTTTTATGTATTTTGGGAATGAAATAAATTACGGGCGTGATCGGAAAATCATTTTTTAAAAATTTATGTTCATCTTGATTTAACAAGCCCGCACTTTTCCATGCCAACAGTCTTTTAAATAATTCATTTTGTGCTGTTAAAGTTGTTAACTTGTTACTAAGTTTGTAGCACGTCCGAACATTTAATTGTCCAAGTGCTTCCTCCATATACAATTTCTTGGGCCAGAGCACCACATTGCCTCCTTTATCAGAATTTCTTATGACCAACGAGTCATTTGTTTTAAAAAAATTATTAATTGATGATATTGGTGCTGGCACGCTTTTTGATATTTAGTTGTAGCCTGAGTTTTATGATTGAGTTTTTTGATTTCAGTCACAATTGCGTCATTAAATGAGTCGATTGAATCCCTCAGTGAAATCGGGATAAAAGTAGACTTGGGTTTGAATCCCGTATTTATGGTAGCATTGACTTCTATACATTGATTAGCAAGGATTTGCTCTGTGGTTGGTGTTTCTTCCGCTGAGGAATCCTCACTTTGTAAAGCTTGTATGTCACACAGAAGGTCTACATCAGAGACTGTTAAAGGGTTGATTGTATCTTGTACCAGAGTGTCTGATGTCTGGTTGGGTGGTTTTGCTTGTCTTGAATTGTAAAACTTTCTAAGTTTCAATTTCCTTATGTATTTGTAAATGTCCACCCTGGTCTGTGTGTACTCAAAATTTGATTCAGGACAATATGAGAGTCCCAACGAGAGGAGCTGTTGTTCTGCTTCACTTAAAACGACATCTGAGAGGTTAATTATCGTGTTCACATTTTGTGTAGCTTGATTTACTTGCGCCTCCAGACCCTTTTTGCCGGATTCTTGTTGTTGGGACGCTTTGTGTCGTTGTCGCCTTGCTCGGCGTCTTTCCCGGCGTTTTGCATTCCTCCTTTGCCTCCTCTGGTGTTTGTAGTCCGTGGGCGCAATGTCGAGCGCCGCTCCTCCTGTAAAAAACCTAATTCCTGTGCAAGGGTATGTTTAGGTTTCTGTATGTTCAAGCCTTCCCCTGGAACTGTACTTTGCTCAGCTTCCGATTCACTATCAATCGCCGAGCTTAGATCCGACATAGATGATGCTGTCAGTCCCTCATTGCTTGGTCCTGCTCGGTTACCTCGGTCTGTAGTGAATCTTACTGCTTTGGGGGTGGTTTTGACTCTGTCATATTTGCGCGCAAATGTGAATATTTGACCCCTCTCATAGTCGTTTTTATCTCGTTGGAATTTAAAAGTTTTTCGCTTTTTAATTATATCCTCCTCTTTTTAAGCCGTACCAACATTTCCTCTCTCATTTTAGATGTTGCGGTAGTGTTCTCTATCAGTGCAATTTGCTCGTTGATTTTATCAATTTTGTTTTGCAACACCACTCTGTCACTGCCTGCATATTTGATGAGGATTATCATAAGGTTTTTAGATGCTTCTAAATTGCTCTCCGCCCACTCATGCAACATATTGGGGTCCGGATTGTCATAACTCGGGGCAAGCATGATTCGAAGACCTCGTGGGATCCTGCCCACTTCTAAATACTTTGACAATGATTTATGCTCCCACCACTTTGCTTGTTCTGTTTTCATTAGCTTCTCAAGTTGTTTGTAGAGATCTTTTACATTGGAAGGTTGTCTTGTTGCTCCCACGTTCAAATCTTGCGTTTGTATAAGTGAACTGGGAGTTTCTGTGAACATATCAACAGCCGCCTCCTCCCTGCATCGTAGCATATCGGCTGACATTTTGAATGCACTTTTTAAATATTAGCGCGAATAACACTGATTATGTTTGTTGGTTAATTCGCAGCAAACCTCTCGCCAGACAATATATATATATACATTGAGTAAGATTAGGAAAGAGTTTATGCACAATGTTATATGTAATCACTCCATCTTTGATGTCATGTAACTTTTGTTGGCTCTTTAAACGGAGGGGAATGTGTGGTATACGGCAGCCCTGTGCAATCTTGGCATGGAATCTCAGTGTGAAATGTTAAGTGGAGAAAATGCCAATATTCCAGATGTGGCAGTTAGAGCACTGGCTTTCTCTTCTGAGAAGGGAAGATCCTTTGATGCTTTTTAATAAACTAACTTACCTGAACCATATGGCGTGTGGGTACCATATTCTTGAGACATGTCAGTTTGCCCCAGTGGAACTGACGCATCCTCTGCCAACCAGTGCATCGCTGCTGCTGCGTGGATCGGCACTGGCGAATCACTGCTGCTGCCTGGATTGGACTAGACACACTGCCTTCAGAACTGCCCTGCGCGGTGCTTTGTCCAGTGCAAGGTCCTTGCTTCCCCGTCAATGGCAGCTTTTATGATGCTGCTGAAACTCCGCATTGCAGCTTCCCCAATCATCCGAGCCTTCGCATCACCTCGACTGCACAACACATCCTCGACACCGGTCTTTGCATTGCAAGCCCCGACGACAGGGTCCTCGATGTTGACACATTGGGATCTTGCTCCGCAGCTTTGCCACATCTCGAAACTGGCGCATCACCTCTGCTGTGCAACGCATCCTCAACCCGAACCCACACAACACTCTGCAACCTCGGATCAGGGTGCTTTGGTTCTGCGGGCCTAACTGAGTCCCTGTATCCTAAACAGCCTCCATTGCGGTCGGCCTGAATGTTTGACTTTCTCCCTGTCCAGCAAGAACAGAGATCCCATTTTAGTGCTTTACGCTTCTTATTGCTATTTTTACTTAAAACCATTAAAAATCAATATTTTAAGTTCTACATATAAGATTTTTGTTGTTTTGGTCTTGTTTAATTCATTAAAGGCAGAACTATTTTTCTAACTTGGTGTGGTATCTTTTTATGTGGTGTTTACACTATTTTACTGTTTGAAGTGTTGCACAAATACTTTTCACACTGCCTCTAAGTTAAGCCTGACGGCTCTGTGCCAAGCTACCAGAGGGTGAGCAAAGGTTAATTTAGGGTTTGCCTGATCCTTACCCTGACTAGGATTGTGGTTGATGTTTGACTACGGTCTACATCCCAGTCAACCAACAACCCATTTTCTAATGTGTACCAAACCAAGACCAGACATAAAAATCTAATCTAACTTTGTTTGTGGATTGGTTTTGACTGAGAGACCATCAAGGAATACTGAGAGCAGCTTACACAGTCAGTTCTATTTCTGACATAGATGAAGCATCATAATTGTTTATTATAACTTGTGCAAATGTAGAGAATTGTTGCCCTGAAAAGAGCATGCTGTCTAGCTAATGAACCAAGTGTGATAATCTGCAAAGAGAGCGAACATGGTTTTCGAGTAGTCCATGATTACAGGTAATTGTGGTCACAAGGAAGTTTTATGATATCCTCTGGTACTCCAGTTAAGAATGGGACATACATTTTACATTTTTCTGAGCCTCTGCAGCAACCTAAAATAATTTTGGTTGTGAGGTTTATTGCTCATTAATAGGCCTGGGTGGAATAATTATTCCTGCTGGTGGAATCAGAGCAAATTTTAAATTCTGCGTTACTCTTGCAACACGGAATTACTTTTAAATTCCACTGCTCCACCCGCGGAATTAATCTGCAGTAATTATTTGTTTCCAAGAAGGCTGCAAAAGGGAGCAGTCCCTCTATGTTTAAAAAATCACTGCAGATTGAAGTTTAATCTGCAGGGGTTTTATTAACATAGAGGAACTGCTCCCTCTTGCGGCTCTGTTTAGAAACAAACAGCCACTGTAGGCACACCCCTGAGCACACTTACATACTCTGCAGTATTTGCTGCAGAGTATGTAAAGTCGCCGAGGGGTATGCACTGCAGAGTGATATGCAGTGGTTTCTAAAGTTTAAAAACCACTACATACCACTCGATGGCGGCACCTTTACATATTCTGCAGTATGACTGCAGAGTATGTAAAGGGGCTGAGAGGCGTTTGGCTGTGCTATTTTATTAGTGCAAAATGCATGCTAGCATCCATGTTTGGACCGAGAGTGCATTTTGTGCTAAGAAAATAGTGCCAAATGCCCATTCCGCCCACTGTGGAATTCCATGGAATCTTGAAGAATTTTACTGAAATTCCATGGAATTCCGCAGAATTAAATTCTGCCAACTCTACCCACTACTCATAAGCCTGGTGACAATATTGTCAGCATGGGCAATCACTATGCTGATGAGATTGATAAGTATTGTGCTCTTGAAACTGTAACAATCAATTCAATTGAGCAAAAAGAGCAAGAATCATGTAAATCAGAACTGAAAATGAAGAAACTAACTATGCAAACTATTTTTTGTTGAACCTAGTACAAGCAATATTGAGTACGCTTATAGAAATTCAAGAGGAGTTACCAGAGGGTGAGAAGAGAAGATGGGAAACAGCTGATTGTAAAAAAGGCTATAATGTTATATGTGTAACTCCAGAGCTGTAATATATACTTCCTGATTCTATGTTTCCACCTATGGCCAGGTTAATCCATGACAAAGCTCATTTAGGGAGAGACAGTTTGTCGTGTAGTTCCTACAAATACATAGGATCTGCGCGTTTAGACAACATAAACTAAGGGATTGGTATCTAGACTGATTCCAGACACCCCCAAAGGATATGTTAGCCTTTAGACCAGCTAGCTCACAGTGCCACCATAAGCCCCCTAACCTTACCAAGGAGCGAATAGTTTCTGGCAACTATCGAACATGACAACCCATGATCCTTCAGAGATCGTGGAAACCGTACAGTACTTTTCGCTCAGTCAATTTTGCTCACTTAGTCTCAGAGAGATACACAGAATAAAACGATGGGGACATTTTCAATGAGTATTTATTGAACCAGCGTCATTCTAGTATAAAACATGTTTGCTGCGACAATCATTAGACAGAAGCAAATAAGATTACAAGCACCAACAAAGTAGATAGGAGGTATAATTCTACCATGGTGCTAAACCAGTGAATATATGCAGACATATAAACATGACAGTAATCAAGCGTACTTCTACGATGCAAACCCTACCTAAGTGTACCTAAGTGTATCTAGCATGTATGTGGGTGTAAAGCAAAGAATCCCCTGGGAAAGAGCTAACCCCATTACCTGATAGGACAGAATGAAGGACCCCATCTTGGTCTTGAGCTAAACACCCTGCAAGGGATGTCAGACCACTGCATGGTGGAGCTTCTGCAGGCCAGGACCTCAGTGTCTTGTGTCAGCTTGGAAGCGTCTCATCTGTCTATCTAGGGTAGGTATGGTTCCTTTATACCATAAAGATAGCCTCAGGTTCCTAACACAATCAATATGTTGTGAGTACGATTATGTAAATGAGCCTAAATCAATATATGCAATTATGCAAAGTAGTTCTGTCGCCCTAGGATGAAGATGACCGTGACTTTTATACAGAGTATGTTAATCCTGTTATGTATGTCATATGCAGGGGACTTTTCTAAGAATCCTCATGCATAATAAATGAGGCTAGTTTCATGGAAACTGATCGACATTTATTCAGCACATAACTGGGTGAAAGGTCAGTGCTAGAACCGTTATGCAGAGCAAAGTAGGACAAATGTAGGTGAAAGTAGTTCAGATACTTAGGCCTAGATTGGGGTACATAACAAGTATGGTTAGGGTTTCAGTAAATATTGACACAGCACTTGCTAGCAAGCTGTAGGTAAAGCTCAATGTCAAAGATGTGTTATTTGTCAGAACATTAATCACAGAAAATGAACATTAGGGACCATGAGTCACATAGTAAAATCTGAGGGACCCTTCACTAGGTTACTGACAGATTTTTTTGAGACGCCTGTATGCAATCATCTTTGATACATTTTTGTGATAGTCTGTTTATTCTCTAAGTGGGTGGAGGCCTAATCAACTAGAATATGCAACAGCATGACTATTATTGCGAGAGACGACTGCTAGATTTGGTAAGCCTACTTCTTTTGAGACAGAGGTACCCACTTAAAAACAAGATCCTAGAGCTACTGTGGACAACTTTACAGATTGAGCAAAGGTTCCACTGTATTTACAGACCAGAAGCATCGGGTGCAGTTGAGAAAATGAATGAATCTATAAAATCCAAGCTGGCTACAGTTTGTTCCTTAATGACCTTGAAGTGATTTCCACTTGTACTTGTAAGCATATGAAACAATTCAAATAAAAAACATGGATCTCCTAGCATGAAATGCTAATGTGGAAGAGAAAAGAATCCTCTGCATTCTTTCAGCAGCACATGTATCAGTAAGAGGTGAAATTGTATTGGACTACTGTAAAGGTCTGGCTTATGTGGTAAAATCTGTCTCTCATCAGGTGAATGTGGCAACAGCATCTACAAAAGAAGTTTTGTGTCATCCATTGCAACAGGTAACTGGGTGCTAGTGAAGAAGCATGGTCACAAGAACTGTTTGGAGCATGGTGGAAAGGCCTCTACGAGGTAATGCTTGTGACTAACACTGCTGTGAAGTGTGCAGTGTATCCAGACAGCTCACATGAAGAGATTGAAGGCTGCAGAAGAAGAAGTGGTAGCAACAACCACTGAGTCTGAAGGTCGAGTTTGATGCGTAGATCCTGAAGGGGGAGAAGAGGAAGTTCCAGAGGAGGTTAAGAAAATAAAAATCAGAAACAAGAAGAAGAAATATTGCAATATCACAACCGAGAATGGCAGGAGACTGAAATGGCAATTGAAACACCAATTCATGAGAATGTAAAGCTGAAAATTTGAGTCTCAAAAAGTAATTTACAGTTAGTCAAGTTGTTGATGCAGATGAAACCACAAATCCAGTTGCAAGAGTAGAACAGATTCAGCAGTAGTCACAAGAGAATCTGAAGATGAAAATGTGCATTGAGGAGATAAGTGGTCTGAATCAGTGAGAAGAAGCAAAAGAGTTCCCTGGAAGACAGAGTTCAATCAGAGAAGAGCCACAGACAATTGATGAAGACTGAAAATAGTGAAAGTAAATCACCTGTAGCTAAAATACCGACAAGAGAGAGTGCCAAACAAAGTATGCCTCACCTGAGTGAATTCAGAAGAATCAGATGTGGAAGTCTATGATTTGACAAATTGATGCAAGTTAATTTTTGGAATAATAAAAAAAAGAGTTTGACAATATTTTTGATGAATTCTTTTTTAACTGAAAGTTGAGAGCTGCACATGAAAAACTTAGGGCCCGATTCACAAAAGTAATCTGAGACAAAATCCTAACTTTATGACTTTCGGTATCCACAAAAGGCATTTAGGAGTAGTAAAGTTAGGATTCCTAACTTTACTACTCCTAAAATAAGAAAAATCCTCACTTTACGACTTCCGGTATTCACAAAAGGCATTTAGGAGTAGTAAAGTTAGGATTCCTAACGTTACTACTCCTAAACTGTGAAAAATCCTAACTTTAGGACTTTCGGTATTCACAAAAGGCATTTAGGAGTAGTAAAGTTAGGATTCCTAACTTTACGAATTTCAGTATTCACAAAAGGCATTTAGGAGTAGTAAAGTTAGGAATCCTAACTTTACTACTCCTAAATGCCTTTTGTGAACACCGAAAGTCATAAAGTTAGGATTTTTCTCAGTTTAGGAGTAGTAAAGTTAGGAATCCTAACTTTATGACTCCTAAAAGCCTTTTGTGAATACTGAAAGTAGTAAAGTTAGGATTTTGTCTCAGATTACTTTTGTGAAATGGGCCCCTCATTATTAATAGTTAGATTTTGTTTTTGCTTTGTACCTTGGGTACCCAGATGAAGATAGCAGGGTTTCTAGAATGTTATGGATTGAGTCAATGAATTGAATGATTGAAGTAGTTGAAGCTTGATACCTGATTTTGTACCATTTTAGAAAATGTGTTTTCCATCTTATTTTTCCTTTTTGCATAGTAGAAGCTTGGCAAATTGCAGACAATAGTGCTGTGAAATGTTTGGTATATTCTCGCAATATTTATAGTTGGCCTATTGTTATGCTTGATTTCTCTAGTTGGATATGCCTCACCACCACAAGTTGAATTGACCACCACGCACACTGATATAATAGACATGAAGTTAACACATAGGGATAGGTCTGTAGAAAACTTTAGGAAGAATTTATACTCTGATTTATTAGAGGACTACAATAGTATAATGAAACTGAAAGATTGTGTCCCCTCCCCAAGCCTTATTAGGCCCCAGGGATCCCATCCCCCAGGGTTAAATTGCCTAATTAAGGGGAGGTGGCATGCACTCCTGAGCCTTATTAGAGCCCAAGACCTCATCCCAGGGTCCGAATGCAGTGCAAGAGGGTAGGGGGGGTCATGTGGCCCCCTCCCCAAGCCTTATTAGGCCCTAGGGACCCCATCCCCTGGGGCCACAGGTGGGTGTCCCTGTGCCCACTTGAGGTACCCACAAACTACAAGCTGGGGGCTAGGGGTCAAGGTGGGAGCCCCAGGGCCCCTGCGACCCCAGTTACCTCCCCCCATAGGTGCGGAGTCAGCATTGCTCCAGTCCAGAGAGAGCAGTTTTTTTTCTTGCTCCCTCCGGGTGGAGCGATATCTGTTTCCCTGTCCACAGATATAAATACTCCCACCAGGTGAGGGCAAGCATATGGTTTCCTGCCAGAGCTGGTTCAGGCAGGGAAACTACTCTGTCCCGGAGGTGGTCTCTCCGGGACAGAGTTCTTGAGCTGGCCCCAGGGGATGGAATCCTGGGGCCATGTAGGGCTCCTGGAGAGGGCCTCCCTCATTTGTTCACATGTGCCCAGGGAGGTGGTGGTCCCCAGGGGTCCGCAGCGTACCCCCTTCATTAATGTATTTGTGTCCTGGGGAGGTGGCGGTCCCTGGGACTGCGGGGGAGGCCATTGAGCCTCCCCTGCTTTTTTAAAAATAAAGTATGTGCCCCGGAAGGTGGCGGTCCCGAGGCAGCGGGGAGGCCCTAAGGCCTTTGCTGCAATACTTTAAAAAAAACAGTGTGCCCTGGGAGGTGCTGGTCCGTAATGCCCCCCCCCTGTTTATTGAACATAGCCCAGGGAGGTGGCGGTTCCCGGTGCAGGTGGGATCCATTAGGCCCTCGCATTTTGTTTTTATTAGGTCCCCGGGTCGGGGGGTCTGTGAGGCCCTGGGGAGGTGCTGGTCCCCAGGGCTGTGGGCGGGCCCAGTGAGCCCACCGCATTCATAATTAAAAGTGCCTCGGGGAGGTGGCAGTCCCCGAGGCTTTGGTAAGCCCTAGGAGGGGGGCCAGGTGCGCCCCCCTCCTAAATTAACCATATGCCCCTGCGACATGGCCTACCCGGGGGTTATTTTAAAGCAAGCGCAGGAGCCCACGTTTGCTTTTTTTAAACATTTTGCCATGGATTGGCTGATTTGTTGTAACATTTAAAAAAAATGCTTTTTAAGCCCTGCGGGGTCACTCAGGGATCCCCACACCATATATGGAGGGGTAAGGGTATTCCTAGCCTGCCCCCTTTTCTTTTTACATTTTTTTTTCTGGGACTTGGCTTCAAGCCGAGTCCCAAGATGGCTACTGACACTTCCTGGTTAAAGTGTTAACAGCCAATCAAATTTTTGTAGGATCCGCGAATCCACTGCAAGGAATCACATCCCCAGATATCTATATTTTTTAAAGATAAATATCTTAAAATCTATTGAACGGATTTACAGTTCGGGCTGTAGTTGTGTTCAAAAAATAAAAAATTCCCATCGACTTAACATGGGAAAACACATTTTGGGACCCCCATTTTTCTCGGCCCCCGCTTCATTGGCCCACCCTGAAACTTTCAGCACAGTAGCTGAACCAAAAAGGGGACTTTTGTGAAAATTTCTTGGAGCTTCGTCAAGCAGCGTCAAAGTTATTAGCAAAACAAAAAACGCTTTTCCTATAGAAACTTGGGTCCTAACTACAACTACATACTGGCGACCACCAGCAGGTGAAACCCAAAGCTTCCCAACAAGAAAACCAAAGGGGGAAGGTGGGTGAGGGAAAAATTATATAAAACCATGTAGTTAACCCCATCAACTGACAGATGAAAATGTTCCAGATTTTGTTTCAGTTCATTTCAGTTTTCCCATGTGGGTTTCAATGTGGAGTTTTAAATGTTTTTAGATAATGATATCACATTGACAAATAAGGTCTAGTAAAGTTAATGGGTATTGATCAGATTATAGAGATGAACAATATTGGGAAGAATTAAACTTCCAAAATAAAGTTCTTATAGCGGTTCTAGTGAAAAAGAAAAAGTGGATCATAACCAGTATGCCCACCGGAGGGCGTAATAGCGTATAAACAAGAGATAAAACTCGAAGACTTTAAAAATAATGAGGAAAAGACCTTTGACTGTTTAGAACTAGAACAGGATACATGTTGAAATGTTTGAAAACATGTAATTACTCTTATACATAGAACATATTGTACAAAAAAGAATTTGTTTGGGTAAAAACGACATGTCCCAGAAATCCCTGTGAGGAAACAGGAAGTCACATGATGTTATTTTTGAAAGTATTAGTTTGGTAGTGAAACGCAAAAGATCAACCGTGATCAAGGTCGAGGAGAGACCGAAACGCGTTGGTTGGAAGCGAGGATTTGCCCGTAAAAATTGGATTGTGCATTAAAAAGACATTGTGAACGTCACTCGTGAGTGCGCTCCATTTCTTCTGAAAAGAGGGTTGGAATTATATGTAACGGCTTGGCTCCGCCGTGGAAGCTGCACCGCTAGAGATGCGCCAGGAATCCGGCGACTTTGAGCCGAACTTGGAGGATTGATAAAACAAGTCGGATTGGCGAACGGCGGTGAAACATTGTATCAAACTGAGAATCCCAGAAAGGAGAATACGCCCCTGAAGCCGGAGGGTAGAAAGGAAGCGTGTGACCTGGAGGGAGGTAAGAGATACAAAACAGCCAGCAATTGCTTACCGGTTAGCCTGTATCGTTTGATGTTACCCGGAAATTAGCCAACTTGAATAACAGTATTCACTGGGGGCGGAAATAACGGGACTGGTTTAACTAAGTACTCGAATACAGACGGGTGTAAATGCATAGAGTATTGAAATAGACATACGGAGCAAAGAGTGATTCATCGCTGTAATGGATAAACGAGAGGCAAAGAGAAATGAGCTGTTGGACACTTTCTTCGAACAGCCCATAACAACTAGTGGGGCAGGAAACCTAAGAACAACAACAATAAAAAAATCGGATACGAAAAGCAAATTAAGACAATGGGAAAAATTATCTAAGAAGGAGATAAACAAGTGGTGGGAAGTTCTAGCATTAAAAAAGTACCTGGAAGTGAATCGGGTCCCACGTGGCCTGAGGATTACCTTAATGCCAAGCCACCAAGATACTAGCAATGAGTTATTGCAAGAATGGGGCGACTACATCTTAAATGCCTCAAGAGGACTGATGGAAATATTAGTGAAACATCTAGAAATTGCCCTGATGAAAATAAAAGATTAATTGAAAACTATAGAGAGGGAAATTGAAACGTTGGATTTAAATGCAGAGATACAAAAACTCAAGGAAGAAATGGAAAAACAAATTGAGAAGCATGAGGAAACTGTACAAGAACGCAAACAAGTGAAGTTCCTAAGGGACAAAAACGATTACTTAGAGGGGCGGATTTTTACCTTTTTGAGAAAGTTTGATGGTTTAAAACAACGGGACCACACGGAAAGCGAATCTAATGCATCAACAAGTGCGTCATCACTAGCCTCCATGGAAAGAGGAGAAGGTGAAACAGATCTAAATGTGGAAAGAGTAAAAAGGTCTTTTTTAGGTGACATGCGGTTGGTGCTCCAGCAGCGACAGTGGGAGCAGAATATGAGCAGCCAACCGCCAACATACAGAGGGAGAGGAAGAGGCTGAGCAAGAGGCCGTCGAGGAAACAGACAAGGAGAGGAAAAAGGAATAGAAGACCAAGAAAAGGTGGGCGCACAGACGAGGAGTATGAGGCAGAAACAATCATAGATAAAGAAAATGACATGGAAGATCTGACGGTCATAAATCTGTCAAAAAGATCAATATCGGAGACTGAAAAATCACTTTTGCAACGAGGCCTGAATTTCTGTCCTAAGAATAGCATGGATACAGCGCAAGTAAGGATTGACTTATATAAATATAAAAGGAAAATAAAACTGGCAAAAATATTTAAAGAGAATCAACAAATGTGAGATCATACTAGAAAAACACAAAAACCAACAGCGGAACTTGCAGTTAGTGATGCGGCTGCCTTCCTAACACTTGTAAATCTGGATGCCACAAATGAAGGAGAGAATATGGAATTGGAATCAGTATATACACAGATTGGGTCCGGCCTGAGTGGTTTTAAACCAAAATCACGTTTCAATCCACATCTAACGCCAGGGAACAAAATAGATATGTTCCATGATGCAGTAACACATGACATTTACAACATCAAGAAAATGAAATATGATGATAATCTGAATGAGGCTGAAAGAGAGGCATTGAAAGATCTAATGCAAGATGAACAAATCATATTGAAAATGGCAGATAAAGTGGAAATATAATCGTCTGGGACAAAAGTGATTATATAAAAGAAGCACATCTCCAACTTGAAAATGTGGAGTACTATGCCAAATTAAAAACGAACCCAACGTCAATATTCAAAACAGAACTGGATATGAAGTTAGAAGAATGGAAGTCACTGGACTTGTTGGATGTAGATGAAGTGAAATATCTAAAAACGGAACATCCAATCATGGCAACAATATATTTTTTACCCAAGGTCCATAAACATTTAAATAGGCCACCAGGAAGACCAATAATTGCAGCAAAGGGATCTTTGTATGAACCAATAGCGAATTATGTGGACTACTTCCTAATGCCATTTGTCCTGAATTAGACTTCATACATAAAGGATACAAGCGACATGCTGAAATATTTGCAAGACATACCGTGGCAAGAATCTTTCAGTTTGATTACTATGGATGTAATCTCACTGTATACGAACATCAAGAATAACATCGGCATGACAGCTTGCGAGTACTTTCTAAGAAAACGGAATATCCAGTACAAAAAAACAATGAAATGATCATGGAGATGATCAATCTTTGTTTGACACGTAATGTATTCCTTTTTGGTGATGAGATCTACACGCAATCAAACGGAACAGCAATGGGATTTTCGTTTAGTCCAAGTTACGCTTGCCTGGCAATGGGTTGGTGGGAGCAGCACTTTGCCTGGCACCCGGACAATGATATGTATACCGAAAAAACAATAGTATGGTTGCGGTTCATTGATGATCTGCTAATAATTTGGGATGGTAATGAACAAGACTTCAAAAACTACTTCACAATTTTGAACACCACAGAAGCAGACTTCAGGTTTACATATACAATGAGTAAAGAACGTGTAACCTTCTTAGACACAGAAATTTACATAAATCATGGCAAAATTCAAACGACATTGCACCGGAAAAAAAATTCAACAAATGCTATATTGCATGCAAACAGCTTCCATCAGAACTCATTAATTCAAAGCATCCCCTACGGGGAATTCTTGAGGATTCGTAGAATATGCTCGGAAGACACGGAATGGAATAAGCATAGCAAAAGAACAGCTCAGAATTTCAAGCGGAGAGGATATTCTCCAAAAATAATTGTGAAAGGTCTAAAAAAATCAGAGGAAAACAACAGAGATGAAATAATTAAGGCAAAACCCCATGTCATTGAAGCGCCAAAAATCTGACTTATAACAACCTTCTCACAAGAAGCTAAGCAACTGACAAATTTCTAAAAAAGAATTGGAAAATCTTAAAACTTGACCCAGTTGTGGGAGAAATCGTGGGAAAATACCCTAACATTACATACAAGAGAGCAAAAAACCTAAAGGACAAATTGGTGCAGAGTCATTTCTGGAAAGACCAAAAGAAAACAATGGTTATGAACTACTGGCTTTATCAAATGTTTAAATTGCAAGGCTTGTCAGATTGCAAAAAACATCAAGGAAGTAATGGGAATAAACAAAAAAGTATGGCATATACGGCAGTTGATCACCTGCAAAACCCAGTACGTTGTTTATATTATTGAATGTCCGTGCTCCTTAAAGTACGTGGGGAGCACGATTTGTGAGTTAAAAAAGAGGATCCTTGAACATGTCAGAGCTACCATTAATAAGGACAGAAGCAACGCGGTTGCAAAACTCATGGAGCAAAAACATGACAGCAATTGGAAATCTTTGAAGTTCTATGGTGTAGAGACTGTAGAGAAGCATGCACGTGGTGGAAATTGCGAGAAAAAACTGCGGCAATGTGAATCACACTGGATATTGTCATTAAGAACATACACCCTGTATGGGCTGAACCAGGACGAAGAGATGTATGTACACTTGGAATAAATTAAGCTCGAACTATAAGCCTCCCCTATGGTGTCAGATTGGACAACTATTTTAATGTGATTTCCCCAGTTTTATTGACATGGGAAAACTGAAATGAACTGAAACAAAATCTGGAACATTTTCATCTGTCAGTTGATGGGGTTAACTACATGGTTTTATATAATTTTTCCCTCACCCCCCTTTGGTTTTTTTGTTGGGAAGCTTTGGGTTTCAATGTGGAGTTTTAAATGTTTTTAGATAATGATATCACATTGAGAAATAAGGTCTAGTAAAGTTAATGGGTATTGATCAGATTATAGAGATGAACAATATTGGGAAGAATTAAACTTCCAAAATAAAGTTCTTATAGCGGTTCTAGTGAAAAAAGAAAAAGTGGATCATAACCAGTATGCCCACCGGAGGGCGTAATAGCGTATAAACAAGAGATAAAACTCGAAGACTTTAAAAATAATGAGGAAAAGACCTTTGACTGTTTAGAACTAGAACAGGATACATGTTGAAATGTTTGAAAACATGTAATTACTCTTATACATAGAACATATTGTACAAAAAAGATTTTGTTTGGGTAAAAACTACATGTTCCAGAAATCCCTGTGAGGAAACAGGAAGTCACATGATGTTATTTTTGAAAGTATTAGTTTGGTAGTGAAACGCAAAAGATCAACCGTGATCAAGGTCGAGGAGAGACCGAAACGCATTGGTTGGAAGCGAGGATTTGCCCGTAAATATTGGATTGTGCATTAAAAAGACATTGTGAACGTCACTCATGAGTGTGCTCCATTTCTTCTGAAAAGAGGGTTGGAATTATATATATATTAATATATATATATTCACTGAAAAAAACCATAGGTTTCAGGGACGTTATAGTTAGTTGGACTTTTCACTCGTACAAAACCAGAGAAATTCGGACGTTATAGTTAGTTGAGCTAACTATAACTCGCGCCCCCGCAATGCACTGCTGATGACGTCACATATTACATCATTCATGATATGGTCAGTGACATCACTGATGACATCACCGATGACATCTCAAATGACATCACTGATGACATCATCCAGTGACTGTGTGTTTCTGTAAAGTTTAAATATATTTTATATATACGCCAAGCTCTATTGAACAATGAGTTAGTGTATAACTGTCTGAATGCATGATTTAGTAGGTGCGTGACTGACTGTATAAGTGAGTGATTAATCGTGTCTTACTGAATGCATGGGTTAGTGACTAAACTGTGTGAATGTCTTCATTAGTCTGTCAGTTGGTGTGTAAGCAACTGCATGGCTTGGTGAGTAGCTACATGAGTGTCTATATCGGTTATTGATTGCTTGTCTAAGTATCTGTATGGGTGCCTGAGTGTCTGTGTTGATGGGTGGGGGGTGTGTAACTCTGTGCATAGATGTGTGAGTGGGTGATTCACTGGGTGTATAGGTTCAAGAGTGTATCTGTGAGGGACTGTATGGGTGGGTGGGTGTGTGTGTGTATGTCTGTGTTGGTGAGTGAATGACTGTCTCAGTGGTACATGTGTGAGTAACTCCATATGTGAAAGGCAGTATATGTGAGTGTTGGAGTATATAAATGACTATATGTGAGAGTGAGTGATTGTGAGAGAGGCTGTATGGATGAGTATGTGCTTGTATCAGTGATTGTATAAGAGAGTAAGTATGTGTTAGTATCTGTATGAATAACTGAGGTGGTGTGTGTATAACTGTATAGGTGAGTAAATGGGAGTGTGATAGATTCTTTGCATGACTGACTAGGTGTGAGTAACTCCATGGATGAGTGGCGGTCTGTGAGTGTTTGTATAGGTGTATGAGTGCATATGATAGTGCTGTATTGATGAGTGACTGCATGTATGAGTGACTGTATGGGTGAATGAGTGCATGTGTGTGTAGACCTAGGAATCAGTGAGTGGGTATGTAGTAACTGGTATTGGTGTCTCTATGGTTTCGAAAATGATAGTCTGCATTTTAGAGTGGGTGTATCAAAGGTTATATTAGGGTTTGAGGAGGTGCATCAGATGATCACGTGGATGATGTCATCAGTGATGTCATTTGAGATGTCATCAGTGATGTCATCAGTAATGTCACTGACCATATCATGAATGATGTAATATGTGACGTCATCAGCAGTGCATTGCGGGGGCGCGAGTTATAGTTAGCTCAACTAACTATAACGTCCGAATTTCTCTGGTTTTGTACGAGTGAAAAGGCCAACTAACTATAACGTCCCTGAAACCTATGGTTTTTTCCAGTGAATTTCTATGGTTTTTTAAATGCTAATTTCTAACTATAACGTGCCTGAAACCTATGTTTTTTTCAGTGAATTACATAAATACATGCATACTGCTGTACTCAAAAAATAACTGTAACAGTACTGTGTCATGACTCATAATTAAACCATGATTAAAACTTGGGGGGTCATTATGATGACGGGCGGATCGCCACCGCCCGTATGGCAGTGGCTATCCGCCCGCCATTCCCCTCCGCCCGCATGCCATTTCCCCCCGCCACATTACGATGGCGGGAGGGAGCCCGGCGGACGGAAAAACCATCCGCCGGTTTTCCACCGGTCCAACAGGGGACTGGGCGGAAAAGGGCAATAATATGGTGGCGGTGTCTGACTTTGTCCGCCCGCCATCGTAATGACCCTCTTAGTTCGCACTAATCAAGATATTAAACCATTCTATTGCTATGTTGTTTTTAATTTTTTGAAATCTGAACCATAGTTTATTCATATGTCTTGTATTCAGAATCATAGCAAGCATTAGGCGTTTTCAGTGATGAGAAAGCAAATGAGACGCTTTGGCGGTTAACAGTTTTCAACCTTTCCCAACATGTGCACATGTCAAACAGTCAAAACGTGAGCACATGTTAACCGAAAAATGTGATATCTACATGCGTGCGCAGCACGTTGCTTCCATAGACTACTTTGTAACCAAAGACTATATAAACCACACCCAGCCCTTTGACAATCAATTAGTTTTGTTTTTGCGAGTCATTTCCCTGTCTCCAGTCTGCGATCCAGCTTCCCTTCTCCAGCGTCGGATTCTTCTTTTACGACAACAAAAAAGATTACGGACTTGTAAATTGTTAGATTAAAGGATAGTAGATATGTATAATACGTAACTATTTATCCGAATGGTGGAATTAACCATTGTAATTGCTTTTTGTGTTCTAGGAAACAACTAACTAAAAGTATTTCTTCAAAGAATCATATTTAGTTTAAAGTTTTATTATATATGTATATGAAGAGTTATCAAGATATCGAAACTTTAGGTATTTTTATAAAAGATTCTAAAAGTTCAACGTGTGTTTGATATTCAGTTGTTACATTGTTTGTTTATTTGCATTTATATCGAACGTCAGCAACACCTGTTCACAAACAGACAGAATTCAGGAGAAACTGTTCCCTTGCGAAACTCTACATTCCAGAGTCTTTGAAAACAGAAATATTAAAAGAAATAAAACGCTTGATAACATTTCGTCATTTATCTTTTTCTCTCTTCTCGCCCTTATTCTCCTTCTCCCCTGGGGTGATATAGTGTGGCTGTGTATATTCTACTACTGCCTTTCTATTTCACCTCAAAGGTGTTGGTGGCCCGTCGGCGCCAGGACTGAACATTCCCAAGTCCCAGAGAACAAAAACAGTAATGATGTTAAACGCTTGATAACATTTCGTCATTTATCTTTTTCTGTCTTCTTGTCCTTTTTCTCCTTCTCCCATGGGGTAATATAGTGTCACCGTGTATATTCTACTACTGTGACCCTGTAGTACCTCAAAGGGGTTGGGGGCCTGTCGGCGCCAGGACTAAAGAATTTGGAATACAGGTTACTGGCCCTCATAACTTAGTGGCTCACAGTTTCTGACAGTCACACTCTATTGCCAAATAGTACATTAAAAAATTCATGTCTGCATACATAGTTCCTAACTGAATGCCTTCAAAAACCCTACATTTCCGAGTGACATTTCGTCATTTGTATTTTTCTCTCTTCTAGTTCCTATTCTCCTTCTCTCCTGACATGATATAGAACGGCCGTGTATATTCTACTACTGTCTTTCTATTTAATCTCAAAGGAGTTGGAGGCCTATCGGCGCTAGGACTCAACATTCCCGAGTCCCAAAGAACAAAAACTTGAAAGCAGTAAGACGCTTGATAACATTTCGTCATTTATCTTTTTCTCTCTTCTTGTCCATATTGTTCTTCTCCCCTGGGGTGATATAGTGTGACCGTGTATATTCTACTACTGTCATTCTATTCCACCTCAGAGGCTTTGGAGGCCCGTCGGTGCCAGGACTGAACATTCCCGAGTTCCAGAGAACAGAAACTTAAAAGCAGAAAGACGCTTGATAACATTTCGTCATTTATCTTTTTCTCTCTTGTTGCCCTTATTCTCCTTGTCCCCTGCGGTGATATAGTGTGACCATGTATATTCTACTACTCTCACCCTATTTTTCCTCAAAGGGGTTGGGGGCCTGTAGGCGCCAGGACTAAAGAATCTGGAATACAGGTTAGTGGCCCTTATAATATACAGGCTCACAGTTTCTATGAGTCACAGTGTACTCCCACAATAATTAAAGAAATACTTCCTTTGTACATCACTGAATGGATATGTTCAAAATAGTTCTCTAAAAAATTCAAAACTGCATAGTCCCTCTATGAATGCTTCAGTGCAAAAGTACTCCCTTCCTCGCTCATTGCATAACTGCATAAGTAATCCATGATTGATTTAATTTGTGTGTTAGTAGTGCCTACTTGATTCTATAACTGCATCGCTTCTGCATATGTAACCATGGGTCATATTCTCAATGAAGTGGCGGAGAGAGGCGTTACCTGCTTGGCTTAACGCCTCTCTCCGCCACTTCGGAAACGTGAGGCTGCACCCTATTCTCAAGGACATGGTGCAGCCTCGCGTTTCCCCCCGCGATGGCGCTAAGTTTCAAAACTTAGCGCCAATGCAGTCACCCTTGCACCAGAGTGCAAAGGTGTCTGCAAGCAGGGAGGTTACTTTATGTACAGGAAGGTCTCCCTTCCTGCACATAAACAAACCGAAAATGCCCGTTTGTAACTTACATGTGTGCTGCTTCGTGCAGCACACATGTAACTTAGAAAACGGCATTTTAAAAAAAGTTTTGTTTATGTACAGGAAGGTACACCTTCCTGTACATGAACAAACCATGGTATTTTGCATTTTCCATGCATGCTGCAGAAGGCAGCACACATGGAAATTGCAAAAATGACGAGAAATAAAGCATTTCTCCTCGTTTCGCCACCTTAAGACCATAATTTTTCTGGTCTTAAGTTTGGCGCTACCTCCTATTTACGCTGCCCTTGAGAATAGGAGGTAGCGTCAAACTCAATGGGTGTTGCGGTGGAACACCCACCGCAACACCCACTGCACGCCCCTTTCACGCTAAAAACAGCATGAGGGGGCCCTATTCACAAGGCAACGTTAAGCCACGTAAAGCCACGCTGACTTGTGAATCGGGCTTTCAGTGACGTTGTTGTGGCGATAGGGGCTTGAGAATCTGCCCCTATATCATTAAAAAGATTATACATTCCTGTTTACAAAACTGCACGGAAACTGCCTAAGTAAAATGATGACTTCGACAGTAATTTCTGGGTCATTGTGGGAGTGCATGGGTAGTACCTGAGGGAATCCATCAGTGCTTTCGTACTGCCTCAATCATTAATTAAGTGCAAAAATACAAATGGGAGGATTGCATAATTCTGTTGCTAATGTCTGATTAATTGATCTCTGTATACCACAGCCTCCTTGATTGCATAAAACATTACCCAGTTTATACGTTTAACTACCTTGAAACTACTTTTATTCATGAATTGCATTCTTTGTTTTTGCATTTTGCTGTCAAAATGAAGATAAGTAAGTTTTAGTAACAGAGAACCACACTTTGTTTTGTTCAATATTCTTTAGTTTATACACAAGTTAAATTAAACGGCAATTCTAACTTTCTGCTCCTAATTTAAACAGTTTTTTTAAACAAACTCCAGTAGCTGCTGTTAATCCCACTCTCAGTGTGCTTTTGAAAAACAATTATCGTATTCCAAATAACCGCAAGTTCTCTGACCTACAAGCAGGCGTCCCGTACAGAGCAACTCTTTCACAACGTGTAACATGTTCCACCACTGTCTTTTCTCCTCCCCCACATGCGCTTGAAGATAGTTTGGTCTGGCCTTCCATTCCTACTTTGAAAACATATATTAATAGCGAACACTAACAGAAAACACTATTGTTTCAACAACAAGCGGTTCTCATATAACCTCGTACAACCTTCAAATAACAGGTGGCTAAATTAGCAAGTGACATTGACTTAGTCTTCTATGGAAATCTCCCACTACATTTTGCACAATTTATGCACCAAATATTTAATCAGTCTGAAACTCAAGGCCTACCACATTTTTCTAAACTATCCCACTCCTGCCTTGTTATCTCTTTTCAGACTATTTTTATAGTAATGCCGGATTTCATTTATTCTAACTTTGCAAGCACATTTGGCTGGTCCCTTGGTGCTCCTTTCTTGTTTCCGGAAAAGTTGTTCTATAGCTCCTACTATGAAATGGCTGCCCGTCCTCTGCTTCAAACCCATCCACGACAAATGGAGCTATACCGTGGACGAATGCTGCAACTTTTTAAATGCTTGCCATTGGCGATATTTGGCATTAGATATCGCCTGAATTTCCGCTATGTGTACTTCACCTGTGTTCAACCTGTTTTTATTGTCTCCGGTGCCAGTATGAATGCGACCTCCAAGTCTGCCTCTCTACTACTTCACACGATCCCCTGGATTATGAACTGTTGTTGCGTCCATTGCTGGCTCATGACCAGGACTGTCCCAGAGACACACGCTTGATGGATGCATTTCATAATGAAATAAGGGGAAGATGGAGTACATGCACTCATACGGAGAGCCTCTTGCAGCAGACTATTATCGAATATCATGCAAGTTGCCCTGACATGCTCCTGCTTGCTGAAGATTATGATGACCATGTCTGTTCTTTCGACTTGCTAAATTGGATGGCCACCCTCTTTGCTTGGAGAGGTGCAGATTACCTTTTGGAACTGATTGCATATCACGGTGCTTCTGAGTTCTTGAGCTTCAATGAATCTCCATAAGTGCACATGGTAACCGGATTTGACTAGCTCTTATTTCTACACTTCAAGAACACTGTTTATTTTTTTCTTTTTCTCTTTTCCTTTCTTTTTGGATTTTCAGACATTGACTTTCTTTACGAATTCCCCTTTACAGACTTCGTTACGCTCTTTTGATGTTTTCACTCTGTTTGCCTGGTTGTTACAGAGCTAGTCGAAGAAACGGGCGACTTGGCAGTTGGGGACTTTATTATCTATATTAAAAGTTATGTAGTCTGCAGACAAACCTCTGAGATGTTCTATTTTATAATAACAGTTCTTTTTAGCTGAAAGAGAAACATAACTCAAGATGCTCCTTTCTCTATTCTCTTTTTCTGATAACATCTCCGTTTATCAGATATCGATTCACTACTATACTGATTATAATTCTATCATACACTTTATTTTTTGTTATGGCACATATACTGCACATTACGCCATGTACTTTAAAATAAATGTTTAAAAATGTATCATGTCTGTCTCATATGTTACAAACACATTACTGACAGTTAATTGCTTTCCCACCATGTTTTTAACGTCATTTGCCTGCCCCATGTTCACTACCCACCAACTACTAACAATCTTGAGCCTAACAAATGCAAACCAGAAACTCTTTTCAAATTACAGTTGACAGTGTCACCATATTACTATTACAATGCATACATCTCCTGTGCCTTTTCGTAGTGGCAGCATACTTAAAAGAAACATACAACTACATGTATACCTGTGTTTTATAGCTATCGCATCTTCCAATATATAACTTGTGTGAAAATACATGTTCAAGCATAGACATACCTTAGCAAAATTAAATGTTAACACCAATCGTCGAGCAATGTAAATTGGAGCAATATGTAAGTTGCAACTGTGAGGCATATTAACAAGCCCCTATCGCCACCACAATGTCACTTTCACTGACGTTGTGGTGGCGATAGGGGCCTCGCCTTATTAACATGGCAGCGTTAAGCCACTTAACATAGCTTAACACCGCCTTGTTAAAAAAGCCCCCTTTCACGGTCTGTTTAGCGTGAAACGGCCGTTCAGTGGGTATTGTGAGGGGCATTCCACATCAACACCCATTCATTTTGATGCTGTATCCTATTAATAAGGACAGCGTTAATAGGAGGCAACGCCAAAGTTAAGACCAGAAAAACCCTGGTCTTAATTTAGCGAAACGAGGAGAAATGCTTAATTTCTCCTCGTTTTTGCTTTTTCTATGTGTACTGCCTCGTTCACCACACATGCAAAAAGCAAAATGCCATGGTTTGATTATGTACAGGAAGGTGTCCCTTCCTGTACATAAATAAACATTTTTGTCAAAATGCCGTTTGGTAACTTACATCTGTGCTGCATGAAACAGCACACAGGTAAATTACAAACTAGCATTTTAGGTTTGTTTATGTGCAGGAAGGGACACCTTCCTGTACATCAACAAACCTCTCTGCTCGCAGACACCCTTACACTCTGGTGCAAGGGTGCTAACATTGGCGCTAACTTCTCAAACTTAGCGTCATTGCAGTGACAAACGTAAGGCTCCACCATATCCTTGTTAATATACTGCAGCCTCGCATTTCCGACGTGGCGGAAAGACACATTAAGCCAAGAACGCTAACGCCTCTCTCTGCCACTTCCTTCATAATATGCCCCTGTGTGCGGCTTTTTTATATAGCACAGAAATCGATGATGATTTCTGTCTGCCCGTCAGATGCCCCCAGCAGCACAGTGATGGTCAACGCACACAGGCCACTGTTACCTTCCTTTTACAAACCACGGGACAAAAACCGTTACAGACCGGTACGAAGGAGGGGGGGGGCTCAAGGGACGTGTCATTCTCAGTCTCTCAATCTGCTGCCCCTTTGATAAACGCAGGTACAGCACGAGCAGGAATCTTCACAATACCTTAACTTATATTCATGTGTGCTTCACAACTGTGCACAAACCAACACACGAAGTGTGGAAACAACATTTCATTTTTTTCATCTCACTGAAGTTAATAAAGCATGTCCGTGTTAAAGCCCCCCCCAGTATTTTCCCACAAGCTTCAATCTGCAAACGGACATTTCTTGTACATTACCCCACCCGATATTACACCCCAATTCATCCCTATACGTTACACACAAGACCATGTAACCCTTGCAACATCACAAAGTTGGAAAACAAGCTTTTTTTTCTGAAATCGATAACTGCTTGGGTGATAAACAACATTATGTAGTGTAAACTAATGTGCATATTACTTTCGAGAAAAACTATGTTTCTGATTGATTAATAAAAAATGTTTGAAACGTACACTACATAGGATAAGATCACACGTGGGGAGCGCAACCACACCTACTCTTTGCATTTGGAAGGTACTGTTGTAACTTAAAAAAATAGTCAACTTCTGACCTGCACGTCCTGTTGAATGTTCCAGAAACTGTTAGAATGAACTATGGTGAACTTATGACCTGCACGTGCCATTCAATGTTGCGCAAATTGTTGGGGTGAAATTTGGTGAACTTTTGACCTGCAGCCTTCCGTTAATATTACCCAGTATTCCTTTTGAACAAAGCCAGCAGCTCCATGCAAGCTCCCTTTGCCCAAAAGGAAATCTGCTTCGCTTCATAAAAGTGAGAGCAAATTTCCTCCTCTCGCTTCCATCAAGCGAAGCAAATGTTTGCTATGACAGAGCCGCAACTCTGCATAGATCCCATCTTGCCATAGCAAACTACAATGTCCATGGCGTAGGCACCACGGCTCATTGTTGCAACCGGCCCTCGGACATAACCATACCCAGCGCCATGCAAAGCTTCTCAAGAAAAATTGGACGATGCGCCTCCATCCAATTTAAAGCCCGCGAACATCGTACTCCCAAAGGCGGCCAATCTGCAACAGACCCCCGCATTTTAATTCATGAATGCCGAAAGAAGTAGTGCCCCCCGGGACAGTGTGGGGAAGCTTCACCCCTCCACACTTAAATTTTACGTATACCTCCAAAAACGTGCTGCTCCTCGGACCGGAGGGGCAGGGAAGACGCGAACCCCCCCCCATATCATTATATTTACTCCAAGGAAATGGCACTCCCCGTGACAGAAGTAAACCCCACATCATAATTAAACATTGCTCCCGAGAACTAGCCCACCCGGGGGCTTAATTAAACAAAGCACTCCGCACCACGCTCCGTTTTTCGTTTTCCCGCCGTGATTTCCAGGCCCTACGCGAATCCCGCCGAAAACATATAAAAATGTTTATTTACGTTCCTACTCCCTGTGACACCCCTGAGCACCCTAGGAAGGTCACACTGTTCCTACCCTACCCGTTAGCGACAGCTTTCCGGCAATAGCACCCGGTTTTACTATCGCCTTGCATGCCAGCGATATTTATCGCTAATGACATGCAAGATAGGCGTCCCTTCTCTAAATTTAGCAAAAACTCCCGCTAACCGCACTTCGCCCTATTAGCAAGGATAGGTCGGACCCGCAAAGCGATAAAAAAAGTCGCGCTAAGGCCGGTTAGCTGCAGGAACTTAAGACCAGAAAATAGCTGGTCTTAAAAATGGGGACAAGTCTTGGGCCCACATCTATGCATGTTTTTGGTGCTGGACAGCGCTGCAAGCAATGTTGCAGCGCTGCCCTGCGACAAAAATACAGTGCAGGAATGTGCACCATGTGCGCATTCCTGGGCCCCAGTCATGAAAAGTTATCATTACACCCTCCTTGCAACAGCATGGATGCGCTGTACTCACTGGACAGCGCTCCATGACGCAAGTAATGACAGATACATCAGGAATCCTGACGTATCTGTCTGCGCTAAAGTCACGCATTGCTGCAGTCGTGTCACAACCATGACGCAACTCCAGCAATGCATGGGGCCAGCCTATCCCTGTGGCACTGCCTCACCCTCACGCCTGCCATCAGGCAGGCGGAAGGTACTGACGCAGTGCTGTTCATGAGGGGTGCCCGAATGTCGGCGCAGTTGGAGATACATCAGTGGTGGTTGGGCGCTGCGGTGTCATCGTTTGGAAGCATTGGTGGAGTGTTGGTGCGGAGAGAGTTGACGAGATGTTCTTTGGTGGCCTTGATCCAGCTGCGAGGGGGTGCAATGATGGCGGTGGCGTCCGGTGGGCAAGGTGAAGACGTGATGTTAACAATGATGGTCGGTCCAGGAAAGCCAGGTGTTGTCGCTGCACTTGAAGTTCACGCTGGCGGAGGTGACATGCTCGACCATGTGTCCTGCTATGTGGCTTGTTGCGGTGACTTGCTGCTTGCGTCTGATGTAGGGGACCTTCCCCATGAGGGGGTGGTGTCCTGGTCACTGGGGTTCTCCAGGTGGAACTTGAGATCACCGAGTAGGATGTCGTCGGTGGATGGGAGATCCTGGGGTGTAATGAGGTCTAAAATGGCATTGGCGGGGGGCCTGCACATGAGGGTGCCACAGAGGATGCACCTGTGCCTGGTCCGGATCTTGGAGTTGACGTGGTCCATGGTCACCCTTGGGTCATTAGAGTGCATGGTCAGTCGGAGTGTGCTTCTGTAGGTGATGGCAATGCCTCCTCCCTGACGGTTGGGGTGTTCCTTGTGGGTGATACTGCAGCTGTCAGTGATGGTGATGGCGATGTCCGTTCCGGAGCAGAGGTTGGTCCTGGCAGGCGAGGTGGTGTCCAGGGTTGCTGGCGAGGAGGCTGCTGGCGTCGTATCGGTGGAGTGTCCAAGAGGAATGCTCCTTGGTGCTGAGTGGGGTCCAGGGGCAGACGGACGCAAACGGTGTAGCCTATGGGTTGCCTTTGGCACGGGAGATGACCATTACAACACAGGGAGTACATCGTTAACAACGCAACTCTGACAACGCAGGTGCCTTAACATTGCATTTGAATACAACGCATTGTGAGGTCAGTAATGGGGTAATTTCAACTTTTTCAGGTGTGCATGTGTATTGGATGTAAAATATGAACAATGGGGTGTTTTTTTGGGGTAAAATATGAAAAATGGGGTGTTTTTTGCGGTAAATGTTTGAATTTTTGTGTGTTTTTTGGGGTCAAATATCTAAATCCTGGGTGTGTTTTGTGCCAAAATAAAGAGAAATTTGGGGGTGCATTTATGTCAAATGTGATCTTTTGGGTGTCTTTTGGGGGTTCAGAAATGAATTCCAGGGTTCACGGTTGGGTCTGTTGTGCAAAGGTTATTCTTGGGTCGCACTCACTGTAGTGGGAACAGTGATCGTCATGTCTCAGCTATGCAACACCTACTCTACTGTTGCAATGTGCCTAGTATTAGTATGTATTAGAATGGAATGCGATGTCATGGCATGCATCGCAACTACGTATGTGCCTTTGGCACACGAGTGGTACGCACGCTGTGCGTGGGCGCACACCGGCCACCATTGAGAAGTGCGGGGGGGGTGTCTGGACAGCTGTGAGGTGGTAAACCCCGTAATGAACACTGGATGGTGCATGGCCGTGGGGATGTGTGTGTGAGCGTGCGTAGTTAAAAATGTATTGAGGGAAGTCTCACCTCTAAGCCGTGTCCCGTGTCTACGTAGCTCCTGGTCTCCTGCGTCTGCTTCCAGGAAAAGGAAGTAGGCAGCCAGGCTCCCTCGCATGAGTCATTCACAATGCTGCGATGCGGCGGTGGTATTGTTATTTGGCAACGGGACAAGTCATGCAGCCAGGGGCCGGAGGGGTGGGCATGTTCTCCATGCAGGCCGCAATGCAGCCTGCATTGCGAACAGAGAAGTGCGCATGTCTGCATTGGGCGGCCTGAGTGGGCTGACCAAACAGTCATTGCACACTTGAGTATGCATGCCAATCCGCACATTCCCTGCTCTGTGTTTGGAGCAGTCCTACCCACCCACCCAGCCCCTGATGATACATAGCTTGATTACATCCGTTATTTATCCCTTGTTTGTCCCTTTTTTAACTGTTTCATTGGCTTCTCTGAGCCTGCACTACACGCTTCCCGCTGCTGCTGCCCCTGCGGCCCTGCGCCCCTGTCCTCACACATTCCCGAATCCCAGCTGATCGTTCCTCCACCCTCCCCTACTTAATGGTGGATGCTGCGCAATTGCGCAGCGAACAGGTGCTGCTGGCGCGCAGAAGGCGCACCTAAGACAAGCCCGTCTGCGCACGTCTGCAACCCAACCGTGACCAGCGCCAGTAAGCCTGGATCACGGGCCACCCACTTCTACGGCACAGCCACCCTCCGCACACTCAAACCCGGGAAAGTCAGAGACTGACAACAGGCCTCGGCAAACATGACCCACGGCCAGTTCTCCTGCCTCCACTGCCGCCAGAGCTTAACCACCACCCCGGACTCCAACACAGCCGACACCAGCACCGGCGACACCCTAGGATGCATCCCCCTCAACGGGCTCTCCGTGCACATACACACCGTGGAAATCTGGAACCTACTCGACTGTCTCTTGCCCGACATCGCCTTCTTCATGGAGACCTGGACCAACGCCTCCTCCGCCCCCGACATCAAGACCGCCAACCCGAACGGATACAAGATCCAGAGGAAGGACCGCACCAACCACCCGGGAGGGTGGCGGAACCTTCCCCTCTGCCATACACCTACACTTACAGATCCAGACCAGCCACAACTCCACACTCCGTGGAACCCTCGTCGACAGACACCCCGGGCCCCGGACACACCAGCCAGCCCACCATCTCCACCTGGACACCAGTCACAGCCGAAGACACAGCCTCAACTATGAAAGGCATGCACTCGTGGGCCCCCACCAACCCATGCCCTCCCACATCTACCACAGAGCCCCGGCCACCATCACACACGAACTGCAATGCACCATCAACACCACCTTCAAGACAGGCACCTACCCAGACGACTGAAAGCGTGCAGAAGTCTGACCCCTTCTCAAGAAGACCACAGCTGACCCCACCGACCTCAAGAACTACCGGCCCATCTTGCTCCTCCCCTTCTCAGCCAAAGTTGCAAACTTGCAGATAAACAGTCAACAGGGAAGTGACACGATTCATTGATGACAACGCCATCCTCGACCCATCCCAATCCGGATTGCAAACCAACCACAGCAACAAGGCCGTCCTACTGGCCACCACAGACGACATCCGCACACTCCTGGATCAAGGCCACTCCGCAGCACTCATCATACTTGTCCTTTCAGCGGCCTTCAACACCGTCTCCCACCACACACTAGTCGCCAGACTACACAACGCCGGCATACAAGGAACAGGCCTCGACTGGATCCGATCATTCCTCCCCGGAAGAAGCCAAAGGATCAGACTGCCAACCTTCCTCTCCAATCCCACATAAATCACCTGCGGAGTCCCAGAGGGTTCATCTCTGTGCCCGACCGTCTTCAACATCTGAATGGCACCCTCGACATCAATGTCCAACAACACGGCCTCAACATCGTATCCTACGCTGATGACACCCAGCTCATCCTCTCCCTCACCAAAAAGACCACCACCGCCAGACTCAACTTCCAGAACGGAATGCAGGACTTCGTAGTCTGGATGACCAACAGCTGCCTGGAGCTCAAAGCCGGGAAGACAGGAGTCCTTGTCCTTGGAACCACACCTTCAGCATGGGACAACACCTGTTGGCCTTTTCCCTCGGAAGCCCACCTACCCCCTCGGACCACGCCAGAATCCTCGGCATTGTACTCAACCCATCCCTCGCCATGAACAGACAGGTCTACGCCGTCACCTCCAGCTGCTTCAACACCCTCCGCATCCTCCGCAAGACCTTCAAATGGATACCCCCAGAGTCAAAGAAGACAGTCACCCATGCACTCATCACCAGCAGACTGGCCATTGGAAACGCACTCTACGCCGCCATTTACAAGACCCTACTCTGCAAACTACCAACATTACAGTACACCACCGCCAGACTCGTCCTCGGCATCCCCCGGCACTAACACATCAGCCAACACCTACGTAGACTCCAGTGTCTCCCCGTGATGATGAGTCACCTTCAAAATCATCACTCACGCCTACGAATGCCTACACACCAACGTAACCAAATACCTCAACAACAGAATCAACTTCCACGTACACAAATGAGACATCCGATCTTTCAACTTCGCACTGTCCAAAACGCAGCGCATCCACAGAGCCAGAGCATGCGGGAGATCCTTCTCCCACATTGCATCCAATACCTGGAACGAGCTACCGGCAGACATCAGCAGGCGCGGTCGGTGGTAGGAGTGCCGGTCGGGCGGTGACGTGGGGTGGGGGAGGGGCAGTGTGGGGGGTAGTAAACTACGGATTAAGGCCTAATACAGGTAAGTAAACATTTAAATAAAAAACGAATTTCGTTGCGCGCACTGCATCGCATTTGGCGATGCAGCGCTCACAACGAAATTCGTTTTATTTATTTAAATGTTTACTTACCTGTATTAGGCCTTAATCCGTAGTTTACTACCCCCACCCTGCCCCTCCCCCGCCCCACGTCACCGCCCGACCGGCACTCCTACCACCGACCGCGCCTGGACATCAGAGGTGCCCCCTCCCTGAACACCTTCAGGAAGGCCCTCAAGACCTGGCTCTTCGGCTTACAGATCTGCGGACCCTTACCCCTCAGTGCCTTGCGACCCTCACGGGTGTGTGGCATGATTACAATTCCCCTGAGTGATTGATTGATTGAGTTATCATCATGTGATGATTGTTCCTCTTCTGCACTGCTTGAGGTGGTGGGGCAACGCTCTTCCAACATAGCGGTAGACCCGCCACTGGGGGTATGTCATCTACGTGTGATAGGTATGAGCGACTTCCCCCCGGCCCTCCTGCGCTACGCGTCGCACCTTCTCCTTACCTGGACATTGACCCGAGGCGCAATCCACTGCACTCTCTCCACATCTGTGACTCAGCCAGCAGGAGCCTGAGCCAGGGGTGCTTTCACTGGGCTGGGTACAGCAGTCACTGCGTAGTCGGCTGGTGGACCGCCCGATGCAGTTGATGCAGCAGGGCTCCCTTAGGCGTGTAGTTGCAGCGCTCAGTCCACACAAGTTCGGTGTCGCACAGGGGCCTCACCCTCCAGGGCATCCGGCCAGCCCAACATCATCTGTCCTGTGATGCAGGGAGACGGCACCCACCGTTGGTAATCCCCTCCGTGCACCCCGGTGAAGTGGTGGATCATAGTATGCAAAGCAGACATCACTACGTTGGTGCGCAGGATCACCTCTACCATTGACTGCACCAAGGTGCGCAAGGCGGGCTTCTCACACAGGTCAGCAACGTGTCTCCATGCGACCTGCAAGACTTCACCACAAGGAACGGGTGATCGTCGCACATCGCTGTCTCCCGCCACTGCTCATTGACTCCATATCTACTCCACATCCCACTCCAGGCCACAGACGCAGCTCCAGCGAGGGATCCAGGAACCAGACGCAGCTCCAGTGAGGGATCCAGGAACCAGACGCAGCTCCAGCGAGGGATCCAGGAACCAGACGCAGGTCCAGCGAGGGATCCAGGAAACAGACGCAGCTCCAGCGAGGGATCCAGGAACCAGATGCAGGTCCAGCGAGGGATCCAGGAACCAGACGCAGCTCCAGTGAGGGATCCAGTAAACAGACGCAGGTCCAGCGAGGAATCCAGGAACCAGACGCAGCTCCAGCGAGGGATCCAGGAACCAGACGCAGCTCCAGCGAGGGATCCAGGAACCAGATGCAGGTCTAGCGAGGGATCCAGGAACCAGATGCAGCTCCAGCGAGGGGTCCAGGAACCAGACGCAGGTCCAGCAGGGGATCCAGGAACAAGACTCAGGTCCTCCGTGGGGACCAGGATCTCATCCTGGTCAACCAGGATGTTGGGTGGCTTGAGGGGGTTGTTGATGTGTGCTGCACTATGCCCTGGCTGCTCAAATCTGCATTATTCCTTTTTTTTGGTGCATCTTTTATGTTGGAGGTGGACAGATAGGCTAAGTCAAAAATTGCAGGTTAGAGTGCCTTTTGTTATCGCTAAGGGTTTATCGCTGGATTCCACCCGCTATCGCCGGTTTCATTAACGCCGTCTCGTTAATGTTAGCGACGGTTTTCACCGCTGATCCCTGCAGCTATCGTCTGTTAGCAAAAGTTGTTAATACGTCGCTAACAGGGCGATAACTTGCAGGGATCGACGGCGATAGAAAAACTAGCGCTAACCTAGGTTAGCGATAGTTATCGCCATTTCTTGCTAATATGCCCCATAGTTTTTCTCGAAAGTAATATGCACATTAGTTTACACTACATAATGTTGTTTATCACCCAATCAGTTATCGATTTCTGAAAAAAAAGCTTGTTTTCCACCTTTGTGATGTTGCAAGAGTTACATGATCTTCTGTGTAACGTATAGGGATGAATTGGGGTGTAATATCGGGTGGGGTAATGTACAAGAAATGTCCTTTTGCAGATTGAAGCTTGTGGGAAAATACTGGGGGGGGGGGTCTTTAACACAGACATGCTTTATTAACTTCAGTGAGATGAAAAAAATGAAATGTTGTTTCCACACTTCGTGTATTGGTTTGTGCAGAGTTGTGAAGTACACGTGAGTATAAGTTAAGGTATTGTGAAGCTTCCTGCTCGTGCTGTACCTGCGTATATCACAGGGGCGGCAGATCGAGAGACTGAGAATGACACGTCCCTTGAACCCCTCCTCCTTCGTACCAGTCTGTAACGGTTTTTGTCCCGTGGTTTGTAAAAGGAAGGTAACAGTGGCCCGTGTGCGTTGACCGTCACTGGACTGCTGGGGGCATCTGACGGGCAGACAGAAAGTCATCATCGATATCTGTGCTATATAAAAAAGCCGCACACAGGGGCATATTATGAAGGAAGTGGCGGAGAGAGGCGTTAGCGTTCTTAGCTTAATGTGTCTTTCCGCCACTTCGGAAATGCGAGGCTGCAGTATATTAACAAGGATATGGTGGAGCCTTGCGTTTGTCACTGCAATGACGCTAAGTTTGAGAAGTTAGCACCAACGTTAGCACCCTTGCACCAGAGTGTAAGGGTCTCTGTGAGCAGGGAGGTTTGTTTATGTACAGGAAGGTGTCCTTCCTGCACATAAACAAACCTAAAATGCTAGTTTGTAATTTACGTGTTGTGCTGTTTCATGCAGCACAGATGTAAGTTACAAAACGGCATTTTCAAAAAATGTTTATTTATGTACAGGAAGGGACACCTTCCTGTACATAATCAAACCATGGCATTTTGCTTTTTGCATGTATGGTGCACGAGGCAGTACACATGGAAAAAGCAAAAACGAGGAGAAATAAAGCATTTCTCCTCGTTTTGCTAAATTAAGACCAGGGTTTTTCTGGTCTTAACTTTGGCGTTGCCTCCTATTAACACTGCCCTTATTAATAGGATGCAGCATCAAAATGAATGGGTGTTGAACACTGTTGAGGTGGAATGCCCCTCACAATACCCACTGGACGGCCGTTTCACGCTAAACAGAGCGTGAAAGGGGGCTTTTTTAACAAGGCAGTGTTAAGCTACGTTAAGTGGCTTAACGCTGCCTTGTTAATAAGGCGAGGCCCCTATCGCCACCACAACGTCAGTGAAAGTGACGTTGTGGTGGCGATAGGGGCTTGTTAATATGCCTCACAGTTGCAACTTACATATTGCTCCAATTTACATTGCTCGACGATTGGTGTTAACATTTAATTTTGCTAAGGTATGTCTATGCTTGAACATGTATTTTCACACGAGTTATATATTTGAAGATGCGATAGCTATAAAACACAGGTATACATGTAGTTGTATGTTTCTTTTAAGTATGCTGCCACTACGAAAAGGCACAGGAGATGTATGCATTGTAATAGTAATATGGTGACACTGTCAACTGTAACTTGAAAAGAGTTTCTGGTTTGCATTTGTTAGGCTCAAGATTGTTAGTAGTTGGTGGGTAGTGAACATGGGGCAGGCAAATGACGTTAAAAACATGGTGGAAAAGGAATGAACTGTCAGTAATGTGCTTGTAACATATGAGACAGACATGATACATTTAAAAAAATGTATTTTAAAGTACATGGCGTAATGTGCAGTATATGTGCCATAACAAAAAAGAAAGTGTATGATAGAATTATAATCAGTATAGTAGTGAATCGATATCTGATAAACGGAGATGTTATCAGAAAAAGAGAATAGAGAAAGGATCATCTTGAGTTATGTTTCTCTTTCAGCTAAAAAGAACTGTTATTATAAAATAGAACATCTCAGAGGTTTGTCTGCAGACTACATAACTTTTAATATAGATAGCAAAGTCCCCAACTGCCAAGTCGCCCGTTTCTTCGACTAGCTCTGTAACAAGCAGGAAAACAGAGTGGAAACATCAAAAGAGCGTAACGAAGTATGTAAAGGGGAATTCGTAAAGAAAGTCAATGTCTGAAAATCCAAAAAGGAAAGAAAAGCGAAAAGAGAAAAAGAAAAAAAAAACTGTGTTCTTGAAGTGTAGAAATAAGAGCTCGTCAAATCCGGTTACCATGTGCACTTACGGAGATTCATTGAAGCTCAAGAACTCAGAAGCACCGTGATATGCAATCAGTTCCAAAAGGTCATCTGCACCTCTCCAAGCAAAGAGGCTGGCCATCCAATTTAGCAATTCGAAAGTACAAACATGGTCATCATAATCTTCAGCAAGCTGCAGCATGTCAGGGCAACTTGCATGATATTCGATGATAGTCTGCTGCAAGAGGCTCTCCGTATGAGCGCATGTACTCCATCTTCTCCTTATTGCATTATGAAACGCATCCATCAAGCGTGTGTCTCCGGGACAGTCCTGGTCATGAGCCAGCAATGCATGCAGCAACAGTTCATAATCCAGGGGATCGTGTGAAGTAGTAGAGAGGCAGACTTGGAGGTCGCATTCATAATGGCACCGGAGACAATAAAAAACAGGTTGAACACAGGTGAAGTACACGTAGCGGAAATTTAGGCGATATCTGATGCCAAATATCGCCAATGGCAAGCATTTAAAAAGTTGTAGCATTCGTCCACGGTATAGCTCCAATTGTCGTGGATGGGGTTGAAGCAGAGGACGGGCAGCGATTTCGTAGTAGGAGCTATAGAACGACTTTTCCGGAAACAAGGAAGGAGCAACAAGGGACCCGCCAAATGTGCTTGCAAAGTTAGAATGAATGAAATCCGGCATTACTATAAAAATAGTCTGAAAAGAGATAACAAGGCGGGAGGGGGATAGTTTAGAAAAATGTGGTAGGTCTTGAGTTTCAGACTGATTAAATATTTGGTGTATAAATTGTGCAAAATGTAGTGGGAGATTTCCATAGAAGACTAAGTCAATGTCACTTGCTAATTTAGCCATCTGTTATTTGAAGGTCGCACGAGGTTATATGAGAACCGCTTGTTGTTGAAACAATAGTGTTTTCTGTTAGTGTTTGCTATTAATATATGTTTTCAAAGTAGGAATGGAAGGCCAGACCAAACTATCTTCAAGCGCATGTGGGGGAGGAGAAAAGACAGTGGTGGAACATGTTACACATTGTGAAAGAGTTGCTCTGTTCGGGACGCCTGCTTTTAGGTCAGAGCACTTGCGGTTATTTGGAATAAGATAATTGTTTTTCAAAAGCACACTGAGCGTAGGATTAACAGCAGATACTGGAGCTGGTTTAAAAAACCAGTTTAAATTAGGAGCAGAAAGTTAGAATTGCCGTTTAATTTAACTTGTGTATAAACTAAAGAATATTGAACAAAACAAAGTGTGGTTCTCTGTTACTAAAACTTACTTATCTTCATTTTGACAGCAAAATGCAAAAACAAAGAATGCAATTCATGAATAAAAGTAGTTTCAAGGTAGTTAAATGTATAAACTGGGTAATGTTTTATGCATTCATGGAGGCTGTGCTATACAGAGATCAATTAATCAGACATTAGCAACAGAATTATGCAATCCCCCCGTTTGTATTTTTGCACTTAATTAATGATTGAGGCAGTACGAAAGCACTGATGGATTCCCTCAGGTACTACCATGCACTCCCACAATGACCCAGAAATTACTGTCGAAGTCATCATTTTACTTAGGCAGTTTCCGTGCAGTGTTGTAAACAGGAAGGTATAATCTTTTTAATGATATAGGGGCGTATTCTCAAGGCCCTATTGCCACAACAACATCACTTTCAGTGACGTTGTTGTGGCGATAGGGGCTTAGCCCGATTCACAAGTCAGCGTGGCTTAACGCGGCTTAACGTTGCCTTGTGAATAGGGCCCCCTTCACGCTGTTTTTAGCGTGAAAGGGGCATGCAGTGGGTGTTGCGGTGGGCGTTTTAAGTTTCTGTTCACTGGAACTAGGGAATGTTCAGTCCTGGCACCAACAGGCCTCCAACGGCTCTGAGGTGGAATAGAATGACAGTAGCAGAATATACACGGTCACACTATATCACCCCAGGGGAGAAGAAGAATATGGACCAGAAGAGAGAAAAAGATAAATGACTAAATGTTATCAAGCGTCTTACTGCTTTCAAGTTTTTGTTCTTTGGGACTCGGGAATGTTCAGTCCTAGCGCCGATAGGCCTCCAACTCCTTTGAGATGAAATAGAAAGACAGTAGTAGAATATACACGGCCGTACTATATCATGTCAGGAGAGAAGGAGAATAGGAACTAGAAGACAGAAAAAGACAAATGACGAAATGTCACTCGGAAATGTAGGGTTTTTGAAGGTATTCAGTTAGGAACTATGTATGCAGACATGAATTTTTTAATGTACTATTTGGCAATAGAGTGTGACTGTCAGAAACTGTGAGCCACTAAGTTATGAGGGCCAGTAACCTGTATTTCAAATTGTTTAGTCCTGGCGCCGACAGGCCCCCAACCCCTTTGAGGTACTACAGGGTCACAGTAGTAGAATATACACGGTGACACTATATTACCCCATGGGAGAAGGAGAAAAAGGACGAGAAGACAGATAAAGATAAATGACGAAATGTTATCAAGCGTTTAACATCTTTACTGTTTTTGTTCTCTGGGACTTGGGAATGTTGAGTCCTGGCGCCGACGGGCCACCAAAACCTTTGAGGTGAAATAGAAAGGCAGTAGTAGAATATACACGGCCACACTATATCACCCCAGGGGAGAAGAAGAATAAGGGCGAGAAGAGAGAAAAAGATAAATGACGAAATGTTATCAAGCGTTTTATTTCTTTCAATATTTCTGTTTTCAAAGACTTGGGAATGTAGAGTTTCACAAGGGAACAGTTTCTCCTGAATTCTGTCTGTTTGTGAACAGGTGTTGCTGACGTTAGATATAAATGCAAATAAACAAACAATGTAACAACTGAATATCAAACACACGTTTTAGAATCTTTTATACAAATACCTAAAGTTTCGATATCTTGATAACTCTTCCTATATATATATAATAAAACTTTAAACTAAATATGATTCTTTGAAGAAATACTTTTAGTTAGTTGTTTCCTAGAACACAAAAAGCAATTACAATGGTTAATTCCACCATTCAGATAAATAGTTACGTATTATACATATCTACTATCCTTTAATCTAACAACTTACAAGTCCGTAATCTTTTTTGTTGTCGCAAAAGAAGAATCCGACGCTGGAGAAGGGAAGCTGGATCGCAGACTGGAGACAGGGAAATGACTCGCCAAAACGAAACTAATTGATTGTCAAAGGGCTGGGTGTGGTTTATATAGTCTTTGGTTACAAAGTAGTCTATGGAAGCAACGTGCTGCGCACGCATGTAGATATCACGTTTTTCGGTTAACATGTGCTCACGTTTTGACTGTTTGACATGTGCACATGTTGGGAAAGGTTGACAACTGTTAACCGCTAAAGCTTCTCATTTGCATCCTCACACGTGTTAACTGTTTGAGATGTGCACATGTTAGCAGAGGTTGAAAACTGTTAACCGCCAATGCGTCTCATTTGCTCGTCAGTGAAAACGACCACAGGGTCGTATCAGCAAGGTTATCGCCGTTTTCAATGGAACATTGCTGAAAAACCAGCGATGTTCCATGGAAAACATCGCTATCGCTGGGATAATTATCGCCATTGCGCTATGCGTTGTTAATACAGCGCTAGCATGGCAATAATTATCTGCGATAGCCGGCGATAAACATTTTCACGCTGAGGGCGGCCAGCGATAATTATCGCTGCCGCTTGATAATATGCCCCAAAGTGTTTAATACAATTCGGGTTGCTATTGTGTCTCTCAGCAAAATGGCGGGCAACAGAATATGTTTGATCTACATTGGTGATCGCTCTCAGATGTTGGAGGATCCTCTTGTGGACCTGCAGTTTAGTGCTCCCTACATATTTCAATCTACATTCACACTCCAAAACATAAACAGAATATTCAGTTTTACAACTGCATATGGCCCTGATTTTCTGTGGTGTCTCACTAAAAGGTGAGGAGTATTCGTAGATATTGTTACCAAATCTGCAGGCTCTACATGTATTGCACTTATAAAAGCCATTTCTGGGTTGTAACCACCTAATTTCCCCCACAATCTCAGGGCTGTTTTTTACTAGGGCATCCCTCATAGATGGAGCCTTTCTAAATGTGATAAATAGTACTTTTGGCAGAGAGGGCCCCAGTGTCACATCACCCTGTGCTACTGGCCATTGTTTTCTCATAATGACCCATATTTGTTTCTCCTGTTTGCTGAACCCCAATATTAGTCTTATAGTGGAGTCCAATTCTCTAGGGCATCTATTGAACAGTAACTCCTCCCTACCTTTTTGGTTTGCTTTAACAAGTGCAGAATCAAGTATATCTTTTTTATAACCTCTTTGTAGAAATCTGCTGACAGCTTACTCCACAAGCCTCATCTTGACCTGCAAGTACATCTTCCTGGCAACTACAATTTCTTCTGAGGCGAAGCATTTCCCCTTAGGGGATGCTGTTTTTGAGGTGCATAGGATGGAAACTATTCGCTTGTAACATAGAGTTTCCTGTAGTTGCCTTTCTATAAAGGCGTGACTCAATTTTGTTATGTTGAATAAAAACTTGCAAATTAAGGAAAATCACCTGAGTCTTACTAATATGTGCCACGAATTGGAGGTTGGTGGAATTAACATTGATTAATTTAACAAAGGATTCAGCCAATTCTACAGTACCCCTCCAGACCACAAAAAGGTCATCAATATTACCGTAGCCAACATACTACATGATCTTGCCACAATTCATTGTGGTCAGCGATGAGCACCTGCTCCTCCCACCAGCCCATGTGTTAACATGTGTAACTGGGGGTGAAGCAGGTGCCCATCACCACACCATGCTTCTGATGAAAAACCTCCAGATTAAAATAAGAAAAATTATTCTCCAGACACCACTTGATCATACATAGCATAATATTTAACTGCATTGAACTTATCCTGATTATTAATACGTGTGTATAATGAACAGACATCTAAGGTCATTAATAGATAGTCTGATTGCCAAGGAATGTCATAGACATGTTTTAAAAAGTCTCCTGTGTCCAGAACTAACGATGGAGAAAAAGTCAAAATCCCGAGAAGTATTTTCAAATGTGCTATTAATAGCAGAAATAATAGGTCTGCTTGGTGGATGTAACCTATTTTTATGAATCTTGGATAATATATACAGATGAGGTATCGTAGGAAAATTATTTTTTTGAAATTGCCATCCCTCATGACTCTTCAAACCTTCATCTCTCCAGGTTGATAACTGTCTACGATATTGTAGATCAATAAATGTTGCTGCCTCAAAACGCTTTTCATATAACGCTCAGTATCATTGAGTTGGTTATACACCTCCTGAAGGTAATCCTTTAGAGGCCACAAGACAATGTTACCCCCTTTATCTGCATTGCATATAACCACATCACTTTGCTTTTTCAGCTTTTGAATCAAATTTTGATATTGCACCTGCTACATGTTGTATTTTCTTTTAGCGCGTTGCATTGTGTGGCTCAATTTCTTGATATCGTCCACCACTTTATCATTGAAAATATCAATTGCATCATGAGGCATCGCAGGAATAAAGGTAGATTTAGGTCTGAATGGAGTTTTAACAGTAGCAGAAATATTTAAAGATAGATCTCTGGAAAGTTGTTGAGTAGTTGTTTCAGCAACATTATCCATTTCTTGTAATGCCACAAGGTCACTCACGTACTAGATCAAAGTCACCAATTTGGAGGTTGTGCGCATCAACATCTGATTGTTGAATAATTTGTAGATTCCTCAGAATCATTGCATGGAATTTTGCCAATTTAAATTTTCGGATATATTTAAACATATTGATTCTAGCTTGCGCATAGTTGAAATTGCTTTCAGGGCAGTATGTCAAACCCAAAGATAATAGTTGTACTTCAGCTTGATTTAAATCAACCTGTGACAAATTGATGACTGTGTTATCCATGTTGGTATTAGCAGTATTTACTTCTTGGACAATTTATTTTTTTTGTGACGATTTTCTCGTATTTTTTCCTGACGCATTTTCTGTGTTCTCTCCGCCTTTGGTTTCGCCTTTGTTTGTTCTGGATCTTTGTTCTCTTGGCTGCAATGTTTTGCGACTGTCCCTGCGTAAATAATCCAGTTCCTCGAACAGGGACAATTTTTGCTTGCCACTTTGTTGTTGCTTCAGATGTCTGCCGTCTTCAGAGCCAGTTTCACTTTCAACGGCTGAGCCTGACTTGGTCGCTGATGCAGCCCCACCTAAATTAGCCTCCTGTGCGGCCTGATTTTTATCAACCAACCTCTGCCTCTTCATCGCATCAAATCATTTTGCAAAAGTGAAACCCTGCCCCGTTTCATAATCAATCTTATCTCGTTGAAATGTTTGTGCTTTGTGAGCTTTTGTTGTGTCCTCCTGTTTTTTTTAGGCATTGCTGCATATATATATATTTTTAAAATATTTTTTTAAGCAAGTTAAGAACCCAACCTAATGTCACTTTAATCCATATTCAATTATAATGATACATTACTTTACATAAAAATACATAGAAATTCCCTGAAAAAAACAAAAGTTAAAGGGACATTATACTTGCACCCCCACCGCGCTCAATGTGTTTAGCAATTATGTCATTTCAGATGTTGCAGTGATATCAGTGATGTAATAGACCATGTCATGAGTGATGTAATATCTAAAGTAAATAGCAGTGCATGGCGAGGGCATAAGTTATAGTTACTTTAGGGCACAAGTTATAGTTACTTGGGATAACTGGTGAATATCAGTGGTTTTGTTTGTTTAAAATTGTATGTTTCAACATACATTTTCACATAACTATAAAGTCCCTTCAGTCTTTGGTTTCTTCAGTGAATTTCCAAGGCTTTTTTTAATGTAAAGTAACATATTATTCTAAGTCCTAACTATTACGTCACTTTGACCTTTTGTTTTTTTCAGGAAATTTCTATGTTTTTTTAAAATGTAAAGTCATATGTCCATCAGCGTGACCTGTGCCCAACTCTCGCTGGTGCCCACCTCCCCCCACCATGCACAGCCTTCGGCCGTGTGTGGCATAGGTTTGGGTGAATGGCCAGACTCTGTGCCCAACCCTTCCCAGGCAGCCAATCTCTCCTCTGCGCACAGCCTGCTTTCAATCCTGGCCCTGTGCCAAACCCCCATGGGCACCCACCAAGCATAGCTGACTATGCCATGTAATAATAGAAAGTTTTAAGTACGGAATACCTACTAGCTTTGTCAAAGGGTTAGAACACCTAAATATAAAGCGTGGACCAATTGGTTTTTATAAAATCAACATATATAAAGCAGACCTATTGGCCCTGTCAAAAAGTCATCAATAACTATAATCAAATGTATATTTCGTAGATTCACACATTGCAATTTTTCAATAGTTGTGATTGTCACAATATTTATAATAAAGCAAAAAAAATGCCTTTTGAGTGATTTTTAAACATTTAAATTGCTACCATATAACTACTGCAGATACGAGTGCTGTGCTTTAAAAAATTATGGTAAGCTCTCCTGGGGTCATGGATTCAATGACCCAGGAGACCTACTATGTTTTTTTAAATGCTGTTGTGAGACTGCTGCGCTCCCTGCAGCCCCCCACAACATCTTTAAAAAAAACCTGATTGTGCTCCTGTCCCTTCTAGGGGCACCACAAGGATAAGAAAATATAACTAAAGAGCCCTCAAAGGGCATTATGGGGCTCCTTGTCTGGAGCGGAGAATAATAAATGAGCAGCTCCTGCCACTCATTTATCATTTCTTTTGCTTGTTTTCTGGGTGTCCCAGTCCCACCTGGTACCTCCACACTATATATTAACTTTGGGGCCACGGGGGAGTCCCACAGTCCCTGCAGCCCTGGGTGCTGGAGTAAGCAGGCTATTATTTTACAGTGGGTGCACAAGTGCCCATCCAGGGCACCCAAGTCTTATTTTTTATGGTGTGGTCCAAGGGGAGAGCCCCAGGGGCTCTGGCTGGCTCTCCATCCAGCACCTATTATGGGTGCCAAACAGAACCAACCATTTGTCAGTTACCGTGGGTGCCCCGGTCCTCACCCTGGGCACCCACACCTTTTAGTTAAGGTTGTGGGCCACAGGTAGATCCCTAAGTTCCCCATAGCAACTATCCTGTGTGCTGCAGGAGCTATGTTGTTTTGCTCCCTCCTGGTAGGGATTTATATTTGTATTCTTTGCCCGTACTTTCCCTGGTAGGGAACAGCATTGTTCCGGAGGATGGGGGCTCCGGGACACTGCTGCTATCCAGCCCCAAGAATGGGATGCCCAGGGCCACAGGATAGTTCAGAGAGGAGGGCCTCATGCCCCTCTCCCCAATTATGAATACATTTGCCCTGGCAGTTGGGGTCCAGGGGCTTTTCAATGGTCCAGGTAGGGGGCCTCATGTACCCCATCCCATTCAGAATATGCTTCGGCACTGGGGGTGGTATCCCCGGTGCCAAAAAATATCTGAAAGATGGGGGCCCACCTCTCCATTGAAAGGAAGGTGACCCCGAGGAATGTGGTAACAGGCCTTAAAAATGCTTTGGGAGTGGTGGGCATACCCTCTCCCCAAATTAAAGGTTGGGCTAACCCCCCATTCCCTAACCCACCCCGGGGGAGGCAAAAAATCGAAAAGACCGGAAGCCCGGCATTTTGGTTTTTCTTAATTTTACCATGGATCCGCGAAACCTCTGCAGATCTGCGGTACTGTCATTTTTTTTTTTACAGTTGTTGGCCCTAGGAGGGACCCTCTAGGACCTCCCCACAAGACCTAGGGGGCAAGGTATCCCTATCCTGCCCCCTATATGTTTTTTTAACCTTTCTTCAGCACAGGGGACTAAGTCCCTGAGTCCTAAAATCGCTGCTGCCACATCTTTCCTGATGTTTGGCAGCTAATCAGATCTTATCTTTTGATCTGTGGGATCCTCAGTGGCATGATATATAGATGCATTTTTATCTTAATTTCTCAAAACCTATTGATTGGGTTTACACCAAATCACAAAAAGCACGCTTTTGGGGCAAAGACTGACTTATCTAATAAATTAGTTGTAACTCTGTTCAGTCATTTTGGCTGTAGATGTGTCTAATTTTCCTTTGGAAATCTGCATGGGGAAAATGTATTTTGAGACCTTCCTTTTTCTTGGCCCCTGCTTGACGATCACCCCAATAGTTTCCAGGAAGAAGCTAAGGTGGATGAGACTTTTGTGATGGAGAAGATTCCTTAAACGAGGCCAAAGTTATTAGCAAACCAACAAATCCATGTCCTATGTAAAGGTGGTCCTGACTGGAGCTACCCATATATATCTATATCAAATCATTGAACAAAGGTAGAAGTGATGTTATGGTTAGATGTTAGAATGAGACATGAACTAAAGTTACAAATTCCCAGCTCAGGAGAGTGGACCCAGGAACTCTTCACAGTCCAAGGGTGGGTACCTTGCTAAAAACTTGGATCCCAAGAAGGCTAGGTGTTTTGATTGCAAGACAACTGGACACGGAACTGGAGACCCTAACTGTACAAACAAAAAGAATGCCTCTAGCAAGTACACCTGCAGTAAATGCAGTGGTGTGTCTCCAGATGGGATCACAGGTGAGCCCTGACCATGTCAAGGTGGTCTCTGAAGCAACTCTAGTCTCAGAGGGAGGGGTGGATGTAGATATCCTGGTTGTCTGGCCCAGTAACCTGTTGAGATACAGAGAAGAGCCAAATATAAATGGAATTAGGGTGGAAGCCCCGAGAGACACTGGTGCCTGTATTGCCATGGTGACTGAGCAACTGGTGTCCTCAGATCAATATCTGTTCTGAGAGACCTATACAGTTCTCAATGCTGACAATCAGTCTAAGATGCACGCAATGGACTTAGTGACCTTAGATTGGGGAGGGGTTAGTGGCCTCAAAAGAATAGTGGTGTCTTCTGCTATCGCTGTACAGTGTCTGCTTGGCAATGATTTGTAGTACTCAGCATGGGCTGAGGTAGAAAAGAAAACCATGCAGCAATGCTGGGCATACCTGAATGGATATGTGTGAAAACCAGAGCACAGAGTAGAACCCAGGGTGAAAAAGAAGTGTTGTAGCCTGAAATTATGGACCGACCTTCCAAGAGAAAGGGAAAGAAGTCCCCTCTCCTCAGGAAGAAGAATTGTCAGCCCCAGAGGGAACTGAGCCCCAGGAGCTTGGGCCTTATAAGGCAGAGCTCTTGGGCCCAGGGGGACCCCCTGCGGAAGATCTGTGCCAGGGGCAGAGAATTTGTCCCACTCTTGAAAGCCTGGGTTTGCAAGCTGCTGATCAGGAAAAGGGTAAGTGGTTCCCACAGGACCTGTTGGGAGGAAGGACTCCTATACACTAACGCCAAAGACCAAAACCCTGGTGGCACTAGGAGAGTGGTAGTGCCTCAGCAGTTTAGAGAGTTTCTCCAAACATTGGCCCATGACATTCCCCTAGCTAGGCATCTTGGCCAGACAAAAAGCTGGAGTAGGTTAGTCAACCACTTCTACTGGCTAGGAATGTTCCAGAAGGTGAAGGAGTTTTGCAGCTCCTGTGCCACCTGTCAAGCCAGTGGCACAGGGTTGGGATTGACATTGTTTGTCCTCTTGACCCTCAAACAGCATTAGGAAACTGATTTATACTAGTGGTAGTGGTGCACTCCACTAAGTATTCTGAGGCAATTCCCCTAAGGACAACCACTGCCCCTGCAGTGGCCAAAGCTCTCCTTCATATTTTTGCAAGAGTTGGGTTTCCTAAGGAGGCAGTATTAGACAGAGGTACAAACTTGATGTCTGCATACTTGAAACATATGTTGACTGAGTGTGGGGTGACCTTTAGGGTCACTACACCATGCCATCTACAGACAAATGAGCATGTTGAAAGATTTAACAAGACCCTAATATTTATGATTGGTGGACACCCTGAAAAACTCAGAAGGCAATGGGATGTCTGCTTTTGCCAACAGAGAGGTGCCACAAAAGGGAGTAGGGTTTTACCCCTTTGAACCTTTTATTGGACACCCTGTAAGGGGACCACTTTATCTTGTAAAGGAAGGATGAGAGAGACATCTCAAAGAGCCAAAACAGGATATTGTGGACTATGTGCTTGGCCTTTGTTCCCGGATGACTGAGTACATGAAGAAAGCCAACAAAAATCTTGATGCCAGACAACAGCTCCAGAAGCTCTGGTATGACTAAAATGCTGCCATGGTGGAGTTCCAACCTGGGAAAATGGTATGGGTTTTGGAGTCTGTGGCACCTAGGGCCCTCCAGGATAAATGGACTGGGCCCGACCCTATCCTTGAAAGAAAAGGGGAGGTCACCTATCTGGTGGGCCTTCTCACATGTAGGAACCCCAAGAGGGTCATACATATAAATCACCTGAAACCCTATAATGACAGGGCTGACATGACCACGCTCATGGTCACTGATGAGGATCAGGAAGAAGAGAGTAAACCTCTCAATGACCTCCTCTCCGACAACCCTAGAGATGGCTCAGTGGACTGAGTGCTCTTCTCAGACACCCTCACTGACCAACAGCAGACTGACTACTGGCAAGTCCTAACTCAGTTTGCTGAGCTCTTTTCGTTGACCCCCGGTTAGACTAGCTGGTATACCCATGATGTGACACTAGTGACCGCCTACCCGTCAAAAACAAATTCTACAGGTGATCTGATCATTGAACCCTCAGAGAGACCTTGGGCCAGCCCAGTTGTTTTAGTCCTCAAGCCTCATTCCCAGGGTGGAAAGAAAGAAATGAGGTTGTGTGTGGATTACAGGGGCCTCAATGCAGTCACAAAAACTGATGCAGATCCAATTCCTAGGGCTGATGAACTGATTGACAGATTGGGGGCAGCCAAATATTTGAGTACCTTTGATCTCACATCAGGGAACTGGCAGATAGGTCTGACCCCTGGAGCAAAAGAGAAATCAGCATCCTCAACCCCTGATGGGCAGTTCCAGTTTACTGTGATGCCCTTTGGATTAAAGAATGTCCCTGCCACCTTTCAGAGGTTGGTGATTAAAGTCCTTGATGGATTGGAATCCTTTAGTGCAGCATATCTGGTTGATATTGCTGACTTTAGCGCCACTTGGCAGGATCACCTGATCCACCTCTAGAAGGTCCTGAAGGCTCTGCAGAATGCAGGCCTTACTTTCAAGGCAAGTGAGGGCCAGATACGGCAGGGAAATGTTGTACACCTGGGCCACCTTGTGCGTGTAGGCCAAGTTCAGCCACAACAACACAAAATCCGGACTATTCTGGATTGTGAAGCTCCAACCGCCCAGACCCAAGTCAGGGCATTCCTTGGCTTGACTCGGTACTACGGGAAGTTTGTGCAGGGATATGGGCCAGTTGTGGCCCCCCTCACAGAAATAGACCTCCAAGGAAGTGCGGAAAATGGTTAACAGGACAGTGAGCTGTCAAAAGGCTTTTGAGACCCTGAAATAAGCAATGTGCTCAGCACCCATTCTAAAAGCTGCACACTACACTAAGCAGACAGATGCCCCTGAACATGGGATAGGAGCTGTCCTATCCCAGACCAAATATGGATGATGGCCATGACCAACCTGTTGCTTTCATAAGGAGAAGGCTTCTCCCCAGAAAGCAGCATTGGAGTGCCATAGAGAGGGAAGCCTTTGCTGTGGTTTATTCCCTGAAGAAGCTGAGAACATAGCTGTTTGGTTTTCACTTCCTTGTCCAAACTGACCACAGACCTCTTAGATGATTCATGCAGATGAAAGGAGAAACCCCCAAATTGTTAAGGTGGTCTATATCCCAACAGAGAATGGACTTTGAAGTGGAGCACAGACCTGGGACTGACCATGCCAATGTAGATGTCCTTTCCAGGTTCTTCCACTTAGACAATGAAGACTCCCTAGGAAAAGGTTTGTTTCATCCTCTTTTGTTTGGGGGGTCATGTAGGAAAGTGCCTCTTTTGACATAGTTAGCCTCCACTTTTTGCTTGATGCCTGATGTGACTTCGAACTTTACATGTACTGGGTCCCTGCTAACCAGGATCCCAGTGTCAGATTTCTTTCCCAAAACTGTACCATGATTGGTGCAAAACTTCAGCCACCCTTGTAAGTCCCTAGTAAATGATACATCTCGTACGTAGGGCATAGGTACTGAAGAGGGTCCACTGGGGCTGCAGCACAAATTGTATCACCCCAGAGACATGTCATGAAGACTCTGCAAACTGACACTGCAGCTGTGGTCTTGGTGCAGAGAAAACCTTATGAGTTAACATGGCGCACAGCCCTGTGTGCCAAGCCCTCCCACACTGCATGAGATATTGGTAAATCTCCCCTACTTCAGGCCTTACAGCCCTAAGGCAGGGTGCACTGTATCCCATGTGTGATCATATCTGCATGAGCACAACATGCCTCTGTGAGTACAACAAATGCTTAGCACTACCCTCTGATAGGCCTAACTGCTCGCCCACACTACCACAAAAACAGCACAAGTATGTTCTACTTTAACCTCTGTGTACCAGTAAGGGATCCACTGGACTCTCTGCACATAGTACTTAATTTTAGTACACTATGTAGAGAGCCAGCTTCCTACATCTATTTTGTCTGTTTCTGCTCATTGCTGGCCTTTGTTATGCTTCTTTCTGCTCATTGCTGACCAATATTTTGCCTCTTTCTGCTCATTTCTGACCTCTATTTTACCCCTTTCTGCTCGTTGCTGGTCTTTGTTTTTTGCCTCTTTCTACTCGTTGCTGACCCTTATTCTTCCTCTTGTTATGATTTCTGGCCTCAATTTGCCTCTTTCTGCTCATTGCTGACCCTTATTCTGCCTCTTTCTGCTAGTTTCTGACCTATATTTTGCCTCTTTCTGCTCATTTATGACCTTTATTTTACCTCTTTCTGCTCATTTCTCACCTGTATTTTGCCTTTTTCTGCTGGTTTCTGACCTCTGTTTTGCCTCTTTATGCTCGTTTCTCACTTTCATTTTGTCTCTTTCTGCTTATAACCTTTATTTTGCCTCTTGTTGCTCCTTTTTGACCATTATTTTTCCTCTTTCTGCTCATTTCTCACCATTATTTTGCTTCTTTCTGCTGATTGCTGACCTTTATTTTGCCTCTTTCTGCTCATTTTTTACCTTTATTCTGCCTCTTTCTGCTCATTTCTCACCTTTATTCTGCATCTTTGTGCTCCCATGTGACCTTTATTTTGCCTCTTTCTGCTCTTTTCACCATGACCGCGGGGGAGCCTCAAGGCCCCCCGCAGTTCCAGTTGGCTTCCCGCCTCTTGCAGGACCCGGCATTGCTGCTGCAGGAGGCAGTGCTGGAAAGACAACTCCCTCCATGCAGGAGCAATTGTTTCATCTTTCACCAACCCGCATGTCTGCTGGCAGAGAAAGAGAGGAAACCTCCACCGCCAGGTGTCAGGAGCACTTTCACAGCTCCCACCCGCTGGAAGTGGAGTGTTTGCTATAGCTTGGCTGGAGCTGTGAGCTCCCGCCAAACTAAAGCAAATAGCTATGTCCCGAGGGTGGTCTACCCAGGACATATCAGGAGCCGGGCCATGTATGGCTTCATGAGGGGGGTCACGTGGCCCCCCCTCCTATTTGCATGGGCCACCTCAGGGAGGTGGTGGTCCCCGGGGCCGAGAACGGCCTGGGAGGGGGCCATGCAGCCCCCTCCTTCATATAAAACAAGAAAGCCCTGGGGAGGTTGTGGTCCCTTGTTTTTTATTTTTGTCACAAATTTGCGAATTTCACGATTTCGGAGCAACTTTAAAACAAAAATGCTTTTTTTGGCCTGCCGGGGTCCTTTTGGGACCTCAGGAGCAAGGCCAAGGGGTTAGGGTATTCGTACCCTGCCCACCTTTCTTTTTTTGCGTGTTTTTTTTGGGACTCAGCTGAAACCGAGTCCCAAGATGGCTGGCAACACTTCCTGGTTGAAGTGTTGGCAGCCAATCAGAGCTCTGCATTTACCTGCAAGAACTCGTTATTCTACGCAAATTTGGATTTTCTTAAATTTCTCAACAGCTACGGAACGGATTTACACCAAATTACAAAAAGCACAATTTGCGGACCAGAAGCTAGCTTTCTGCCAAATTTGGTGTAATTCCGTCCAGCTGTTCGGGCTGCAGTCGTGTCTATAGCTCCTATGGGAATTAACATGGTAAACACACTTGTTTTTACCCCCCCCCCTTTTTCTCGGCCTCTGCTTCACGGACCACCCTGAAACTTTCCATGCACAGCAAGACTCGCTATGACACTTTTTTGGCAAATTTCGTGAAGATTCATCAAACGACGCCAAAGATATTAGGCAAGTCAAAAAATGCTTTTTTATAGAAACATGGTCCTAACTATAACCAACCAAATAGCTGGATCCTCATTAAGGAAGGTAAGTACATCCACCTATGCCCTATAATTAGGCCACCCAGACCTTCTCAGGGTAAATCTTCACTACAAACGTTTTTAGTACAAATGATGCAGTTATAATCTAAGACATGAAACTCCATGATGCCTACTACACTTATCATATGAAATTACATAATGCCTTAGCAGGTGTTGTAACACCATGCACATCTATCATACTTGAGGCTAAGTAAAGGAGTTTCAACTTATAAATAGGAGAATATAAACAAGCTTAGCTTAAATAGATGCCTATTTGACTCCGTAGTCTTCCCCATAGTCGCCTGTGAGACAAATAATTTAAAAAACACTAAAAACCTTGTACATTAAAGAGTAAAACTCTAAAGTACTTACATTCCTCAATGAGGATCCAGCTATTTGGTTGGTTTTTTCATTTATTAATCACTATGTGTTAGACCTGGCCCTTTTGACAGGTTTATTCCCAAACTTTTTGCCTTTTACCTCCTATTTTTCTGACACTGTTTCCGTTGGCTATAGAATTCTGGGCACTTTACCACTGCTGATCAGTGATAAAGTTCATATGCTCTCTGTATAAATTGTGATATGATTGTTTATCCATGATTGGCATATCTGATTTACTGATAAGTCCCTAGTACAGTGCACAGTGTGTCAGGTCCTGTAAATCAAATTCTATTGGTGGGCTTGCAGCACTGGTTGTGCCACCCATATGAGTAGCCCCTGTAAATGTGTCTCCGACCTACCACTGTAGCGTCTGCGCACACAGTTGTGAACTATCATGTTGTCCTGGCAAATGCACCCACTTGCCAGGCCCAAACCTTCCCTTTCCTTACATGTAAGGCACCCCTATGGTAGGCCCAAGGTACCCCCATGGGCAGGGTGCAGTGTATGTGAAAGGTAGGACATGTACTGGTGTGTGTGACATGTCCTGATAGTGAAAGACTGTGTAATTCGTTTTTCACTGTTGAAAGGCTATCTGTCCCATAGGCTTATCATTGGGGTTGCACTGTAACATTTTTACATGCTTAACTTGCAATAGGGACAACATAGAAAAATTAAGTTTAGACTCTCAGAACTCAGAATTTATTAACGCACATTTTGGTAAAGGTGGTTTCTAAATCCTGTGTTTGAAAATGCCACTTTTATAAAGTGGACATTTTCTTACTTTGCCATTCTGTGTGCCTCTGACTGTTTGTGTATTCAGTGTCTGGTGTATGAGTGACAAGAGCTGAGATGTGCATTCACTCTAGACAGTCACTGGGGGTGTTGAGGTGTGCCCTGCCTAGCCTGGGTGACTCATCACAGGTCTGAATAGAGCTGGTCTGCATTTAGAGTGGTGGGAGGAGTTTTGCTTGCACCTGAATAACCTGTGTCTCCTTTTGCACAATGCTGCCCCCCCCCCTGTAGTCATGCTGCACCTGGGAGGACAGGACTGGTTTGGACTGGGTTCAGAGACCCTGCCACAAAGAGAACAATGACATTTTGGGGTATAAGTATTCCACCTAAAACCCCAGGACTTTAGATTACTTCAAGGAACAAGAGGACTAAGCCAGGACGGAGTTCGCAGAGAACTCCGCGAAGTGCAAAAAAAAAACTCTGCCGCGCTACGCGGGGGCTCCGCAAGCGGGCGTTGCTTCCTTTCTGCTGCTTGAGTACATTTTTAACTCGAGCTGCAGCTTTCTCAACGCGAACGGACGGTTTCCCAACGCGAGCGGCCTCGATCATAGGCTACCACTCACAATGAGAAATCTTGCCGGGAGGTTGATTTTCCATGCTCGCCAACTTGACGTTGATGATCGCAAACAAGGAAAAATCTCGCCGGGAAGTGGATTTTCCTCGCTCGCACTCGCCTACTTGATGTTGACGAGCGCGAGCGAGGAAAAAAACTGTGCTCCGCTATGCGGAACCGTGTTTTCTGGAACTTCGCGAGCTCCGTGTAACACGGAGTGCAGAAAGCTCCCCCAACTCCACGAGTGGAGCGAAGTTTACTGCCCAGACTTAAAGAGGACCCTGCCAAAAAGAAGAACGGAAGGACTATGTGAGGAGCGCTACCTTTTCTGAGTGAAGGGTGGGCTGTCCTGCAGTTGCTGCTTCTGTCTGTGGTGGAGGAAAAGGACTGACTCTTTTTGCCCTGCTGTGGTATCCTGCTTGTGGAGAATCTCCAAGGGCTTGTCTGTGCTTGCATCCTGTTGGAAGTCTCAGGGAAATAAAAGACTTCGGGAAATCCTTGTGGGATCTAAAGTAAACCTGCCTAAGAGGAGCACTGCCCCTGCTGTGTGAGGGGTGGGTTGGCCTGCAGTTGCTGTTTCTAGCAGGCAAAGGACAGGACTGTTCTTCACCCTTTTCATTTTACAGCATGAAAGGGACGCTGTATCTTCCAGTGCATCCGGTGGGGAGAGCTTCCTCTGCTGTGAAGGGGCGCTGCTGTTTGCATTGCAGCGAGTGCGGTGCTGTCCTTGCCTTGTGGTGAATGGAGGGGAGAGCTGAACTGCAAGAAAGTGCTCTCCACCTCCCTGGTGGCGGGTGCATGGTCTCATGTTCACTTACAGACTGGGTTCTGCTTACTTGGCCCCGGGCTGTACAGGATTACGGCGCAGGCACTGCAGGTCGGAGTGGCTCACCTCGAAGCAGCGCAGTGCTGAAAGCCATGGTCAGAGCTGCCGAAGGAGCCACCCAAGCAGGAAGGAATCCTGTCCTGGAGTCCCCTGCATTGCTGGGCAATGCTGAAGTCCAGCTGGGTGGGGCTGGCTGTTGCAGGAGACCTGGAAGGCCATGGTGACCGAAGCGGAGCCGATGGGGACCTCGCCCGTGCCTAGCCAGCAGAAGGGGAGGCTGCATCAAGCTCAGCGGCCCTCCCTGGCAGCCAGTACGGCTCAGGGCTACTCGTGAGAGCCTCCGGCCATGGACGGCTCACAGGCGAAGTGGGGGTGTGTTTCACAACTGCACCCCATGCACGCAGGTGGCTGCCTTGAATTCTTGATCACGGGGGAAGACTGCGTGGGGTCTCCCCGCATTTGCCCAGTACTTTGTGTTCTCCCCTTTGGCCTCTGGGAAGTGCGTGGAGGGAAGCACCTAGGTGTCATGGAGGGCACCTGTGAACAGTGGTCATCGCAGGACGGCGTAAACCCTCGACAGAGGTCCCGATCCTGTTGACTCTACACATTACCGTAACGGGCATAATAGGCACTCTGGTGCTTGTGGGATATACTTGGGACCTCGCGGTACCGTATAGCCTGTAATAGGAGGGCAGGGGGCTGCATCTCAGGATTTTATGTGAAGTAGGATGATTCATATATTTTCATCGTTACATACAGCATCACCTGTACTGATATATGGCCTTACCCCTAAATGTATGCATCACCTGACTGCTGTCTTTCCTGACCTAAGTGGGTTAGTATACATCACTGTGCCTTGCACTGTAAGGCAAACTATTCCAGGATTACAGTTAGATGCATTGTACGGATGTTCATATGACCGGGGCAAACTATCAGTGGTTGCTGTATTGCCCTAACGGGGAGGTTATGCCTGATGTGTTCATGATGATCTTATGACATGTGCAGCTTTTAAGTGTTTACATTAGTGCACTACTTGTGAGGTTATGACAAAGGCCTAATTGGCAAACTGATTTTTGGTCTATGTGTTTTATACTAACCCTGGGCGGGTAACTCCTCTCCGCGCTCCGTGGCGAACGCGGAGAGTAGGCAAAAACTTTGCCTCCGTGGCAGAGCGGAGTTAGCCGCTCCCTCCTCCCTCCCAAAGTCTTTAAAAATGTAAAAGAAGCCACTTACCTGTTGTCTGCTGCCTCCCCTGCCTGGCTGCTCTCCGTCCTGCTCCTCGCACACTTCTGTAATTAAAAAAACACTACGTTGTACGTCTGACGTGCGTGGAGGGAGGGGGGAGGGAGCGTAGCATATTTCCACAGAGTTTTTTTTAAACTCCGTGGAAATAGGCGTAGAGGCACTACGCCTGCTACGCCCAGGGTTATTTTATAAGCATTTTGATGAAAAGTGCCTAGTGGCACTGTGATTTATGTGAGTGGTGGTCTAAATGTACTCTACACACTACCAAGTGATTTATAATCTATGACGAGCGCCTGGTGGCGCAGTGGTTTATGTGATTGTGGTCTAATGTGTTTTTATGAATAATACACAGGATATTTTTATATAACCTTGTGTGGAGTCTCTTTTTGTGGTGTGCCTAGTGTGTCACTGGTGTGTGTGTGTTGCGCAATCGGTTTACATATTGCCTCTGGGATAAGCCTGACTGCTCTGCCAAGCTACCATGGGGGTGAGCAGGGGTTATCTTGGGTGTGTAACTCCCTTACCCTGACTAGAGTGGTTGGTTCTGCCTGGCTTAGGTGCATACCCTAGCCAACCAGAAAACCCATTTCTAACACTATGTATTGGTCCAGAGTTTAAACTCATTAAGGCGATATGAAACATGCACACCACTACTGGTATTGCAGGATATAGAGTGGATTACAGTATTATAAGGCCACATGGGCAGCGGTGTATAATACTAGTAACATTCAATTTATATGCCACGTTCATTCTCTCTGCTCCTGTACATGATCGTTATTGAGTATAGCAGTGCTAGCACACTTGGGCGGGACTGTCCAACATGATCAATACACATGAAGACATGGATGTGCGGACTTGGGTCCTCTGTAATTTGCTTTTGTTAACTTTATTTTATATCATTATTTGTTACATAACATGTACATGTGTTTGATGTTTCCAATACTAATGAATGCCTAAAGTTTCTCAACTTATGTTATGATTGCATAGACCTTTCAAAGATAGCGGTGATGTGAATTGTTAAACATCCATGGTCCCTTATTTTGTTTTATGACACTCTGCGTATTTAAATGTCTGTTTTCACTTATGAGTGTGTACTCTAGGCCTGGGCGGTAAATTCCGTTCCGCTCGCCGAATTTGTGAAATTTTGGCAATTCAGCGTTCCGCGGAGAACGCGGAATTGCCGAAAATTCAGCGATCCGTGGCGTAGCGGAACTTTTTCCTTGTTCGCACTTTCAAAATGCGTGTTTGCGCGCGCGGTAGCGACTTACCGGGATCCCTGCGTTCGCCGACGAGTTTTCCTATCCGTTCGCGCGATCCCATGAGAGTGTGCAATCGCGCACACGTCATTCGGACGCGCTATCGGACATCTGCGTTTGCAAACAGGAAACACGCATCGCGAGCGGGCGGGACAAGTGAAACAAGATGGCCGCGCCAGTTTGCGAGATATTTCCCCCCGGGCATGCAAACAGCGTCCCCGAACAGAAAAAGCACATCGCGAATGGGCGGAACAAGCAATTCCGCGTGCTCGCAGAATTCTGCGTGCTCGCGGAGATTTTTTACCGTTTCGCAGAATTTTGCGCAACGCGACTACGCACATTCCGCCCACCCTTAGTGTACTCTAGGCCTGGGCGGTAAATTCCGTTCCGCTTGCAGAATTTGCGAAATTTTGGCAATTCCGCATTCTGCGGAGAACGCGGAATTGCCGAAAATTCCGCAATCCGCGGCGTAGCGGAATTTTTTCCTTGTTCGCGCTTTCAAAATGCGTGTTTGCGCGCGCAGTACCGACTTACCGGGATCCCTGCGTTCTGCGATCGCGAACACGTCATTCGGACGCGCCATCGGACATCTGCGTTCGTGAACAGGAAACACGCATCGCGAGCCGGCGGGACAAGTAAAACAAGATGGCCGCGCCAATTGGCGACCGCATGGGCAAGTTTGCAAGATATTTCCCCCGAGCACGCAAACAGCATTCCCGAACAGGAAAAACACATCGCGAACGGGCGGAACAAGCAATCCCGCGTGCTCGCGGAATTCTGCGTGCTCGCGCAGGAAAAGAGGCAGGAGGGGTGCAGAAAGAAGGAAGAGAAGTGCAGAAAGAAGCAACAGAGGTGCTGAAAGAGGCACAAGGGTGCAGAAAGAGGAAGAGCAGTGCAGAAAGAAGCAACAGAGGTACAGAAAGAGGCAAGAGAAGTACAGAAACAGGCAGGAAAGGTACAGAAAGAGGGAACAGGGGTACAGAAAGAGGCAAGAGAGGTACAGAAAAAGAAAAGAGGGGTGCAGAAATAGACAAGAGGCGTGCAGAAAGAAGCAAGTGAGGTGCAGAAAGAGGCAACAGAGGTGCAGAAAGACATAAGAGAGGTGCAGAAACAAGTAAGAGAAGTACAGAAAGAGGCAAGAGAATTGCTGAAAGAAGCAACAGAGGTGTGGAAAGAAGCAAGAGAAGTACAGAAAGAGGCAAGTGAGGTGCAGAAAGAGGCAAGAGAGGTGCAGAAAGAGGGAAGAAATGAAATGAGGTATTTATAAAGCGCTAACTGCCACTCCGAAAGGAGCATCCTGGTGCTGGATTGGAGGTGAGAAGGGGCGCTGGTGAACTTAGATGAGAGAGAGACAGAATTAATATGTGGCTCCGAAGATCCAAGTTTTCAATGCTTTCATAAATTGAGTTTCAGTTTTTGTCTCTCTCAGATGCATTGGCAATAGGTTCCAAGCTTTGGTACCCAGGACAGCCAACGTTTTCCCTCCCTTTGTTTTGTGCAGAAATGTGCAAGAGAGTAGCAGATAGAAGCAAGAGCAGTGCAGAAAGAACCAACAGAGGTGCTGAAAGAGGCACGAAGGGTGCAGAAAGAGGCAAGAGAAGTGCAGAAAGAAGCAAAAGAGGTTCAGAAAGAGGCAAGAGTGGTGCAGAAAGAGGGAAGAGAGGTGTAGCAAGAGGCAAGAGAGTTGCACAAAGAGGGAGGAGGGGTGCAGAAAGAGGCAAGAGGGGTGCAGAAAGAAGCAACTGAGATGCAGAAAGGGGGAAGTGGGGTGGAGAAAGAGGGATACAGAAAGAAACAAGAGAGGTGCAGAAAGAAACAAAAGATGTGTAGAAAGAAGGAACAGAGGTGTAGAAATAGGCAAGAGTGGTGCAGAAAGAGGGAAGGTGGGTGTGCAAGAGGCACGAGGGGTGCAGAAAGAAGCAAGAGGGATGCAGAAAGAAGCAAGAGAGGTGCAGAAAGAAACAAAAGAAGTGCAGAAAGAAGCAACAGAGGTGCATGAAGAGACAAGAGGGGAGCAGACAGAGGGAAGAGGAGTGCAGAAAGAGGCACTAGGGTTGCAGAAAGGAGGGACAGAGGTGCAGAAAGAGGCAAGAGAAGTGCAGAAAGAAGCAACAGAGATGCAGAAAGGGGGAGGCGGGGTGGAGAAAGAGGCAAGAGGGGTGCAGAAAGAAGCAAGAGAGGTGCAGAAAGAAACAAAAGAAGTGCAGAAAGAAGGAACATAGGTGCAAAAAGAGGCAAGAGGAGTGCAGAAAGCAGGAAGAGGGGTACAGAAAGAGGCACGAGGGGTGCAGAAAGAAGCAAGAAAGGTGCAGAAAGAAACAAAAGGAGTGCAGAAAGAAGCAACAAAGGTGCAGAAAGAGACAAGAGGGAAGCAGAAAGAGGGAAGAGGAGTGGAGAAAGAGGTACAAGTGTTGCAGAAAGGAGGGACAGAGGTGCAGAAAGAGACAAGAGAAGTGCAGAAAGAAGCAACAGAGATGCAGAAAGGGGGAGGAGAGGTGGAGAAAAAGGCAAGAGGGGTGCAGAAAGAAGCAAGAGAGGTGCAGAAAGAAACAAAAGAAGTGCAGAAAGAAGCAACAGAGGTACAGAAAGAGGCAAGAGGAGTGCAGAAAGAGGAAAGAGGGGTGCAGAAAGAGGCACGAGAGGTGCAGAAAGAAGCAAGAGAGGTGCAGAAAGAAGCAAGAGTAGTGCAGAAAGATGCAACAGAGGTGCAGGAAGAGGCAAGAGTGGTGCAAAAATAGGGAAGAAGGGTGCAGAAAGAGGCACGAGGGGTGCAGAAAGAAGCAAGAGAGGTGCAGAAAGAAGCAACAGAGGTGCAGAAAGAGGGAAGAGGGGTGGAGAAAGAGACAGGAGAGGTGCAGAAAGAAGCAACATAGGTGCAGAAAGAGGGAAGAGGGGTGGAGAAAGAGGAAAGAGGGGTGCAGAAAGAAGCAAGAGAAGTGCAGAAAGAAACAAAAGAAGTGCAGAAAGAAGCAAGAGAGGTACAGAAAGACGCAAGATGAGTGCAGAAAGAAGCAACAGAGATGCAGAAAGAGGGAAGAGGGGTGGAGAAAGAGGCAAGAGAAGTACAGAAAGAAGCAACAGACATGCAGAAAGGGGGAAGAGTGGTGAAGAAAGAGGCAAGAGGGGTGCAGAAAGAAGTAAGAGAGGTGCGGAAAGAAACAAAAGAAGTGCAGAAAGAAGGAACAGAGGTGCAGAAAGAGGCAGGAAGAGTGCAGAAAGAAGGAACAGGGGTGCAGAAAGAGGCAAGAAAAGTGCAGAAAGAGGGAAGAAGGGTGCAGGAAGAGGCAAGAGGGGTGCAGAAAGAGGGAAGAGGGGTGTGAAAGATGCACGAGGGGTGCAGAAAGAAGCAAGAAGGGTGCAGAAAGATGCAAGAGAGGTGCAGAGAGAAACAAAAGAAGTGCAGAAAGAAGCAACAGAAATGCAGAAAAAGGCAAGAGAGGCGCAGAAAGAAGCAAGAGTGGCTTGCACACCATTAGTACCAATTTAACATCCACCTTTAGCAATAAGTAACAGGTGACCATTCTAGGTTTACAAAGGACCTTCCACCACCCTGTAAAACATGTCGCTGCATTTTTGGTAACGTTAGAGCCGTTTGAGCTAGAAACAAGGGTTTTTTCGTTCATATCTGCAGATTAGGCAGCAGATGATGGTTTATGTGGCTAATGCGGAAAATGTATAATTGTGCGAAATGCGGTGCAGCCAAACAGTCACATAATTCCAGTGGCCCTGCTCATACCTCTGACTAGGTCCAGAAGTGCTCCTCAGTGATTCCTTTTTTTTGTCTCATTGAGTTCATAGTTTAGCTTCTATGGAAACAAGGAAGACTAAACCTGAGGTTACCACTCCACAACACAGATTACCATACCACATAATTACTCTCCGTAACACATAATCCCACTCTACATAATTCCTATACACACAACCTACATCCACTCCACTCCAAGAAACATTAATAAAACACTTTTAGATTTACAACGCTAATAGCTCTAACTCTTGCAAATGCGAGACCTATTACATTACAAATGCTTCTTTAACTGGTAGCCGTGTTTGCAGAGTGGTGGAGAAAGGGGGCTGGGCCTCCAACCAGCGCTCTGGAATTCCACTGCGTAGGACTTCCAGGAGGTACCAGGAGGGCTACTTGGCCGCCAAAGTCCCTCAGGAGTAAAGTGGACTTCATCACCCAACCAGTACTGTGCCAGGAGGCGCGTTTGCAGAGTGGTGGAGAAAGGTGAGCGTGCCTCCGAAGACCTTTTAGCAATCCCACAGTGTGGGATTTACTGGAGGTAACAGGAGGGGTAGTTAGCCCCTAAGGTCATCCTTGGGGGTCAACTACCCTTCTTATTACCTCCAGTAAGTCCCACACAGCAGGATTGCTAAGTTCTCATAGCAGGCCACGCCCACTTTCCCCACCACTCTGCAAACGCACTTCCTGGCGCGCTCTTGGATGGGGATTAAAGTCCTCTTTGCTGCTGGGGGTCCTTAGAGGCCAACTACCCTACCTGATACCTCCAGTATGCCCCAGATAGTCGCATAGCTGACAGGTGAACACAGACCACGCCCCCTTTCTCCACCACTCTGCAAACGCGCCTCCTGGCACGTTCTGGGTTGGGGAATTAAGTCCCCTTGAATCCTGAGGGTCCCTGGGGGCCAACTAGCCCACCAGGTAGGCCATGCCCCCTTATTACACCACTCTGCAAACATGCCACCTGGCGCACTACTGCTCAGGGGATGAAGTTCACTTTAGTCCTGACGTCCTCAGACACAAGACAACCTCATGGCCCCACCAGCAGTGCGCCAAGAGGATCAAATGTTTTGTGATTCTATTGCATCAGCTTTTAAATCTAAAGTTATGAACATTTATAATGTTTTTTTAACTGCGCCTGACCATGATCCTATAGAGCCGATTAAATATGAAGAATCTTTGCTTGATTCTTTCTGTTCATTTGCCCCAATTACTTCTGAAGAGGTAGCTAAATATATACTAGAGACTAAATCCGGTTCCCCAAATGATCCCTGCCCTCCTGCTGTCCTTAAAAAGATAACAGAAGTGGTTAGTCCTATTCTCACTCTGATTTTTAACACAATGTTCAACCTAGGCAAGTTCCCATCTATATGGAAAGATTGCTCCATTCTCCCTTTGTTAAAGAAGCCAAACCTAGACGCGTCCAATCCGGCCAACTATCGTCCCATTGCCCGCCTACCACTCCCGGCCAAGATAGTTGAAAAGATTATGAACAAGCAACTATCTCAGTTTATTTTGGACAACGACCTTCTTGACTACTCCCAGTACGGTTTCCATAGGGAACATAGCACTGAGACCGCTTTGATTAATGCCACAGAAGAAATCAGAATGGTGATGGATGGAGGAGGATCGGCAGCCCTGATCCTCCTCGATCTATTAGCCGCTTTTGATACGGTCAATCACAAGTTGCTGCAACGGCGGCTGGAATCAATGGGGCCCGGGGAATGGCATTGACTCTTCTGGCCTCCTTTCTGAAAGAAAGGAGACTAACTGTCACCATGGACGGTTTCCAATCAAAGTCCTATGTGCTGCCTTGTGGAGTTCCCCAACCCTTTTTAATATATATGTTGCAGAACATGCTCCTCTGATTCGGAAGTTTGGGTTTAATTTAACGTCCTACGCGGACGATACCCAGATAGTTGTGGCGGCATATAATAAACAAACTGCTCCCTCTCTACAGTTCCAGAACTGTGTGAGAGAAGTCGACAGATGGATGGGCCAGCACTGTCTGAAGCTTAACTCCGAAAAAACTGAGATCATTATCTTTGGTGAGTTAAAACCTAGATGGGACCATCTCTGGTGGCCAGCAGAGATGGGTGAAGCACCTAAACCTGTGCTAAAGGCAAAACATTTAGGCGTGTGGATCGACAACAAATTAGCATTATCCCATCAGACTAATGCTATTGTTACCGCCTTCCATTTTATGATTAAAAAACTCATGCCTTGTATCCCTATTGATTCCAGAAAGCTGGTGGTTACCGCGCTAGTCCAGACTAAATTGGACTATTGTAATAGTCTCTATTTGGGCATGCGCAAATATTTCAAAATACTGCTGCTCGAATGTTGAGCAATATCCACAAATACGATTCCATCACTAAGGAAATTCGCCGACTCCATTGGCCTCCAGTGGCCAAACGAGTTGAGTTTAAGGCTCTTTGTTTAGCGTTCAAGGCTTTGAACGACACAGGACCTCTGTCGCCCGAAAAGCTATTTGTTTGGTACCATCCGGCCAGACAGCTGCTGTCCTCAGGGACTAGACTGATGAAGGTACCTAGAATACGCACTTCGGGTTGGGGCGGTCGGAGTCTCTCTTATGGCACCGCAAAGCTGTGGAACACACTTCCAGCCGAGTTGAGAGGAGCAGCGTCCCTCACCATTTTTAGGAGAAAGTTGAAAACCTGGCTTTTTCAGAACTGAGTAACTAGGAGGAATTACGGCAGTCAACAGCGCCAAGACACCCCCGGGTATTCGTGCGCTCAACAAATTTCAATAACATTTAAACATTTCATATATTTATACATGAAACTCAGCTCTACAGGTACGGAGTGCACATGTAGGACTGACTTTCAAAGGTATAAATGTAGACACTATTTCTGATGGTGTGGAGTGAATATATACTGCAGCCCACATAAGACATTTACGTTCCACGTAGCAAAATGCCATGGCCTTACTATAAAGTAAACAAAGCCAACTGTGGGTAACCAATTTCATAATACATGTTTAGTAACAGAGCATGTGCACTCTGGCAATGAATAGCAATGTCACAGTGAACTATAGCATGAGCAAAACCAATAGGAGAAAGGGGGACCACTGCAAATTGATGTCAATCTTTGCAACAGGGTTAGATGAATGTCTCAGATGGCCCTAAGACACCTATGTTACGTAATGTTCTCTGCATTCGTGAGTCAATTCACTACGCATATCACTATATTTGTACCCTCAGCCCTTAGTTAGTAAGTGTGATTATATTTTCTCCATTCAATTTTTTCCTTTTTATCTTCTGATTACTAGTTTTGGTGCAGTCCATTTTAAATGATCTATGTTTAACAAATCACTATTTTAAAATGTACTTATGTTTTGAAATGTATAACCATTAGCAATTTTTGGATCACTGAGGAAATATGTAACATGAAAGATAGCTAGTAATCCTGTTTGTTAAACAGTATTTCCTAGCAGAGTTCATATACTCATTATGATACAGGATCAGCCATTCACAGAGCCATAAACACATTCAGGATCCGAACTGGTTTGCCTATATTCCACAGGATCAGCTTTCCTCAGCAGAAGTAGTATACTTTTAGGGCCTCATAAATGGCATTTTTGCGTAGGGCAGTGCAGCAAGGCATCTTTCTGCGCAGCCCTACACCAAAGTGAAAGGGCAGGAATGCACTGTATTTAAGCAATACGGTGCACTCCTGTCCTTTCTGCCTGCGTTGGGGCCGTTTTGACAGCCTAGCACCAACATAGGCACCCGTGCACCATGGTGCAAGGGTGCCTCCGTTACAGGAAGGATAGTTTTTGTGAAGGAAGTGGCATCCTAAAAGGCATTTTCCTCTTTCGACGGAAAGAGGAAAAAATGAGGAAAAATTAACATATTTCTCCTCGTTATGCCTCACCTCGGGAGGCACATGAATTTGAAGCTTCCACAGGTTTACAACACTTAGTAAATCTGGGGCAGCGCCAAATTCCATGGGTGTTGCGTGAGAAAACCCACCGCAATGCAATGCCGATGGAACGCCTCCTGGGCTCAGAGTAAGGCGACGCAGCGATTTACACTGCATTGCCTTACTCATGATTTATGGAACATTTCTTTTTATTCGGTTTCATAAAGGTCATACCCCAACGTATGCCTACAACCACTGGCTGGCATTGAATTTAAATGCAAATGAAAGAGACACAGCTACGCGCCTACAACCCGGAGGCCGGCAGTGATTTTCAAAACATCAATGGAATGAGTCCCATAGTTCGTACCAGTGGGAAGCAGTATGCATTGTCCATGCCGTGACCCATGAAAAAGAAGAAAGGCATAAAACGAGAACCTTAAGAGGAAGAAAAAGGAAGAACCAGATAACATAGCAAAATGAACACTCTCCCTCAGCCCACCCCTCCCCAAACTCCCACATCTCCTCCGAACCAGAAGATATTCCTGTGCCGTGCCCGCAGTGATTAAAACAGTCAAGCTCTCATTTATGTGTTGGTTTCTTGGGTATTGGAGGTGAGGTGCAGGATTCGCAAGAATTTGGGACAAGTCACCTCCCTGAATTCCTTAACTAGTATTGTGATAAATGGTGCCCATAGTTCCTCATATGCTTCAGCTCTATTGTCCACCATCATGGACATGCGCTCCATCGCTAGTGCAGTCCACAGCCTTCTCAACCATCCCGTGTGGTGTGGAACCACCGTAGTACCGCAATGAGCAAGTAATTCTAATATTGCGGCATTAAGGGCTAAGGCTATCTGCCTCCCTCTAAGTGAGTGCAGGGGAAAGGTCAAGGGTTTGGGGAGACCTAGCATGGTATAGGCTGCAAAACGAGGGATGTCAGTGTTGAAGGCTACATTTATGTCATTGAGAATCATTTCCCAGTATCTAACCAATTTGGGGCAGTGCCAAAGTAGGTGTACCAAGGAGCCTGTCTGTCCACACCCTCGCCAACAAGAAGCCGAGCGATCTTTATTCCAGTAGTTTAATCGGGCCAGTGTTAGGTACCAATATGATGCTACTTTATGGGCTGCCTCTGTGCCCGGCATATCATGCGCCGTGTGGTGTGTTCTGTAATGTATGTCCTGCCATTCTTTCTCTGTAAGTGTTCTACCTATTTCCTCTTCTCATCTCAGTTGCCCTTTAGATTTTGTGGATATGGAGGCTGCAGAAAGGAGAGCGTATAGTTCTGATATGATGCGTTTGTCATCCTTTTTAGTGATGAGTACATTTTTTGAATTGAGTCAATTGACGAGATGCCCCAGGTCTCATGTCTAGGGAGGTTACCCAATGAAGTGCCTGATTGTATATGCAGAGGTCAGATACCGGAATTGTATAGTCTCTATGGAGCTGATCAAAGGGAATGGTCCCATCCTGGTCAAATAGTGAGCCTACCCTCTTGCAACCCTGCTCACGCCATCCCTGAAATGATTCCGACTTACATCCAGGGGGGAAGTCGGGGTTATCCACTAGTGGGGTCATCGGGGAAGGGAATGTAGTAAGACCATGCCAAACCACTGTTACATCTTATACCTTTAATGTGGTCGCTGTTACCGGGGAGGAATAAAGCCCCCATGCCCTGTGTTTACAAGGGAGCCAGATCTCTCTCCATATAGTCACTCCCACAATTGATTGGTCCTTGAACGGTCAGTGTTTCTCTGAGAGGGGGCAATTCCATTCTAAGGTATAGGGTAGTTGGGATCCTTGAAAATATCTCAGAACCACCGGTACTCCCATACCTCCACCTGCCTTAGGTTTAGCAATCTGGTGAAAATTAAGTTGTGGCTGCTTCCCACCCCATATGAAGCGATTAATGGCTTGCTGCAAATTAGGTAAAGTGGCTTGGGGTGGGAAAAGAGGGATAGTCTGAAAGACATGGAGAATACGCGGCAAGATCATTATCTTAACCGCAGCGATACGTCCTGCCCATGAAAGACCCATCCGAGCCCAGGTGGCTAGAGTTTTCTTAGTTTGTTCCAAAAGCAGACCATAGTTGGCTGCTAGCGTTTTCCCGGGCGTACGTGCCAGTAAGATACCTAGGTACGGTATATTGTCTCCAGCCCAGGTGAATGGGAAATGTGTAGTCAAGGTCACCACTGTAGCTGGGGTGGTTGAAAGATTTAATATTTGAGATTTACCTTGAACCCGGACACCCCACCAAAACAGCTAAATTCGTCCACCAGGGCAGAGAGCAAAGAGGTGGGATTCGTCAGGGAGAGGACCACATCATCAGCATATTAGCTTATGGTATGTGTATCTGCCCCCAGACGTATCCCAGAAATCAGTGGGTTGGCTCTGATTCTTTGCGCCATTGGCTCCATGTAAAGGGTGAATAGTAATGGGGACAGGGGGCAACCCTGACATGTTCCTCTGTAAATGGGGAAGGGCCTGGAGGAGCATCCATTGACTCTGACAGATGCCCTGGGGGTATTGTAGATGCATCTCGTCCAAGCCACAAACCTCTCCCCAAAGCCAAACCGGCGGAGCATTTCAAATAGAAACTGCCCGTGGACCCTATCAAGCACTTTTTCCGTGTCGACATAAAGAAAGAGTGCTTCCTTTCGAGAGCGGTGGATAAGAACTGTGAGGTGTATGAGTCATTTAGTGTTATCCCTGCACTGTCTCAAGGGGATAAACCCAGCTTGGTACGGGTCGATTAGGCCTGCCATATATGGACTAATGCGAGTAGCCAGAATGCTCGTGAATATTTTTGCGTCTACGTTGAACAATGAGATTGGGCAATATGAAGCACATTGTAGGGGATCCTTTGTAGGTTTTAGAATAACGGAAATAGATGCCTCAGAGAGGGAGTCAGGTAAACATGCCGTATCAAGGAACGAATTGAAAAGTCTTGTCAGCAATGGTGCTAGCATCTGACAGAATGTTTTGTAAAATAGTGCGGTAAAGCCATCTGGGCCTGGTGATTTGGAGATTTTGAGGCGAGCTATTGCTGTGACCACTTTATCTGTTTGGATGGGACATTCAATTTGGGAAGCAATTTCAGATGGGAGCCTAGTTAACAGTACAGCGTGGAGATATGAATCTATGTCGCCGGAAGGAGAATCATCTCCCGCATACAGCCTGCTATAGAAGGCTCAGAAGGCTTCAGCAATTTCTGAATCTGAGTGTACCACTATCTCAGAAGGGGTTCTAATTGCCGGCACCATTCTAGAGACCTCCCTATGACGCAATCTATGGGCTAACATATGGCTTGAGCGATCACCACTAATGAAGATTTATGCCGGAGGCGCAGTAGGGCATATTCTGCTCTGTCTAAATCCAGGCGGCGTAGGATTAGGCGTTTCTTTTCCAGTTCCTTCCATACACGGGGGCACCTGTGCGTTTATGTATTGATTCTAATTCTGCGACTGCAGTCTCTATCTGCTTTCGCTGCTCTGTACGGAGCCTATTTTCACCTGCCGAGATTGCTATTAGATCACCGTGTGTCACTAATTTGAATGCCTCCCATACAGAAGCAGGGTGGGCCTCCTCATGGTCGTTAATGTTGAGATAATTTGTAATCGCCTGTGTGGATTGCATTTACTGTCTGGCCTGATTAGAGCATGGCGTCCCGAAGACACCAACTTGATGGATGAAGTTGGCAGGCACCAAGATTCAGCGATAGCGTGATCGGGGCATGGTCAGAGAGAGAGCGAGGTTCGATCGTTGCATCGCCTGCGCATCCTTTTAGGGCATCTGTAATTAGAAAATGGTCTATGCAGGCATAGGATTTATGGGCAGCTGAGTAGAATGTATAGTCTCTAGTGGTGGGGTGTGTTTGTCTCCATATGTCGTTAAGTGAGCTATTTGTAAGGCATCGGAGCCCGGTGGGCGACAGAGCCCCTGCTTGTGTAATGCATTGAATAGAACGGTCTAAATCTGTATTCATTACAAAATTGAAGTTGCAACCTATCACTACCGCTCGATCAGGAGTAGTTAGAACCTGTTTAAGGGTGTTGATAAGGAAGCTTTCTTGGTGTTCATTCGGTGCATATAGGGAAGCCACCGTGAACTGCATGTGTCCCCACTGAAATCTAATCCCCAGAACTCTGCCTCTGATTTCAGCTACCGTAGTGGCAACCTTACCTTGGAACTTCTGAGCAAGAAGTATAGCGACCCAATTCCTTTTAGTTGTATCTGAGGTCCAATATTGTCTGGGAAACCGAGGTGATCGCATGCAGTGAGTGTCCTTGGTTAACAGATGAGTCTCTTGTACCATACAGATATCCCTACCCGAGCGCTCCAAAAGAGACATAATCGCCTTGTGCTTCACTGGGCTGTTGAGGCCTCGCACCTTAAGGCTCAGTATATGAATGGATTGTGTCACATATCTACAGGAGGCCCTGTTGCAGCAAACTTGTTATGCCTATGTCTTCCTAGAGAGGTGATGAGGAGATGCTCTAGTATGCAGTCCCCATTGTGCTTACTGCCTCTATATTATAGCAGTTGGTGCGGACAACAAGAAAACCAGCAGGAGACCAAAGTTCGTCAATTCCAGTGGATCGGGGTGGATTGTGGGCACACATAGGAAGTCTGTTTCAACAAGAAGTCTCCCGTGACAGCGTGAAGATGTCTAAGGGGCGATGGAACGAGGAGCGTCTCCAGTATCTTCAGTCCACATGCCCCTCTGCCACCACCGTTAGGTCCACACCGCTCCCCCCACGTGCCCCGGTACGGGGCTGCCTCCAGCCCAGGACGTCTCCGAGAGGGCAGCTTCTGCCGAGAGGGCCTGCAACACTGCCTGTCTTTCTTTATTGATGGTTACCGGGTCGGGTTTTGTCCTATAACGAGTGTTCTTCAATAGCTGCAATTTTGATCGCTTTTGTTTGGGAGAAGCGGGCTGCTCTTCAGTGCCCTCGAACATGTTGATGTGCAAAAGGGCGCAGGCCTCTTTAAGGGATCTGATTTGGCAGAGCGCTCCCTCATATCGAAAGATAATGCGAAATAGGTGACCCCATGCATAAGGTATGTTGGCTTTCCTTAAGTGCTCTGTGACAGGGCGAAAGTCTTTATGTTTTTGCAAGGTGATCCATGAGAGATCCTGGAAGAACATCGGGGAGGGACCTTAAAACTGGACTGGGTGCGCATCTCAAGCTTTTTTAAGAATGCCCTCCTTGATTTGAAAATCGTGCACACATACATATATCTGCCGGGGATCCCTTCCCTGATCATTCAGGTACTACCCTGAGGACCCGGTCTAGCTGCAGGGTAGACTCTTCTGTGAGGCCCAGGACATAGCGGAAGAGATCCGTGACATATTCAGGCAGGTTGGGTCCTTCTGCTTTTGATGGCACTCCTCTGATTCGTTTATTATTCCTCCTGGAGCGGTTCTCTGAATCCTCATTGTGGGCCTGGAGATCCAGATGTTGCTCTTTGAGCCTGAGGACTTCTTGTCGTATCCATGCGATTTCTTCTTCCCGACTCGATTCCCTGTCTTCTAGTTTGGCCACTCTCTCTCCCACCTAGTCCATGTCGCGTCTCACCGCTCACATTTCTGTCACTATTTCCGTTTTCATCACCTGCACGTCTGCACGCAAAGAGGTGAATAACGATTCCAGGAAGGACTTGGTTACCGGACCCTCCCCATCCTCGGGTCTGATTTAGCATCTGCCCCTACATTTGCGTTTTTGTCCTCCGTGCTAGTGCTTCCTGACTTGCCAAACATTTCTTTGAGATTGCACTCTTTCTTCGTTCTATTCCCAGACATGTTGCCCTGATGTAGCCTGTCAGATGCAAGTGTCCGACCAATTCACTTTCGCCCAGGGTGGCTTGGAGGCCCCTTATTCCTTTTAAAGACTGGTAGTGGCCACTGCACGGCTCCCTTGTTCCTAGCCTTATGGTTTGATGTGACGGTCGTATATTGTATGGGCCTAGTACGGCCCTGCACTGTAAGATCCCAGGAGTGGTTGCATGCCCTATAGGCAATGAGATGCTGGCATCCTACTGGAGTGCTTTTATTTGGCCCGACTCTCCCTGGTCTCAGTCTGCCTATGGGCTTGTCGCTCCCATGCCTTGAGAATTTTTGTCCTCCCTCACTCAAACACCAAAGCAGAGATCCGTTCTTTAGCTGTGACGAAGTCAGTAGCGGGGGAGGGACAGAGGGGAGTAATGCAGCTGCAACCGTGGATGCAATAAAGGGGGCCCTTAATAAGAGGACGCTTTTCTATGTGGGCCTAGTGGTAGTCATCCAGGCCTCCCATGAAGGAATGAGGGGCAAGGGCCTCCAATTCCTCTTTCAGCCTTAACGCACCCTTGCCTCCCACACAAAAAGTTCAGCTTACTTGGGCCCAAGGAAATGGTGGAGGGTGACAGGTTGCTTCGCGGCTATTGTTGCTGCTGTTGCCTCAGTGCTTTACTTCAATAATTCAGCCCGACCAAGGCCGCGATCTCTCCATAGCCACACCAGCACCCCGTGGCCCCGAGGCCCGTCTCTTAGCAGAGCAGGTCAGGCCCTCGCTGCCGCTGTCTGCATGTCTCATCCCCTCGAGCACGGAACGCCAGCAGAGGGGGAGAGATTACCCCTCCGTGCCTCGGCTCTCGCCAGGGGCCTCCCGCTGGAGCCGCCAACCTCCTCGGCAATCAGAAAGTCTATAGAGGGGGCCTACCTTCGGCCCCGGTATACACCTCAGGCCACAGCCGCGATACGGAGGTTGGCTGCTCTGCCCAACCGTTCAGGGGCTCCAAGCACAGGGACCCACTCGACACAGGCCTTTCAGCGGCTCCACCCCATTCTCCTCTGCCACTGCCGACCTCGCAGTCCTCCTCGCTCCGCAAAGCACGGAAAGGTAGCGGAGGGGGGAGGGTTCGCCCCCTCTGCGTTCCAGTGCCTATCTGGGGTCTTCTACCAGAGCTGCGATGTCCTCTGCTATGCGGCGGATGTCAGATGGGCCTGCATCAGGTTCTGGGACATGCCATAGGCCGCAGTCACGCTCTGGGAGTCGACCGCTCCGCACGTATGGCTCAAATCTCCGCAGCGAGGGACCCGGTTGATCTACCCTGGCCTCCGCCTGTGCTCCCGCTCCCGACAGCCTGTAGTCACCCCCGGAAGGCACAGGAAGGAGCTGGTGGGCTTGTGTTTATGCTTTTGTTGGCGGCGGCTCGGAGCGATCAGAAAGCACGTCCTAGCTGCCCGCCATCTTGGCAACGCCCCCCTTACTCATGATTTATGATGCCACTCAAAGCCACACAGGGCTTTGTGCAGCTTCATAAATCTTTATGAGAGCCCTGCGTCACACATGTACCACTTTACGTGGTGCAAAAGTGACACAGGGCTCTCATAAATAAGCCCCTTAATGAAAAAACTTTAGCAAAATACTATGCTTCCCAAGGCGAAGTTGTATGCAACATGCTTATTTGATATGCAACATGATGGATTTCAGAGATTGCAGCTCATAATTTTTCAAGCTTCCGGTGTGGATATAATGAGCAATATATCATTGGCTAACACCAGTACATGTTATTTACAGTGCTTAGAAACAATGGCATATGGTGGTAAGTGCTAGATCAAAAGTACATTATTATAATATTCAACATAAAATGCAATCGGTGCACCACTATATATCAATTCCATAAAATATAGGATCTGTGTCCAACGTCGTGTTCTTCAAATTCTCCTTTTATTTCGACTCACAAATGATTCTAGTGTGACATACAACATGTAGAGTGGATCAGCCAACGCGTTTCGTCCATTACAAATGGACTTCTTCAGGGCTGTTGAATAACAAATACATACATATAAAAATGCTTAAAAACACCATATAAAATATGACAAACAAAGAAACAAAACACAGCTATATTGTGGTAATACCAACAGTATATAATTCATTTTATCCAAACCAGGTTTCAAGCTATACGTGTCACATATAATGGAACACATAGACCCACCAAGACAAACACATATACCGTTTAGTGTAACCTAACATTAAAGGCAGAACAATGTCAATCAACCAAATGTGCCCTCTCCTTAGTAGAGTATATTGTGAAACCGAAGATAGAATGTAATACATAGGAGGCAAAGAATGAAAGAAATTCTAAAACACAGAATATATACATGCTAAAAACACTATAAGCCCTTTTATTGGAAATAGACCAGAAAAATAGACCAATGTGTGCATACCACAGATAGTAGTGATTAGAGTGTGAAACAAAAACGTACTCCCTTCATAAATCCCAGGAAAGTATAGGCAGACCCCCCCACGGAAAAAGAGGGGGCCCAGAATCTAACAGATACCCATGGCAGGGCATATCATAATACCAACCATTTGCGGAGCCCAGTAATGCAATGGGCCGCTGTATCTAAGACAAGACGTGATTTGTCAGCAGTGATATGCGACTAAGCACCGGAACAGATGAGTCACTCTTTGGACAAAATTTCTTTCCAGCCATGGCAAATATGAAAGCTCTTCTCGATTGAAATAATGGTCATACCTCAATTGGCGACATCAAATCTCCAACAAATTATGAGATATTTAATATGAAGAAAGCCTCAAAATATTTTTAATAAAGACTAGAGGCTATTTACAGCCAAAACGAAAGGAAGAATAATTAATGGACAACTCATGTTTTGCCTAAAAATAAAACCTGTTTATAATCTCTGTATTATATCCTCATAATTCCCATGATGAGATAGGGATCGGATGAATGTGGGAGTATGCCTGAATATATTTAGTGGGGATCATTATAGAAATAGACCAATCATGTGGTATAACATGAATTGAACAAGAGCTTCTGTGTATGATTATAATGAATTTGTATTTATTTTTAACAAAAAGATAAAACAAAATAATTAACCCTGGGCGTAGGACTACGCTACACTCGCGTAGTTTGCGTAGTTTGCGCTAGTACGTGAATTGCACGTAGCACAGTGCAAAAACGCGTAGCGGGCATTTTTTGCTTGCTCGCGGTCCTCAACGTCAAGTCGGCGACCGCGAGCGAGCAAAATGACATCCCGGCGAGACTTCCTCGTTCGCAATCAGCAACATCAAGTTGCCGATCGCGAGCGTGGAAAATAAACCTCCCAGCGAGATTCTCAACGCGGGGAGGTCAGGTTTCTCATTGCGAGTGGTCGCGTATGCTCGCGACCGCTCGCGATGAGAAACTACCAGTCCGCGTTGAGAAAACTGCCGCTCAAGTACAAATCTACTCGAGCGGCAGAAAACGACCGCTTGCACTGTGCAAGATGCTGTTTGCAATGATTGCACAGTGCGAACAAGCATCCGGCACTGTGCAATCAGTGCGAACAGCATTTTCCCTACCGCACTACGCAGTTCACGTAGCTACGCGTAGCTTGCGTAGTGCGAAGTGCACTTCGCGTAGCGTAGCGCCACTACGCAAACTACGCCCAGGGTTAAAGATAATATTGTATGAATAAAAAAATATATATTTTTTTTGTAAAACATTTTTATTAAGAAAAAACAAACATCAGCAATAGCATGACAGTACAGAGGGAGCAGTACGATAGGCATCCTTGGTACAGTAGGTAATATTACAAAATACAATCATACATGATGGAAGGTCTAGGGTGACGGGGGGTCATCCATTGTAGGGGCCAAGGGAGGCTGACATATTTCTCCACGATAGGAGTTCCACTGGCCCCACACACGAGACCATTTTTTGGGACATCCACGTGATACATATACAGTCTTCTCTCTAAACATTGCCCAGTCCAAGTCTTTTTCCCAATCCTGTGCCGTGGGCGGGGCCCGCGCCCCCCACCGCTGGGCGATATTCCTCTTGGCCAGCATTAGCCCAAGCGTTACCCACTGTGTCAAGCAAACATTTAAATCAGTTGGTTCCCAGATGTTTAGGAGACACCTACGGGCCTCCACACGGAGCTGCACAGACAGAACAGTATTGATGATGTCATGAATGTCACGCCAGTAGGGTTGGATCTGTGTACATTCCCAAACTATGTGGAAAAAGGTTCCCAGCTGGCCACATCCCCGCCTGCAGGCGCCCTCCTCTACCCTTCCCATTCGTACCAGTTGGGGCCCCGTTACATAAATACGGTGGAGAAGTTTTAGTTGGAGAAGGCGGAGACGAGCTGGTATTGCTACGACTCTGGGAGAGGAGACTGCCTCCTTCCATTCCTCGTCATCCATTTCTATGCCATCCCATGTCCACTTCTCTTGGAGGGCCTTGAGAGGGTCCGAGATGTTGTTGACCAGCTTTTTATATATCAGGGAAATGGTGCTGTCAGGGAGATGACCATCCAGCACTCTATCTTCCAGTGGGGATGATTCCGGCAGTGTGGTCCCGGGCTGTAAGTGTGTGCGAAGTGCGTGTCGAACCTGTGTGTATCGGAAGCGCTCTGATTCGGCCATGTTATATTGTTGCTGCAGCGCTGCAAAAGACTTAATATCAGATTTGTCCCACAAATCCCTTATGCATGCAATACCTATGAGATCCCATTTGTCGAATCCCTTACTCCTCCACAGGTCACCCAGTTGCTCGGAATCCCATAATGGCGTTGCGGCGTTAGTTTTCGTCTCCAGCCTAGGCGAGTGGTAGCTGCATGCCAAACGTGTACTGCATGTTTGGTGGGGCCCGTAAGTGGATAGCGCCGGGGCCTAGAGTAAAGGGCTCTACTGAAGGTCCCTCCAGAGAGGAGCCACCTATCCATGTTATATCCCGGGTCGCAAGGCTGGGCATAGGTGCAGTGGTTAATGGAGGACAGATGAGACGCCCAGTAATACAATTTTATATCTGGGAGGCTGATGCCTCCGTCATACCAGTTCAGGGAAAGTTTGCTAAGAGCGATGCGAGGTTTACTGTTCCACAGTAGGTCCCGTTGGAGGCTCTCGACCTCTCGGAAATATGACGCAGGTATCGGATCCATGGAATTCTGAAGGGCGTACAGGAACTGGGGTAGGGGCATCATCTTAAAAAGGGCGGCCTTACCAAACAGGGAGAGGGGAAGCGACTTCCACCTGGCGATATCTTTGCGCAGCTGAATCAGCGGGGGCTGGAGGTTGCGGGAATAGCGAAGAGAGGGATCTAAAGAAAGGAAGATACCCAAATACGTAAACCCTTCGGTACAGGTTTGTAGTGGGCACACACGTGGCGGGATCGGAGGCTCGCCCGCCACTATGAACAGGAGGGATTTGCTCCAGTTTATGGAATAACCGGAGTACCGTCCAAAGATCGTGAAGATATCCAACACCACTATCAAGGATCTCCTAGGGGAGGACCAATACAGAAGGATATCATCCGCGTAAAAGGAAATCCGGTCTTCCCAATCTGAAGACCAGCGCATACCCCTGATCCTCAGATCTTGACGTATCTAAGCTGCCAGTGGCTCCAACGCTAAGGCAAACAGCAATGGGGACAGGGGGCGGCCCTGGCGGGTCCCTGTGCCCAGCCCAAAGGCGACTGACTTCTTGTTGTTAACCACCACTTGGGCCATAGGTTGGGAATACAGTAACTTCACTCATTGAATGCATTTAGGACCAAACCTCAGTTTCTCCAATACCGCCCACAGGTATGGCCATTCGATGGTGTCAAAGGCCATGGCTGCATCCAAGGAAACTATAACTGCCGGTTCCAATATAGAAGCCGCCCTGCCCAAAACCCTGTGAACTCTGCGTAGGTTCAGTGCCGTGTTACGGTGCGGTATGAAACCTGATTGATCCGGGTGGACCAGGGTCCCAATCACCGTCAAGAGGCGAGTAGCAAGGAGCTTAGCCAGGATCTTGGGCTCCGCGTTCAACAGGGATATCGGTCGGTAAGAACCACATTCGGTCTTGGGCTTCCCTTCCTTGTGAATAGTAACTATAGTGGCAGTACGCTGGTCTAATGGCAAGATGCCCGCTTGCCTCGAGTCCTCATACATGGCCCTCAGGTACGGGGCCAATGTGTCTGGTTTAAGCTTGTACAATTCAATCGGTAGTCCGTTAGGGCCAGTGGCTTTGCCCGGCTTGAGCGACCGTATTGCTGCCGCTATTTCATCGTTAGACATGTCACTGTCCATGAAGTCGTGATCGACCCCCGACAGTTTGGGTAGAGCAATATCGGTAAGCATCTGGCGGGAATCCTCTATAGGGTAGGGGGCTACCGATGTGTAGACAACCTTAAAGTGGGCCGCGAAAGAATCCACAATAGCTTGCGGGTCCAACAGGGAATTGCTCTCTGGTCCTCGGAGTTCAGGTACTAGTCTGCTTGCCCACTCTCTCTTATCCAACCAGGCCAAGAGTTTCCCGGCCTTGTCGCCCACCTCATACAACCGTCCCTGAACCGCTCTTCCTATGGCCTTTGCCTGGTCTGTCGCTAGTGCCCTGTAGTCCTGTTGTTTGAGTTTGAGAAGGTGGAGCTTATCGGGTGTGACGTTCATTTCTAGATCTGCTTCCAGTCTCCCCACCTCTGCCTCCAGTGTTGCCAACTCTTTGCGCTGTTCCTTCTTTTTCCCCGAAATTAAGGAAACGGCCTGGCCCCGTATCACTGTCTTAAATGCCTCCCAAAGCACCTGAGGGGATTCCACCGAGCCTTCATTCTCATTAAAGTAATTATCAATGGCCATAAGGAGCTCTCGTCGGATATGGGGATCACGTAGATACCACGGATTGATGAGGGCCACACGTCCCACCTGTTGGTAACCGAGCGTCAACTGGAGCCACACCGGCGAGTGATCTGAGATGCCCCTAGCTAGGTGTTTTATCTCCCGGACATGGGGAATTTGGGATGCAGGTAAAAGAAAGTAGTCGATTCTGGATAGACTCCTGTGAGCCCCCGAATGAAAGGTATACTGGGAAGTATCAGGGTGAAAAACCCTCCACCCATCCACCAGCCCCATGGAGTCTAGGAAGTCAGGCAGCCAGCTTTACGAGCGAGGGAGATCGCGTGGAGGGTAACGATCCAGATCCCCAGAGACCACCGAATTTAAGTCCCCTCCCAGCACCAAGAGACCCTCCGGGATCTCTAACAGCAGCGTACCCAAGTCCCTAAACGTGGTTGCCTGAAGGCCCGGGGGTACATAAATCAAAAGGAAGGTGACAGGGTGGCCCTCCCATGTGCCCGAGACTCCAACATACCGTCCTCTAGCATCCAACCAAGTGTCCTGCACCACAAGGGGAAAGGATTTTTTCATCAATATACCAACCCCCCGGGAGCCCGTGGTGAAACCTGCATGAGCCAGTAAGACGTAACCCCCTCTATGCAGCGCTCTACATGTGCTTCCAACTAGATGGGTTTCTTGCAGTAGGATGATGTCAGGGGCCTGGCGCTTAATGCACTGAAGAACAACACTACGTTTAATCTTGTCCCCCAGCCCATTGACATTCCAACTCAACAGTTTAACCCCACTGTCTCCGACTGGTGCCATATCCAAGTATACTGAAATTCACTGAGTGCAATGCCACTCCCCCAATCAATGTGTCCATAGCAGTTGCTGATGCAATCAAAACTTCAAACAAAAAATTAAACAATCCCACCCAACACCCCCCACCCCGCTGCCCTGCCCTCTGGGCTTAGAACTGCCCATGAAAAACTTGCAGAGTGCCTGTCGCCCCAGAAAAGTGTTCAAGAAAGAAGAAAAAAAAAACCTAGGGGGGGGGGTGGGGGAGACAGAGTCCGCCCCATCTCAGCCCAACAGGTCTACTTTATACCCATACAAAACAGATAACACAGGTCCATTTAAGTCCACTTACCGAACGACAATAAAACTAGACGCCCCCCACCCATTCCCTTCACCCACCACACACTGCAAAAAGTACGAGCCCAGCCACTGGACGGGTGTCCTCTCAGGCCGGTTGACTATTATCGGTGCCACCCCCACCTCGGTCGGCAGGGCTTCTCGCTCCCCTGCTCTCGATCCAGTCTGCTGCTGCCTCGGGATGGTCGAAAAACCACACTCGCCCATCCGCCTCAATCCGGAGACGGGCAGGGAACAGCATGGAATACTTCATACCCTGGTCTCTGAGGACACGCTTAATTGACATAAACGATCGCCTTTGTCGCTGTACCCGTTGAGTAAAATCCAGAAAAAAGGATATGTCTGAGTTCTCATAGCGCAGGGGGGCACCAGCTCTGCAGTTTTGAAGGATAACGTCTCTGTCACGGAAATTCAGGACCCGCGCCAACATGGGCCGCGGGGGAGCGCCCGGTTTGGGACGGCCGCCCGGGATCCTGTGGGCGCGCTCAACGACAAAGAACTTACTGAGGCCTTTAGGTTGCAAGTGTTTAAGGATGAGGTCCTCAACAAAGAGGTCTGGTGTTTGCCCCTCCGATTTCTCCGGAACCCCAAGGATGCGTAGGTTATTGCGACGCAGGCGGCCTTCGTAGTCGTCCAGCTTGAGGTCGGTAAATTTGCGGAAATGCTGGAGTTACCTAATCGCTCCCTGGAGGTGTGAGACATCATCTACAAGGCTGGCCGTCGTGAGTTACACTTGCTTGACCTTTTCGTTCAGTTTGCCCATATCAGCCCTAATGAGGTTGACCTCGATAGCCACAGTGTCCAGAGAAGTCTTGACTCCAGTGATGGCGGCCATAACGTCTTTAAGCGAGATTTCCTGCTCCTCCTCGCCCAGTCCCCCGGATCCGGAGTCTCTGGGTGCTCGGGCCTGTTGCGCATCCTTAGGGACAGTATATCGGTCCAGTTTGTTTGACTGCGTATTCTTGGGTCCATGGGCACCTGTGGTCTCGGTACGCTCCATCTTGACCTGCTCCAAACTGCTCTAGCTGGTAGATCACAAAAAGCGGCGAAGCGTCACTGAATAGGATGCTGAGGTCCTTTCTACGGATGGGCGAGGTCGGCAGAGACAAGGCAGGCGGAGGATGTTTTTCACCATTAGGGATGTGCCGCCGCCATTAACCACCTCACGGCTGGCGCGTCCACCATGCACACCACCATGCGCCCCACTTCCTCCCTGGCGCGTCTCAGCAGGACCCGGTCTTTGTCACTGCCACCGGCCCCACAGACCCCTCCCGGGTGCTTTAGGCAATTGCTCCTTGAGTACTCCTGGGGTAGGGGTTGCGAAGCTATGCCCCAGTTACAACGTCGGGCTTAAATATTGTCGTAGGCCAAGGCAGGAAAGAGGCAAACTCAGTTGCCTATCTGGTTCTTCCCGGGCACCTTCACACACCTCCAGGATGAGGGGGGCCCCACACAAGCCCCAAACCCCTCGCCGGTCTCCCCTCCAAATGAATGGGCTTCCTATCAAAGTTACCAGCGCAGGCAGCACTACAGCCTCTGCTGGTAGTTAGAGACCGAGCGCTCCGGGCTGCACCGGGCCGCACTAACCTTCTGATTCTCCCTGCTCCGCCGGCTCGGGATCCCACAGGCCGGAGCAGGGGGGAGCGGACACCGCCAGCAGGTCGATGACACACAAGCTGGGCTCGCAGGTCAGGTCCCTCGCGGCCAATGGGACTGCGACTTTAGATCCCGGCAGCTCGCTGGGCTATCGCGCCACCGCCGTAAAAGAGAAGCCAGCCAAGGGCGTCTCACCGGGGGCCACAGTTGGTAGGGGGTATGAGTCTCGGGCCCCGATGCGGGTGTCAGCACTCCTGGGGGCAATCAGAGTTTTCAACAAGGCGGGGGCAACAGGAAGCACCCAATGTTAGGGACGCGCCGCCGCCATCTTCCGCCTCGCGGCCGGCTCGCCCTGCCTCGCCCAGATCAGCATGTCTCACCACCTCTCTGGAGCCCTATCACGGCTCCTTAATCTCCGCCGCCGCTGCTGCCATGTGTCGGCGTATCCACTGCCCAGGCGGTTCAAAGTCTAAGGATCTTCGCGTCGGATCCTCGAGCCGCGGCGCCACCGCTGGGCAGCAAAGGGCCGGTCGGAACCCCTCACCCGGCCTGGCTCACCACTGTGTGTCCCGGCTTCAGGCCCTACCGCAGGCCGAAGCTTCCGGGGGCAATTTCTCCGCTGCTGGTCGCACTCCAAACACCGGAACCGGCGGGATGGGCTCCGTTGGTGTCCGGTCACGAAAACTGTCGAGGGATACAGCGGATCTGTACACAGGATAGACGTGGGCTAGGATGGACGGCGGAGCCCTCTCACGGCACGGCCATCTTCAGCCCGTGCTTGGCCACGCCCCCAATAAAAATATTTTTGATAATGAACAGCATCTGGGAGCTGATACATTGTTATTGAAATTTTGAAGGTCCGCTTTACATTGAAATTCCTAATTGTTTGTCCACACATACTACTCAACCAGGGCCACACTGCGGCCCTCATCCTACTAGACCTCTCCGCAGCCTTCGACACCGTCTCCCACCGCACTCTCGCCGCCAGACTCCACGACGCCGGCATACGGGGAACCGCCCTCGACTGGATCCGCTCCTTTCTCGCCGGCAGAACCCAGAGGATCAGACTCCCACCCTTCCTCTCCGAACCCACAGAGATCAACTGCGGAGTACCCCAAGGATCCTCGCTCAGTCCCACACTCTTCAACATCTACATGGCCGCCCTCGCCGCCATCGTTAGACAGCATGGGCTCAGCATAGTATCCTACGCCGACGACACCCAGCTCATCCTCTCCCTCACAAACAACCCCGAAGACACCAGACTCAGCTTCCAGAAAGGAATTAAAGACTTCGCAGCCTGGATGAACAACAGTTGCTTTAAGCTCAACTCAGAGAAGACAGAGGTCCTCGTCCTTGGACCCTCCTCCACCACTTGGGACAACACCAGGTGGCCCTCCGCCCTCGGAAACCCACCCAGTCCATCAGACCACGGCCAAAACCTCGGCATCATTCTAGACTCCTCCCTCACCATGACCCGCCAGATCAATGCCGTTGCCTCCACCTGCTTCAACTCCCTCCACATCCTCCGGAAGACCTTCAAGTGGATCCCCACCGAATGCAGAAAGACCGTCACCCACGCACTCATAACCAGCAGACTGGACTACGGTAACACCCTCTACGCCGGAATCAACAAAACCCTGCTACACAAGCTCCAAACCATCCAGAACACCGCAGCCAGACTCGTCCTCGGAACCCCAAGACATGAGCACATGACCCAGCACCTACGAGACCTCCACTGGCTCCCCATCGAGAAGAGAGTAACCTTCAAGCTACTCACCCACGCCTGCAAATCCCTCCACAACATCGGACCCAAATACCTCAACGAAAGAGTCTCCTTCCATGTACCCAAAAGGAACCTCCACTCCGCCGACCTTGCCCTGGCAGAGACCCCATGCATCCAAAGAACCAGAGCAGGTGGAAGAGCCTTCTCCTACGTCGCAGCAAAGACCTGGAACGAGCTCCCAGTCAACATCAGATGCTCCCCCACTCTGCATACATTCAGGAAGAGCCTCAAGACCTGGCTCTTCGACTGATCCGGAGCTGCACCCCTCCTCCCCCCAGCGCCTTGAGACCCTCACGGGTGAGTAGCGCGCTTTAAAACCCCTGATGGATTGATTGATTGAGTTTACAAGTACAGCTGCAGTTTAAACAATGAATTGCCTTTTCCTTGTTCTGATCTGTTTTTAAAAGAAAAGGTCGCGAGTAAAGAGAAGATATTTATGGCAACATATTTATTTTTGACACACTCTGATGCTATAGAATCTCTACAGGTTTCTAAACAGTCTGATCCGCAGTATTTTTAACCTGCTTTACTTCAAACTGATTATAATAGTTTTTCACCGAAATTACTAGTTTTGTTTTGGTGTGTGTCATTTTGTAGTACAGATTCTGCTTTATTCTTCTTGTCTGCAATCAATATGAAAGAATAATACATCAAGGATTTAGGCAGTTTGTGGGTAGGATGATGGTGTGCTCATGTATTATAAGGAATAAAATACTCTCTGCTGTACATTGAAAGGGTGCTGCAATGGTCATGTAACTTCTCTGTCTTGCAATATCCTTTTACTGTACTTTAGCCTGTTTATATATTAGCAATTCATAAAGTGCCGTACATGAAATCTGGTTGAACTCTTCTCGTCCTTGTATTGTGAATACCTTCTCTTATGATGAATGGCAGGGTTTAGATCATTGCAATGATAATGTGACCCCGAACCCCCAGTGATTCAAACAGACTGAGTGACGACTCGTGACCTCCAGACAAAGACACCAGAGTGTCCGGCATATTAATTAGTTGCATTTTCAGTGACCTAGTCACCTAGAGAAGTTGGTTTAATTAGAACTGCTACTGATCTAATAACACGCATCCTCACTCCACTAATGGTGCACCTGATCAGTAAATCACTTCTGGGGCATATCTACAAGGACGGCGATAAGTAAACGCAAAGCGCGCTTAGCGCTTTTCTACTTATCGCCGTCTATCGCTGGATTATATCGCCCTGGTAGCGCGTTATCTACAACGCTTTTCCCCAGGGCGATATAATTACCAGCGATAGCGGGAAATCGCCGTTTTGCAGGGAACAGCGCTGGTTTTCCAGCGATGTTCCCTGCAAACGGCGATACCTTGCTGATACGACCCTGTGGTCGTATCAGCACAATGCACCCCCATGTTAAGTATGCCTAAGTCTGCATTTTAGCAGACGTTAGTTTTCGGCGAAAACAGCGGTTTCGCCCAAAACTAACGTCTGCTAAAGCGTTAGCAGCCTTGTAAATATCGCGATGTGCACATCAACGATATTTACAAGGTTAGTACTACCAGTGACGCCCACTTTGCATCTCATTAGAGATGCAAAGGGAGCGTCGGAGTAAGGGTGCTAACATGCGCTAATGCATGTTAGCACCCTCTTGTTAATAGGGCGATAGTATTATCTCCGCTTTTTTGGCTTTGAAAGCCAAAAAAGCGGAGATAAGGCCCTTGTAGATATGCCCCTTCTGTTTTTAATTACCGCAGCATTTTTAGACACAGGTGCAATTCCAAGCTACTGATGAAGGGAGCGTAAGTCTACGGCTCTGCATCATATATCATGGCCCATCCTCCTGTCGGCGAACAAAGTCTGGAACATTGCAAGGAGGGAGAAGCGCCTGAAGAAAAAAATGTGATTTAATTTATTATATCACATTATTTAACTGCTTGAAGTTATTTCACCAAAGTCCCTATCACACCAGTGATGTCTCATTATTTTTATTAGTAGAGATAAGTTATACATTTGTCATGATGCAATAATATTTCTCTTTCTGGTTTCCTCCACAGAGAATGGACCGTGTCAAGTAAACTTTTTAATCTCACCATTGCTAAAAAGGATGGACGGACAGAAACGTTTATGAGAAAAAAACTAGTTTCTTGCTGGTACCTACAACATGCAGCTATTCTTCACCCCCAACGATCAGCTTTCAATACTGAACTCTTGTGAAGCACTCTGCAAAGCACTCTGCAAATTACATTTTAACAAAAAGTTTAGCTACAAAATATTAAGATGGAAATGTATTTTAATAAATTTGCAGAAGCTAGCTTTGTTCAAAATATATGCTCTGGCAAAAATATTTTAGTTTGGTTATTAGCTGATTGCTTCAAATGCAAGTGGGGAGGAAAGATATAGATCCCAGTTGAAGGTCTCATTTTCTTGTCAAAGCAATATTTTATTTAGAAACCACACGCCAAAACAGGCCGTCTGTACTACTGGTCAGACCCCAGTCTGAATGGGCCATAAAGGTCTCTACTAAGGTGAGGGTCTCTTGGTCTCCACTGAGTCGAAAACAGGAACTGGAGACACTACAAACCAGTAGCGGGGGTGAGTGGGGTGGGGTGGTGGGGCGGGGGGTGAGGGGGTAATGAAGTGTAAAAAAAGAAAAAGACACCTACATCCTCGCTGCTCTGTCCCATGTCGTCTCTCCACTGCGTCCACCGAACAGGAAGCAGCCAGGCTCCCCTGAACCAATTGTGATTGGCTACCCTACGCCAATCACAACACTGCAATGCAGCGTTGTGACTGGTTTGAGCACCATAGTTTGGCGGCCAGACGCTCAGACGGGGACTGGGGGCCTGGGCATGTTCTCCACCCTGGCTGTAATGCAGCCTGGGTGGTGAACATGCTAAGTGAGCATGACTGTATGGCCGGCCCGTGACGGTAGGCCAAAGCAGGAACAAATAAAATGATAATAACATTAAGTTATTATCATTTTATTTAAAAGCAGTGAGTGGGGCGACGCTCCTCCGCCTTAGCGTAGGAGCTGCCATTGCTACAAACCCAATCTCCTCTACATTAGCACCTAAACACTCAGCTGGAAAGGGAAATAAAGATAAATATAAGAAGGTGGGAGACATTATTTGGGAATTCTTATTTGATATCCAGGTGTTAGATCTGGCATCCTTGGCGTGGTTCCCCCTAACCTTTTTCCTTCAGACCACCTGTTTTTGCTTACTTCGTTTTTGCTGACCTTTGGACTCTGCTCACTTTACCATTGCTAACCAGTGCTTAAGTGCTTGTGCTCTCTCCCTAAAATATCTTAGATTGGTTTATACCCAAATGCCATATTTAATGTACCTTATAAGTCCCTTGTAAAATGGCACTACCTGTGCCCAGGGCCTGAGAATTAAATGCTACTACTGGGCCTGCAGCACTTGGGAAGCACTTTAAACATGTCCCAGCCTTCCTTTTTAATACATTTAAGTCACCCTTAGGGTTGGCCCTAGATACCCAGAGGGCAGGGTGCAATGTATTTAAAAGGTAGGACATGTACTTTTGAGTTTTACATGTCCTGGTAGTGAAAAACTCTTAAATTCATTTTTACTACTGCAAGGCCTACTCCTCCCATAGGATAACATTGGATTTGCCTTAAATTGGATTTGCCTTACTACACTTTATAGGTTTAATTTTTAAATGGCAACGGGTAATCAGTTTACGTTTGATGTCTCTGTAATTGGAATTTAAAATCCTAAATTATGGTGAAATCAAATTTTAAGCTCCAACTCTGAAAATGAAATTTTCTTGCCATAGCCATTTGGTCTCTGCAGCCTGTCTCTGGGTCACATGACTGGGTTTGTGTTACAGTTGGACTTTGTGTATTCCTCCTAGACAGCCACACACAATGGGGAACTTAGGTGTGACTGGATGGGCCTTCACTGGCAGGATAGAAGGGAGGAACTGGATCCATCCTGATTTACACTTGAATAGGGTGTGTCCTGTCTCTACGTAAAGGGCTGTATTCCCATGTAGTTACTATGGAGCCAGGGCCAGGAAGGAAGGGCAACTGTGCACTTCAAAGGCATGCCTCTAGAATCTTCTCCCCACTTCAAAGGCTTAACTGGGTATAAATACTGGACCTCAGACACCACCACTTCAGTACACCTCTAAAATTAAAAAGGAGTTTGGCCCACGGGAGGTGGTGGTCCCCGGGGCCCAGGGGGTTTGTGAGGCCCCCCATGTGAAAAGTAAAAAGCCCTGGGGAGGAGGCAGTCCCCTGGGCTGCGGAGTAGGCCATACTGGCCAGGAATAAAGACTGCTGTGCTGCTGAAAGGACTGCCACTCTGCTGGACTGCTGCTCTCAAGGAACTGCTGCCCTGCTGTGCTGGCCCTCTTGCCTGGGTGAAAAGGACTGGACCTGCACCTCTTGAACCCAGAGTGACTCCAAGGGATAATTGGCTGGCTTCCTGATCTAAAGCCTCAGGGACATAACAGGCTTCCATCAACCTTGCACCTGGACTCTGCCACCTGTGAGTCTTCCCTGCCATGTGGTGCCTCCCCAGTGGAAGTTGGCTTACTGTGCTCTGCCAGTCTCTGTGGTTCCAGCAGAACCAATGCATCTCCTCTGCTGCGTGGCTCAGACCTGAGCAGAACAGATATATAACGCCGCTGCTATGTGGATTGGACCTTTTGCAAAGACCCGCGTCGCACCGCAGCTCTTCTTAACTGATGCATTGCCTGACTGCACAATGCATCTTTAGCACAGGCCCTCATATACCTCATTGACAGCAGCCTCAATGATGACGCCAGACTCCACATCGCAGCCTTGCAACTCCTCAGAACCGATGCATTGTGCCGACTGTACACCGCATTCTCAACACAGGACTTCTCATCTCGAGCCCCGTTGACGGGATCCTTGACGACGATGCAGGCTCTTGCATCAGGGGATTGCCCCATCCCAGAACTGATGCATCGCTTCGGCTGCGTGGCGCCTCTTCGATGCGGATCCTTGCAACGCTCTGTAAAACCAGGATTTAAGGTACTTTGTTCAGCAGGTCTAACTGGGTCCCTTCAGGTGGCCCACACTCCATTGTGGTTGGCCTCAACTTGTGACTTAGTCCCGGTTCGGCACGACCAAATATCCACAGTTGGCGCTTTGTGCTTTTTCTTCCTATTTTCTCTAAAATCTTTAAAATTGCATATGTCCGGTTCTACAGATTGAAGTTTTGCAGTTTTGCTCTTGTTTCATTTATTAAAGAAAGGCCTATTCTTCTAACTTGGTGTTTGCACTTTATTACTGTTTGAAGTGTTGCACAAATACTTTACTCATTGCCTCTAAGTTAGGCCTGACTGATCTTTGCCAAACTATGAGAGGGTTGAACAGGTTAATTTGGGGATGATTTGTGCCTCACCCTGACCAGGATTGTTGCTGCTGCATGACCAGGGCTCACACCCCAGTCAACCAACATCCCAATTTCTTACACCAGTCTCCCAAGATTTCCATCATCACTAACAGGCCTACGCTTTAATGCATGCAGGGTTGCAAGTGTTGATGACCACAAATTTGATGTAATGTTGTGGGAGTGCCCCTTTGTCTGCAACAGCTTTTCCAGCATTGGGTATCAGCATCAAAATATTCCATGTGTCCACTTATATCCCATTCTGCATAATACACATCCATTTTCTTTTCGGAGCAGGTTGTCAGAATTATTTCAACCTACCTTATGTGTTGTGATAGTCCTAGACCCTGTTTGATTTTTTCTGCATCATATTGAAGCCTTGGTGAGTAGAAAGCTAAGAGGGGCATAACAAGGTGTTACCCATACTTACTCAGTACAAGCTCCAGTTCCGGACTTTCTCATTTTGCTCACAGAATCCAACCAAGAAGCTGGGTGGCCATTGCTCCAATGCACCTGCATTGTGAATCATGTGGACCATGCAATGTATCTTACTGACTCTTAAAAAACAGTTCTGAGTGCTAAAAGCGAACATTACATGATCGATGCCTAGACTTGAGAGCTCAATAATTATGTTACTGTCACTAAGTGAGAATTTACAAATTGACCAGGATGCCCTCTCGAACTAAGCCAACTATTTACAGCTGCATGGAGATTGTGCACCTTGTTTGGACACCCCTTCACTTGCTCCTGCTAGAAGAAACAGCATAACAGAAGCACCCAGCCGACTGGGTGCCACTACCTTGAGGATCCCACCTGGACAAACATTTCCCAGATTAGCAACCACACTTCTAGTTATATATTTTCCTTGCATGCCAATCTACTCAGCTAAACAGCTTTGTGATTTTCACAAAATACTCAAGGCCAGAGTATTGATCTGCTGAGGATTCACATTAGCATATATTCATTTTCAGACATTTTTCAAATGTCCATGGACTTCAACGAACAGGCATGAAAAACTGTCACTCTAATGTTCTAACCACTTGGTAGCTGTATTTCTTAAATTCCACTTGGGATAGTATTGTTTGATCATACCAGATGTGTGTATTATAAATTCTTTGGATCTTCCTTTGGCTGAATACATTGTTATTTATCTCTTGAGCGGATGCCAGTTGAGCTAATTTGTGTTTTGTATACCCAGTGCTCTTCTTCAGCAGTGGATCACTGATACAATATTGAGGTAAACAATATCGTTTGACACAAATATTGTGTCAGAAATATATTGTTTACCAAAATATTGTGTCCCTATGCTTACAATTGTAAGTACAACAATATCATATATATGTATAAATATATATACATATATATATATATACAGTGTAATATAATTGATACAATTATTTATTTTACATTATATAACCTTTTTGAATATTTAAAATGTATTACTGTGGATATATATATATATAATTGGCGATAGCAAGTAGGTAGTTATAGTCAGGAAGTCAGGACTAGAGTTTCCATAGGAAAAGCATTTTTTATTTTTCAAAAAACTTTGGCGCCGCCTGATGAATCTTCACGAGATATTCACAAAGCGTCCCCTTTTTGGTTCAGCTGCTGTGTCTAAAGTTTCGGGGTGATCCATCAAGCGGGGGCCAAGAAAAAAGGGGGTCCCAAAACACATTTTCCCCATGTTATGTCCATTGGGATTTATCATTTTTTGAATACGACTACAGCCCGAACCTCTGAACTGAATTACACCAAATTTAGCAGAAAGCTAGATGTTGGTCCAGAAAGCGTGCTTTTTGTGATTTGGTATAAATCGTTCAGTAGTTTCAGAGATATTTAAGTTTAAAAAATATTGATATCTGGGGACGTGAGTCCTTGCAGTGGACTCACAGATCCTACTGAAATTTGATTGGCTGCCAACACTTCAATGAGGAAGTGTTGGCAGCCATCTTGGGACTTGGCTTGAAGCCAAGTCCCCCAAAAAATGTTTAAAAAAAAGAAAAGGGGGCCGGGTAGAAATACCCTGACCCCCCAGATATGGTGGGTGGTTCCAACAGAGACTCTGCCGGGGGTTAAAATAATTTTTTTTAATTGAATTTTGCTGTTAATTCATGGGTGGCCTCACGGATCCATGGCACGATTAAAAAAAAAAAAAATGCGCGAGCTCCCGCGTGTCTTTTTGATGAAGCCCTGGGTGGACCAATCCCGGGGCAATTTTTATAATAAGGCACACCCCCGCCACAGCCCAGGGAACTGCCACCTCCCTGGGCGTTTTTCTAGAAATTATTGCAGGGGAGGCTTGTATGGCCTCCTCCGCAGCCCCAGGGACCGCCACATCCCCAGGGCTTTTTTCTTTTCACATGGGGGGCCTCACAGACCCCCTGAGCCCCGGGGACCACCACCTCCCGTGGGCCAAACTCCTTTTTAATTTTAGAAATGGGAGGGGCTGTGTGGCCCCCCTTCCGGACCATTCTCGGCCGGGGGACCGCCACCTCCCTGGGGCAGGCCCTTAATCAAGAAAGGAGGGTGGCACACAGCCCCCCCTCCTGAAGCCCTACATGGCCCTGGGGACCGCCACCCCCCAGGGCCAGCTCGTGCTATGTCCCTGGTTGCCCACCCCCAGGACATAGCTCTTTGCTATGGCTTGGCGGGACTTTTACCACTCGCACCAAGCCATAGCAAACTGTGCTCCGCTTTGAGCAAGCGAGAACATTTTGCTCTTGCTTGCTCAAAGAGGAGCACAATTGCTTTTACAGAGAGGGACCTGCATGTTAGCAGCTCGCTTTCTGTAAAAGCAAAGTATGGTATCCTGCAGGCGCCAGGGAGCCGGTCCCCCCATGGTCCCCAACCATCCTAAATTGGTGCCCTAAGTGGGACCAGAGCACCCACACTAGAGGCCGAGCCCCGGGGAATGGGGTCCTCAGGGCTGAAATCAGCCAGGGAGGAGGGCCGCGCTGCCTAGCTCCCCTCATTATTATATTTTTTTTAAACTCTTTTTATTGAATTTACAGCTGTAAGTTAACATAAGCAGGCTTCAGTTCAGCCTTACAACACGACACAATATTGGCATTGTTAAAGAGACCATGATATCCGCAACTGATCACAAACCCTGTGTACTACTGAATTTGCTTAGAACTAGTTACACATTGTATGAGTTATTCATACGCTCTTGGTCATACACAGTATTTCCTTCTTGTTTTCCCTCCATATTTCCCCTCGTCCACTTGTGTTCATTCTTATGTCGTCTGTGAGTCCCTAGTGTTCCCGCCCTCTGCCTCTCCTATGGCGGATCGTTCCAACAAGTATGTTCGCAGGGGTTCCCAAATGTCCCGTGGCCGGGACGTAGGTGGCATTAACTCCACGTATGTAGTTAATTGCTCCTGGCAAAATGTAAGGTCATTTAGCCACTCCATAAATTTCGGTGCCCGTCCCCTTCCCCACCTGCAGGTCACCCTGCGTTTAGCTATTAGTAGACCCAGTGATACGTACTTTCTGATTGAGGCCTCAAGGTCTTTTGTGTATTCTAATAGTGTGGTAAGCGGGGTATTAGTTATGTGGGATTCAGCTATCTGGTCCAGCGCTTCAAGTACTGTGTCCCAGTATTTCTTAATGGGGCTGCATTCCCATGCTAAGTGTAAAAAGTCGGCTCCCGCCTTCCCACATCTGTTGCAGTTTTCATTCTCCCTTAGCCGGAAGCGAAGTTTTTACGCAGGAGTATAATAGAGGTGATGAAGGTATTTAAAGTGTATGATACACAATCTACTGCTGGCTGATATACGTCCCATTTGCTGACAGCAAAATGTCCATTGGTCGTCACTAAGGGGGGTTCCCAGGTCCTCTTCCCAACAGGCTCGCGCTGTGTGAGTAGTGTGTGGGCTGTCCGTTTGGGTGGTCTGATATAGCAGAGAGACCATACTCGCAGGAGTGGACCTTTGGAGTAAGGCATGCAAAGGGGCCAGAGTAGGGGGTTCAGCAGTAAATGCGGGGGTAACCGTCCTAACGTCGCGGCGGAACCTGAAGTACATAAAAAGCTCCATGGAGGTAGGCTGACAGTCTTTGAAAAATTTCTGTCGAGTGCGGAAAGTCCCTGTCTCGTATAGTTCCCCCCAGGTCATTGCTTCAAATTTGCGGAGCATTTGCCGACAGCTCCCTTCTTGTGTAACTGGGATGTCTAGGCGACCCTGCAATGGCAGCAGGGGAGAATATATCGTGTCGAGTTTCAGGCGGTTGGCTATATCCCTGCTCTATTTGTGCATTCAACAGTAGTCGGGTCTTTACATTTAGGATTGATCGGCGAACTTAAGTATGCCGTATAGGGAACTTGTGCCATATATCCATGCTCCACTGCGAGATGTGGCATGTACGGTGGTGGGTGTATCCAGTATGCAGCATAGTGTGCCTGGGTGCACCAGAAGTACAATTCCATGTCCGGTACCTCAAATCCGCCCTTAGCAAAGGGTTGGGTCAGGGTCTCCCACTTTAATCTAGGCTGTTTGCCCCCCCCAAGTCCAACGGATAAAATGAGATTTGAGAGTTTTGAAAAAATGTTTGCTGGGTGCATAGGGAATGTTGATGAAGAGATAAAGCAACTTAGGAAGTATCACCATCTTGATCAGTGACACCCCTCCTGCTAATGAGAGAGGCATAGCAATCTATCTGGTGATGGAGTCAGTCAATGTTGCAAGCGTCCGACCATAATTGGCTCTCATAAGTTCTGCTCTGTCTCTGGTTATCACAATCCCCAAGTATTTTATTTCGCTGTCGCACCAGGTCAAGGGATAGTCGGGGTCATATCTTTTGACCAAATCATGGAGGGGGAAGATTTGGGATTTACCCCAGTTAATATTGACTCCTGAGTACATTCCGAATTGTGTAAATTCGCGCAGTATTGGATTAAGGCTTACTTCAGGGTCTCGTAGATACAGTGTGAGGTCATCTGCATATAATGAAATTAAAATTTGCCTCTCAGGATATTGGAGGGCGTTCTCTCGATGATGCTGTCGAAGTTTGGCTGCCAGTGGCTCCATGGCCAGTGCAAAGAGGAGGGGAGATAGCGGACACCCCTGTCTCGTCCCTCTTGTGATGTGAAACCTAGGGGAGCACGCCCCGTTAATTAGTACTTTGGCCTGTGGCTTTGTATAAAGCAATTGAATCCAGGACAAAAAAGGGGGGAAGCCCATCCATTTCAGTACACTGGCCAAGTAATCCCACTCCAGGGAGTCAAATGCCTTGGTGGCGTCTAGGAAGACTGCCACCGCGGCTAGGTCTGGGTCAATATCTTGCAGAAGGGCAAAGAGGGTGCGCAAGTTATGCGAAGTTGCCCTACCGGGCACAAAGCCTAACTGGTCTGGCAGTACCAAGGTGCTCCTCAGGGGGCTTATTCGATTCACGAGTATCTTCGCTAGGATTTTTGCATCGCAGTTTATGAGCGATAGCGGCCTATGTGAGTCGCATCTGTCATCCAACTTCCCTGGCTTTAGTATGGATATGATGAGTACCTCGCGCATTGTTTGCGGGAGGATACCTGTCTCTCATGTCTCCTCGTAGACATTTTTCTAGGATCGGAATGAGGGAGTCGCTGAAAGTTTTGTAGAATTCTACAGTAAGTCCGTCCGGGCCAGGGGCCTGTCCAGACTGAAGCTGCATGATTGCAGCACGTATCTCGTCATCCTCGAAGTCAGCCAAAAGAAATTCTATTGGGGATCCCCCAGCCACCCCGGTGCTATATCCTCAAAGTATGGTTCGAACTCTATCAGCTGCGTTCTATCAGGCACATGCATCAAAGCTTTTTGCGATCGCAAACGGTGCGATTCGCAAAAATCGGCCGTTTGCGATCGCAAAATTAGTTTTTGCGATGCATCAAGGGTCAAGGCCCTCGCAATTTGAGAATTCACAATTAATCGCGAGTTCTCAAATTGCGATTGCATTTAAGGAATCGCAAATTGAGATTCCTTAAATGCAATGCATTAAAGTAAAATAATTAGCGATTTCGCTAATAGGGGGCGCAAATTACCATGAAGTTGAACTTTATGGTAATTTGCAAAAACTTTGAAAAATGCACTAAAGTGCATTTTTCAAAGTTCCATTTTACACACACACATGCCCTTGGGGCAAGATGTACTCACAGATTTCAGGGGTGCAACAGGGTGTCCTTTTGACACCCTGGCACCCTTGAAATTGCATTCTCAATTTGCGATTCTCTAATTGAGAATCGCAAATTGAGAATGTCTTCCCATTCATTCCTATGGGCCTCTAGGCCGATAGGAATGAATGGGGAGGTATTCCTTAATTGTGGCTCGCAATTTGCGAGTCGCAATTAAGGAATGTTTAGAAATTGCTATTTTTTAAGCGATTTCTACATGCATAGGCTTTTGCGATTCCTTAATTGCGATTCCTTAAAAATCGCAATTAAGAAATCGCAAAATCCAACATTGATGCATGTGCCTGTTTATGTTGTGTACAGGGTGCTGAGGAATGTGTGAAAAGTCTTTAGTATGTCTGGGGTGTCTCTGTTTGTTTGCCCGTCTGTGTCAATAATTTCCAGGATAGTGTTCGAGAATCTTGGTTTGCGTGTCAGCTCTGCTAGGGCTTTCCCTGGTCTCTCCCCCTCCCCATATTGCCTAGCTCGGTGATATTTCCCCCGGAACAGACACTCCCTGCCCGCCGTCTCCTGATATTCTGACAGTGATTCTCTGAGACGCCTTTGCAGGTCAGCATTGGGTTCAGATTGCATTTGGGTATCTAGTTGTTTGAGCTCGGTCTCCAATTTCTGGAGCGTATCCCGAATATCTTTCACGATCCCCCCCCCCCTTTCGCTATACATATCCCCCGAATGGTGACTTTGAAAGCTTCCCAAACTGTGGAGAACAGGGGCACAGTGTTGATGTTGCGTGTGAAAAACTCTGCTATCTCCTGCTCTAGTTCTGTCCGGAACAGGATGTCCAGCAGGGAATGCGCTGGCAGCCTCCAGGACTGATAGGCATCGTTGTGCAAGGCGCGGTGAGTGTCATCAGTACAGGTGAATGGTCGGAGTATGTGCATGGTAAATGCCTCGACGTGGTCAGCCATGTTTTCAGTCCTCTAGATATTAGGCACCCGTCTATGCGCGACCGCAAGGAGTGCGCAGTAGAGTAACATGTGCCCTCTCTTTCAGCTGGGTGTAAGCCCTGCCAGGTATCCAGCAGTCCATGTTCGGTAACTATTTCCCTCAGTTGGCGTTGGGCATTCGTGTAGTGATGGGTCTGTGGGTGCGAACTGTCCATTGTCGAATCCAGGGTGACTTTGAAGTCTCCCCCCCATACTACATGAGTGGAGCCTGTATCTAGCATTTTCCCCCATAGTATAGTAAAGAACTCAGGGTATTCAGTGTTGGGGCCATAGCAGCATACAAATGTTATGGATTGGGAAGCAATCTTCCCCCACATGATACAATATCGGCCCTGTGGGTCTGCCATTGAGCCTATGGCTACATATGGCACGCTGTTTTTAATGAGGATGACCGTTCCTCGAGTATATGTTGAATATGCAGAGAAGCATCTATACACAGCCCTTCGGGCCGCAAATGTGGTCGGGGCAGAGGTGTGTTTCCTGCAACATGGCGCAGTGTATGTTGTGCCTGTACAGGTATGCCAGAACATGTTGGCGCTTCCGGGTGTTGCTCAGACCTCGTACGTTCCATGTAGCAAAGTTATAGCTAGGTGGGTCTGGGCGATTCATTTGGTGTATGTGCCTTAAAGTGCGTAATGAGTGTGGCCTTAGTATTTCGTATCAGGGTGTCACAGTAACTTACATCTGTTCCTTTGGTAATGGCATTTTTTTGTGTCGTTAACTTTCCTCCCCTCCCTCCCCCCTCCCACATCAGCAGCCCAATCCTGCTTTTGTGCTTTGCCCCCTCCCTCCCCTTCAACCTAGAAACTTTGTCCCCAGTGGGAAACTGTGGTAAGATAACATTGAAGAGGTTAACCCAAGTCATGTTAGGGATGTCCTTCTGGGGAAATGCCAGAGGGTGTCACAGTTCTCCCTTGTAAGTGCGAGGGTGCTCAGGACAAAATTCTGTGTCCCGCGTGTCCGGTTAGTCCAGCTGTGTATCTGGGTGTAGCGCTGGCAGCATTCTTGTTCTGTGTCGCGCTTTTGGTCAGTATTTTGTGTCCCTCCGGGGGTCAGTAGTTTCTGACTCAGTGTGCTATAGTAATTGCTGTGGGAGGAGCTCACATTTATATCTTCTTTGTCTCGTCTCTAATGGGCGAAAGATGCGTGGTTTCATCTACTTCATTCTATGTCTGATAAGACAGCTGTGGATCTGGATGGGCTAGAGGGGGTTTCTTGTCGAGGTGATCGCCAGGCTGCAGTTTAAAAAAAATCAGCTATGTGCTGGGGGTTTGTGAAGAAATGTTGCTTGCCCTAATGCGTAATCCGAAGGCGTGCTGTGAAAAGCATGGCATAGGCAATGTTGCCTGTTGGAGTTTCTTTTTGACTGGTATGAATTTTTTACGAGCCTCTTGGACTGCCATGGTGAAGTCCGGGTATATCACCAGTTCAGTGCGCTCAAAGGAAAGTGTCTGTTTCTCTCTCGCAAGACGCAGGGCAGTGTCCCGGTCTCGGTAATTTAGCAGTCTTGCAATTATCGGTCTCGGGGAGGGGGCCCAGGCGGTGGTCGAGTAGCCAACGATCGGTGTGCTCTTTCTACTATCAGCATCGCAGAAAAGGCACTTCTTTCGAACACCGTCGTGAGCAGGCGTTCAACGTAATCCTCCATTCTGCCCGTGTTTGTGGATTCCGGTATGCCTAGAATTCGTAGGTTGTTTCGGCGTGACCTCGATTCTAGGTCTTCCTTTTTGGCTGCTATAACTTTTAAGAGGCGCTCCATATTAAGTAGTTGCGCTTTGCTCCCAGTGGATGTGTCCTCCAGGTCAGAGGTACGTTGTTCTGCTTCTTTAATGCGCTCGTCATGCTGATCAAGTTTATGCGTGATATTGTCCATACATGTGCACATGGTGTCCATTTTAGTCTCTATGGAGGTGAGGCTGCTTTTCATAGTGAGTAGGAGTTATTAGAAGTCCTCTGTTGAGGTTTGATTGTCTGAGCTTGGCCCCTCCGTCATTGTGTGTTCAGGCTCTCCGTGCGTTTGGGTAGATTTGCGGGGGTCAAATTGTAATTTGGTCTGTTTCCCATCAGCCTTTCCCATGCTGATGTCTCTTTGCCCCTCAGCTTATATCACCTCTCTGTGGCCAGATGGGGAGGGGTGTTCTCCTGGGTCCGGTATGGGTGCTCCTTATATCACTATTTCTATTATCTCTACCTCCGCACAGGTGTTGTGGCTCCTGGGTGCTTTCACTGTTGTTCGTTCAGGCCGTATGTTGTTCTTCGAATTCGCCTCCAAACTGACCTGGCGTCTGTGTCTATGCGGCTTTGACGGTGTGCCTCTCTTTGCACTTACTTAGGGCTGCTGCCTCTATCCTAGGGTCTCGTGAATTGGGCCCCCCACATCAGTCTCTCCTCCCGCGGTTTGCGTACCCGCTGCCGCTTTTTGCGTTTTTGCTGGCCAGGCCGAGGTCTGAAAGTGATGGGTCTATGTGCTTTGGGCTCTCGAACTCTGGGGTCAATTCACAGAACTAATCTGAGATAAAATCCTAAACTTACTACTTTTGGTATTCACAGAAGGCATTTAGTAGTAGTAAAGTTAGGACTCCTAACTTTACTACTACTAAACTGAGATAAAATCCTAAACTTACTACTTTTGGTATTTACAGAAGGCATTTAGTAGTAGTAAAGTTAGGCCTCCTAACTGGGAGGGAGACTGCTCAGCCCCCCCTCCCTTTAATTTGGTAAAAAAAAAATTTAATGGCCGGGCCCTGGGGAATAGGGTCCCCGGGGCCAAAATCGACAGAGGGAAGGGCATCCTCCCCGAAAAAAGAAAAAAAGACCTGCAAGTCGCCAGAGGCCCGCCCCCTTACTTCACCACTCTGCAAACGTGCCTCGTGGCACAATACTGGATGGGGGATGAAGTCCTCTAGGATGCTGAGGGACCCTGGGGTCCAAGAAACCCTCCTGTTACCTCCAGTACGTCCCTTACAGTGGGATTCCTGAGAGCTGCTCTGAGGCCCCACCACTCGCTTTGGACTTTCAGACTGCCCCCTCGGCCAGGGGAGGGGAGCGCTCCCACAAGCTGAAGTTTTATGTGGCACTGTGTATCCCTCTTTGCCCGTGTGGTACACGCTTCACTGGGGCTTCGTTTGGTATTGCAGGCGGGGGTAGGTGTCAGCCATCGCTGCTGCAGCTCGCGGCCCCTTACTCACGGTTTGGTTGCTGTTGGGCACAGTGTGTCTCGGGGCTTGGGCCTTTTTGCTACTGAGTCCCTCTTCCAGCTCGGGGTTGCTCTGCCTGTTCTGGCGTGGTGGGTTTGCGAGCCCCTTTCGTGGCGGCTGCGCTATTCCTTGCGGTAGCGCCTCTCTGTCCTCCGTGGTGGTAGTAGCAGTCGAACTCAGGTCACAGCCGCCATCTTGCGACCGGTTCGGAGCTCAGCGCTTCGGGTAGTTTTTCTCCATGCCACAGCTGTTTCTGTCAGTTCTTGTGATCTTCCGGGCTGCCGCCGATGTTCCTATGGCTGCTCTGGCGGTGGTTTCTCTATTTTTCCAGCATTTGGACAGGACTTTTTTGGTTATTGGTCCTGAGCCGCAAGAGCCTCACGCAAGTGCGGCCATCTTGCTTGTGCGCCCTGTTGTGCCCCTCCCCTCATTATCTTTGTTTTAAAAAATGCAAAGGCTGGACCCCTGGGAATTGGGTCCCCTGGGCTGAAATCGACCTGGGAGAGGGACTTCTCAGCCCCCCTCCCTTTAATTTGGTACAAAAAAAATTTAATGGCCGGGCCCTGAGGAATAGGGTTCCCAGGGCCAAAATCGACAGAGGGAAGGGCAGCCTCCCCGAAAAAAGAAAAAAAAAAAAGACCTGCAAGTCGCCAGAGGCCCGCCCCCTTGCTTCACCACTCTGCAAATGCTCTTCATGGCACAATACTGGATGGGGGATGAAGTCCTCTAGGACGCTGAGGGACCCTGGGGGCCAAGAAACCCTCCTGTTACCTCCAGTAAGTCCCTTACAGCGGGATTCCTGAGAGCTGCTCTGAGGCCCCGCCCCTTTTCTCCACCACTCTGCAAACGTGACTATCAGTTAAAAAAAACATAGAAATTAACCTGAAAAATCAAATGTTACAGCAACGTTATAGTTAGGAAATAGATTTTGATAAACCTTATAACTTCACTGACAAAAAACAAAGGTTACAGGGGCGTTATAGTTAGGAATAGAATTTTTTTTTAAAAACTTAGAAATTCACTGAAAAAAACAAAGGTTAAAGGGACCTTTAAAGTTAGGCTCGAATTTCCATCATACAAAACCAGTGAAATTCAGCAGTTATAGTTACCTGAGCTAACTATAACTTATGCCCTGCAATGCACTGCTTATGACCTCACATATTACATCACTCGTGACATGGTCAGTGGCATCACTGAAGACGTCACTGATGACATCTCAAATGACATCACTGATGACATCATCCACAGAACCACTCACACACCCACTCACACCCCCATACAACCTCTTGTATGCCCACTCACACTCCCATACAACTACTCACATACCCATTCACAGAACCACACCAGTGCTCACACACCCACTCACTCCTCCACAGAGGCACTCACACACCCACTCACACAACCATTCACTCATCCATACAGCCTCTCATACAACCAGTTACTCGCACAGCCACTCACTCACCCATACAAGCACTCACCCACACACCCACACAACCAGTTACATATGGTAGGATACTGGCTTAGTATATGGTGTCCACTTATTAAAGTGAGGCACCTTGCACTAATTCAGACAACCCTTATGGTGATTTTAGTAGTCTTTGGTAACCATATAAAGCTCTCAAAGTGGTAGCTGTGGAGAAATGCCTTCAGGCTTATCTTGAAGGAGTTTAAAGTAGCTTGTTTTATCAGTTTAATCTGTAGTTCAGGTTAAATTAAAAGAAACCACATAGTGTGTATACAAAAGTACTTCTATTTTTTACACATCACTCACTGGTATATCTCCCACCCGAAGATATCAACACAATACACAGGAATACTTAAAAAGCAATCAAGTAAGTAGCACAAAATACAGTGGTCTCCAGGGGGAGACCAAGCCATATACTAAGAAAGTAGAATGCGAACAGTAACGGAGGACGGGTCTTGGACAAAAGACCCAGAGGAGGTTGGGACACAAGGAACCACCCAAGGTAAGTACCCAGAAATGCCACAGAGGCCGTGTGCAGAGTGGGAACACAGCTGCATGTCCAATAGAAGTCAATAGGGAAGTCATAGTTGCAGTTTTGCAGAAGAAGGATCCTTCCCAGAGGACCCCATAGAATTCCCTTGGAGGACAGAAGGTTGGAAAGCCACCCCACCCGCGAACCAGGTTACCTACACCAGGGAAGCCAGGTGCATAGAGGTGAATAGACGTCGGAAACCTCCGTAGACGACAATGGAAGAATTGGAAGAATATGCTTCTGAGGAAGACCAGGAGCCATGCACGAGCTGTCCCAGATTGGATGTAGGTGACTAGGTGGTCAAAGTCTGCAGGAGCACCAACAAGCCTTGGTATCCGCAACTGGTGTGGAGAACGAAGAAGGAGCAACGTTGGGACTAGCAAGGTCCAAGGGACTGACCAAAAGCAAGAGAGTCAGAGCAGGCCCAAAGCAAGCAGGGGAGCCCACTGAAGCAGTAGAAGACCCTCAGGAGGACCCACAGGCCTAAGGCACAAGAGTCACAAGAGGACCTCAAGCAGCTCACCAAAAATGAAGGCCCATAGTGCAGATGATGTGGTGAGGATACTGATCTTGGAAGGAAGAGATGCTGGAAGCTGGAGATTTGTGTAGCCTAAAGGTCTCTGGAGTGCAGAGCCAACAGGCTTAGGCAACGGCAAATCGACACGGTGCACAGAGGTTTGGCCCCAGCAGTTCAGACTAGGGATACTGGCCTCAAAATTGCAGAGAGGCCTCGAGGGAGTTGCAGAACCACCACCTGTGTTGCTGAGCCTCGGGAAGTCTGTAGGATGACAGGAGCAGCAGACCATTCAGCTTCATTGCCGTGCCTGCAGATGCAGGGGGTGACTCCATCACTCCAATCTTTAGGTGTCCTTGATGCCCACAGTTCTGTTATAGAACTTGGCAGAAGCACAGACACAGATGACGAAGATGACTTGAAGAACAGCAAGACCAGGAGCAGCAGGAGTCTTCCTTGGTGCAGTCTGGGTTCCAGTCGAAGTCCAATGGAGTCCAAGTGTCCGGACTGTCCAAGAGCAACGTAGTTTCAGGCTTGAGTTTTGTCTCATGACAAATTTAAGGACCCATCCACAGATAAGCCATTAAGTGCCCTAAGGAAAGGGTTGGAACAACTCAGGGGTCACTACCGGAGGAGGGGCTGGACAGAGGGGAGGGTGCTCTTATGTCCTTTGTCTAGTTTCGCACTGAAGCGGGAGCCTAGGGATCCCTGTACTGGGTCAAACTGGAGTATGCAAGGAGGGCACCAAATGTGCCCTTCAAAGCTGTCTGGTGGTGCTGGCAAGCCCCCCACCCCAGCCCAATACACTAAGTCCTGCCTGGGAGGTGGTCACACCTCCCTGTGACGAGAAAACCTATTATTCTACCTTCCCCTGCTTGAGCTTTACTTCAATCAATCAATCAATCAATCAATCATGTCACTTATAAAGCGCACTACATACCCGCGAGGGTCTGAAGGCGCTGGGGGAAGAGGGGGCTGGTGCTGCTACTGATCGAAGAGCCAGGTCTTGAGGAGTCTTCTGAAGGCCAGTAGGTCTTGGGTCTGTCGGAGGTTGGTGGGGAGGGTGTTCCAGGTCTTGGCGGCGAGGTGGGAGAAGGATCTGCCGCCGGCGGTCGTTTTCCGGATGCGGGGGACTGTGGCGAGGGCGAGGCTGGTCGAGCGGAGCTGGCGGGTGGGGGTGTAGAAGCTGAGTCGTCTGTTGAGGTAGGCTGGTCCGGAGTTGTGGAGTGCTTTGTGTGCGTGGGTGAGGAGCTTGAAGGTTATCCTCTTGTTGACAGGGAGCCAGTGCAGGTCTCTCAGGTGGGGTGTGATGTGGCTGCGTCGGGGGATGTCGAGGATAAGACGTGCAGAGGCGTTCTGGATGCGTTGCAGCCGTCTCAGGAGCTTAGCCGTCGTTCCTGCGTAGAGGGCGTTTCCGTAGTCCAGCCTGCTGGTGACGAGGGCCTGGGTGACTGTTTTCTTGTTTCGGTGGGGATCCACTTGAAGATCCTGCGGAGCATTCGGAGGATGTTGAAGCAGGATGAGGAAACGGCATTGACCTGCTTAGTCATGGAGAGGGTGGGGTCGAGGATGACCCCTAGGTTGCGTGCGTGGTCGGTGGGTGGCGGGGCTGTTCCCAGTGATGTTGGCCACCAGGAGTCGTCCCAGGCTGAAGGGTTGGAACCAAGGATGAGGACCTCCGTCTTGTCCGAGTTCAGCTTCAGGCGGCTGGTCCTCATCCATTCGGCGACGGCCTTCATTCCTTCGTGGAGGTGGGCTTTGGCGGTGTGAGGGTCTTTGGTGAGGGAGAGGATCAGCTGGGTGTCGTTGGCGTAGGAGATGATGTTGAGGTTGTGCTGTCGGGCGACGTGGGCGAGGGGTGCCATGTAGAGTTGAACAGCGTTGGGCTGAGGGAGGAGCCTTGGGGTACGCCGCAGATGATCTTGGTGGCCTTGGATCGGAAGGGGGCGAGGCGGACGCTTTGTGTTCTGCCGGAAAGGAAGGATGTGGTCCAGTCCAGGGCCTTCTCTTGGATCCCGGCGTCGTGAAGGCGTGTTCGTAGTGTGTGGTGGCAGACCGTGTCGAAGGCGGCTGATAGGTCCAGGAGGATGAGGGCTGCTGTTTCTCCGTTGTCTAGCAGGGTCCTGATGTCATCGGTGGCGGCGATGAGGCGGTTTCGGTGCTGTGGTTGCTGCGGAAGCCGGACTGGGAAGGGTCCAGGATGTTGTGCTCCTCGAGTAGCGGGTCAGTTGTTTGTTGACGATTTTCTCGGTGACCTTCGCTGGTAACGGGAGCAGAGAGATGGGTCGGAAGTTCTTGAGGTCCTTGGGGTCTGCCTTGGGTTTCTTGAGTAAGGCGGTGATCTCGGCATGCTTCCAGCTTTCCGGGAAGGTTGCTGTCTCGAAGGAGATGTTGATTATTTTCCGGAGATGGGGCGCAATGGCTGTACTGGCTTTGTTGAAGATGTGGTGAGGGCACAGGTCTAGCGGTGAACCGGAGTGGATGGTGTTCATGATCTCGCTGGTGTCCTCGTCGTTGATGTTGGTCCAGGAGAGCAGGCGGTTGGTGGTTGTGGGGGCAGTGGTCTCTGTGGTTGCCGGGGCGGTCGTGGTGTTGAAGCTGTCGTGGATGTCGGCGATTTTGCGGTGGAAGGAGGTGGCCAGTGAGTCGCACAGGTCTTGCGGCGGCTGGATGTCGTTGGTGTTGGAGCTGGGGTTGGAGAGTTCCTTCACGATGTTGAAGAGCTCTTTGCTGTTGTGTGCGTTGTTGTCTAGGCGGTCTTTGAGTGAGGCCCTTTTGGCGGATCTGATGAGGTGATGGTGATTGCGGGTGGCGCTCTTGTGGGCGGCGTAGCTGTCCGCTGTCCGTTCGTGGAGCCAGATCTTCTCCAGTTTTCGGCATGTTCGTTTGGAGGCCTGGAGGTCTTCGGTGAACCAGGTGGCTTTCTTGCTGGTGTGGCTGTTGGGCGGATTCTTGAGCGGGGCGAGGGTGTTGGCGCAGTCGTCGATCCACTGTCTGAGGTTGCGGGCGGCGGTGTCGGGGTCGGAGGGTTCGGCGGGTGGGCTCAGGGCGAGGGTTGTGGTTAGCTGGTCTTCCGTGACTCTGCTCCAGCAGCGGCGAGGCATTTGTTCGGTGCGGTGGTGCGTGGTGTGCTTCCTGTAGGTGAAGTGGATGCAGTGGTGGTCAGTCCAGTGGGGTTCGGAGGTGTGGTTGAAGGAGACTTGTGGGCTTGCGGAAAAGATGGAGTCTAGCGTGTGGCCGGCGGCGTGGGTGGGTGTAGTCACGAGCTGTCTGAGTCCGAGGGTGGCGAGGTTGTCGATCAGGGTGGTGGAGTTGGTGTCCTTGTTGTTCTCGAGGTGGAAGTTCAGGTCCCGAGGAGGATGTAGTCCGTGGAGGCGATGGCGTGTGTGCTGACGAAGTCAGCGATGGAATCGCTGAACTGTGGTCGGGAGTCCGGGGGTCTGTAGATGAGGGTTCCTCTGAGGGTGGTGTTGGGATCGGTGTGGATCTGGAAGTGCATGTGTTTGGCGGTGCTGAGGGTGTCGTCGGTGTTGGTTGAGACTCTGAGGGTGTTCCTGTGGACGATGGCGATGCCTCCTCCGACTCCGTTGGTGCGGTCCCTGCGGGTGATCTTGTATCCGTCCGGGATGGCAATGGCAATGGCGATGTCGGGGGCTGAAGCGGGATTCAGCCAGGTCTCCGTCAGGAATGCGACGTCTGGGGAGGTTGAGTCGAGAAGGTCCCAGAGTTCGATGGCGTGTTTGCGGGCGGAGCGGGTGTTGAGGAGGATGCATCTGAGGTAGTTGGGTTCTTTCCTGGGCGGTGGTTTGGCGGGGCGGGTGCTGGCGAAGCTGCAGTTCCGGCAGGTAAAGGGCCCTTGGGTGCGCTTCGGGGTGGCCTGGTAGCAGGCGTGATCTTTTCCGGGGTTGAGTGCGTGGAGGGTGCTGGCGTCATAACGGCGTCTGTTGATGTGGCGGGCACGGGGGATGCCCGGACCAGGGGGTCTGGCGCTGGGCGCGGCGCGGACGGGCGCAGACGGGCCGCCATAAATGGGGAGGTGGGAGGGAGGAGCAGGGAATGGGGCAGCAAATGGGCAGTGAGGGGGCGGGGCCGCAGGGGCGCAGCGGCGGGAAACAGGCACAGAAAGGAAAAAACGATCACAATCAGGGGCAGCAAGGGGGCACAGAAAGGAAAAAACAATCACAATCAGGGGCAGCAAGGGGGCACAGAAAGGAAAAAACGATCACAATCAGGGGCAGCAAGGGGGCACAGAAAGGATAAAACGAGCACAATCAGGGGCAGCAAGGGGGCACAGAAAGGAAAAAACGATCACAATCAGGGGCAGCAAGGGGGCACAGAAAGGAAAAAACAATCACAATCAGGGGCAGCAAGGGGGCACAGAAAGGAAAAAACTTAGCAGCAGGAGGGCAGAATCTTGTCTGTGGCCGACATCAGCACTATCCTGCTGCCTAACCCTGAAAGGCTGTTACTGGGAGTACAGGGGGGTACCCAAGGGAGTCCCCCAGTACTTGGGTGCATACTTTCAACACTGGAATTCATGTTGGGGTATTATTCCAACATGTTTGTTACCAAACAAGACTGGGTTCGGGCAGCCACTATATAGTTAGACATCTCGTAATGACTGATGTCCACTATATGTATCAGAAATGGCTGACCACACTTACACAGCCTGGAGAATTGACTCCGGGGTTTGTAGGGGTGTCCTGCTCAGGCAGTCACACCCTCACACTTGTAGCCAAGAACCCTGCCCTCAGAACTGACGATCCTGCCATGGGGGTGATATAGGTTTTAAATGTAATGACCTCAGATATAAGGAAACTTACATCTATCGAGAGAGGTGCAAGCACAAACTCACACAGCCTGCAATGATAGGCCTGTAGTCACAGTTTAAGTGGACTCCCATTGGTGGCACAATACATGCTGCAGCCCATGGGAGACCCATGGTGTACCTATGCCCTGGGTACCTTAGTACCATATGCTAGGGACTTACAAGTGTACACCAGTAATCAATCATGGAAGAAAAAAAGTACTTACCAAGTCAATTTAGGGGAGAAAGCACAGTGACTGGAGTCCTGATTAGCAGGACCCCAGTGAGACTAGGCCAAAAACACTCTGAATCCAAGCAAAAAGTGGGGGTAACCATGAAAGCATATCCGACTTTCCTACACATACCCATTCACACATCCACACAAGTACTCACACATCTGTTCACTCACCCATTCAGCCATTCACACAGACACTTACACTCCAATACAGCCACTCACAGACCAACTCATTTAACCAAACAGCCACTCACTCACCCATACAACCACTCACTCACCAATATAGCCACTCATACAGCATCTCACTCACCCACACAGCTACTCACACATCCACTTACATACCCATACAGCCACTTACACACCCATACAAACAAGGATACAGTCACACAGCCACTCACATATCATATGTTAGGGGTAGTATCACTCAGTAGTAGTGCACCCACTTTTTTAGTAGGTTACTATATATGTTTAACACCCATAAACTCTTAAACACACTTACACCCACTTGAAGAGGTCATCAGAGATGTCATCTTTGATGCTATCAGCTTTGTCACTGACCACATCATGAGCGATGTAATATGTGAGGCCATAAGCAGTGCATTGCGGGGGCATAAGTTATAGTTAGCTCAGGTAAATATAACTGCTGAATTTCACTGGTTTTGTATTAGTGAAATTTGAGCCTAATTTAAAAGTCCCTTTAAATTTTGCTTTTTCAGTGAATTTCTAAGGCTTTTTTTTCTGTTTCTTAACTATAACGCCCCTGTAAGCTTTGTTTTTTTCAGTGAAAAAAAATATATTTATATATACTATTGGTAACAGAATGCCTCTTAACAGTTGGTCATGAGGACGCTCACGAAGAGCAAGATGCACATTATGCTAATTATTGAACCAGTGAGTACGGCATGTTTTGAATGTTAACCAGATGCCTGTGATCAAGGACTTGAATAGTCTGAAACGCGTTAGGCTAAAAATGAATTATCCTGATTGCTGCCTAGTGAGGCACAGGGTCAAGACTGATTGGCATGTAGCTGGGTCTAAACTGGGGTGGCAAAGTGAGCTGAAGAACGATGATGGATTCAACCCAGATCTGTGACTGGGGGTGAGTGTCTGAAAAGTTTCAGTGCTCCGTCCATCATCTCTTTGTGTTTGCATTGTTCGCCCTAAGTTGGCAGAGTATGCCCAGACGTGGGTCCCTTGCTCACTTGAGGCACAAGGAAAAGACTGATTTGCATATAGCTGCGTGTGAACTGGGGTGGCGAATTGAGCTAAAGAACGATGATGGATTCAACCCAGATCTGTGACGGGGGGTGAGTGTCTGAAAAGTTTCAGCGCTCCGTCCATCATCTCTTTGTGTTTGCTATGTTTTGAATGTTAACCAGCTGCCTGTGATCAAGGACTTGAATTGTCCGAAATGTGTTAGGCTGAAAATGAATTATCCTGATTGCTGCCTAATAAATACGACGCTTTGAAAAGGGAGTGCATCTCTGTTCTCTGTGGCGGAGGAGTGGACTTTAATATTACGGTTTGCCAGCCTGGAGACAGCACCGCCGCTAATGCGGTTCCGTGAGACTGAATGTTTTGGCCTCATTTTGACCTCTCAGCGTGGTGTAATATTGTTTTAGCAATACGGGAATGGATGTTGTATGCAGGCAAAAAACTTACCTATTTGAGGAGTGATATGAAGACGGCATGCTGGAAACTACTGGTCTCAGATAGCATCTTATCAGTTGGTCACAATGACGCTCACAAAGAGAAAGATGGACATTATGCTAATTATTGAACCAGTGAGTATGGCATGTTTTGAATGTTAACCAGCTGCCTGTGATCAAGGACTTGAATAGTCCGAAACACGTTAGGCTGAAAATGAATTATCCTGATTGCTGCCTAATAAATAAGACACTTTGAAAAGGGAGTGCATCTCTGTTCTCGGTGGCGGAGGTGTGACTTTAATATTACTGTTTGCCAGGTGGGAGACAGCTCCGCCGCTAATGTGGTTCCGTGAGACTGAATGTTTTGGCCTCATTTTGGACCTTTCAGCGTGGTGTAATATTGTTTTAGCAATACAGGAAAGGATATTGTATGCTGGCAAAAAACGTACCTATTTGAGGAGTGATATGAAGATGGCATGCTGGAAACTACTGGCCACAGAATGCATCTTATCTGTTGGTCATGATGACACTCACAAAGAGCAAGATGAACATTATGTAAATTATTGAACCAGTGAGTACGGCATGTTTTGAATGGTAACCAGCTGCCTGTGATCAAGGACTTGAATAGTCCGTAATGCGTTAGGCTGAAAATGAGTTATCCTAATTGCTGCTTAATAAATAAGACACATTGAAAAGGGATTGCGTCTCTGTTCTCTGTGGCGGAGGTCTGGACTTTAATATATATATAAATATATATATATTTATATATCACTTCCCTTCCACTTTGAAAGCCTCCAAGGATGAGTGAAGACAAATACGAATGGAATTGTTATTTCTCCAATTTATTCGTTTAGGGACCAGACATCAAACGTGTTTTGGCTATTGGTAGCCTTTCTCAATGATGACGAAACACCTTTTGTGTTGCATATTTAAAATATTGACAGTACCACATGATAACAAACAGTGTAAAAATACTAAAAATTCTCCAAATACACACTAATGCTATAAGTTGTCAGAAACACAGGTGGTTGTATATATATCATATAGCCCAAATGGCTCAATTCATTTTACATTTTATCAACAGTGCGCTGGTGAAAATTGTCTCAAAGAATTACTGCCGTGGTTGAGTTTGCTTCATAGGAGATTACAACATAACCACCGACATACCTGATTGACACACCAGTGTTTACTTGTATATATGTCAAAATGTTCTGTTGATTCCTATTCAACCGAATGTCCAATTGTATCAGCCAATTCTAAAATTACCCTCACAATTAATTCTTTCCTTTTGTCCTCCATGTCACCCAAGTGGGCACTAGTGTTTTTATATTACTCCACCTTCTTAGCATCTAACTAATGTTCTAACTCAATCTGCATAAAGTGCTGTGTGCAATTAGTGCTGTCCTAGCATCTATCACCCAATGTGTTGCATCTACTATTACATTTTTTTATATCCATCTACGGCATTACTATAGCAATGGACTATTATTTGAGTCGGGCGGCCTGCTATGATTCCGTCTTATCTCAAAGTGTAATTTCACAGCTGGGTTGTGTTGTCTCCCTGCAAGTCATTCCTACACCACCAGAATATTGTAGATAGACTACAGATGTGTGTGGAGGTCTTCTTCAAAATGGAGGCCTCCTGGGGTTTTTGTGTTGAGTTCTATGATGTACCTTGACTCTAATTGTTGTAATCTTTTCTCCCTGATGCCTCCCTGTGGTCTTTTGGGGATTGCATCTAATACACAATGTGTGAGTCCCTAAGTGTGTGTGTATATATATATATATATATATATGAAAGTTAATGAAAAACGGTCACTCGCACACTCAGAAAGATAAGGCGCGTGATCAAGCCGCAAGGCGAAACGCGTCATGTTTGATTTATGATGGAATAAATCTTCGTTTTCCCGAACCTGCCTTATCTTTCTGAGTGTGCGAGTGACCGTTTTTCATTAACTTTCAATTGGATTATCGGCGGCTCCGCCGATTCTCGCGCCACCTTCTACGGGACTCCGGCTTCCAACCAGGAGCATTTCTTCTTATTGGATATATATATATATATATATATATATATATATATATATATATATCTGTATATGTATAGATATATATATGTATATTTACCTAGTGGCAGCTGCCACTAGGTAATATAGTTAGGCCTGCTTTTCCTTGGTTTGCTAATAACTTTGGTCCCATTTGTCAAATCTTCACACAACTTTCCCAACAAAAAGTTCATCCACCTCGAATCCTTCCTGAAACATTTTGGGGTGATCAGTCAAGCGTGGGACGAAAAAAAAGAGTCTCAAAATGTAAAATCCCCATGCATTTTTCATAGACTTCTGTAAGACAGGATATAGCAAAAATGGAATTACACCAAATTTGGCACAAACCTAGATCTTGGTCTGCAGATTTGCATTTTGTTGTGAATCCAGTCATTAGTTTTTGAGATATTAAGGTTAAAAAATAATTGTATATTTTGGCAGTTGGGCTGGCAAGAGGCCTGCTGTTGTCTCGCAAGAGCATAAAATAAAATATGGAGCCCTGTGATTGGTTGAGAGGCCCGTTTTTCCTGTGAGTCTTCACGCTCTCGCGAGAGGCTCAAATGAGTAGATGAGTTCTCAATACACTCTCTTAGTAGGAATGCATTTTGCGCTCTTTGTAATTGAGGGGAAATGTGTAACAGATAAGTAATGCGCCGATTAAATAGTTCATTACTATTTTCAAAAAAATTTACGATCTCGTGAGACTCGTGTGGGATCGTGAAAAGTAAAGAGGAGTAGGTGATATTTGAATACAGTGTAGTATGCACACATGCTACTGTAGGAAGGAGTATTACTGGAGATGGTGTTTATAAGAGTCTACTATTTACACTCATCGGCTTGGTAAGAGTTTTTAGTAGAGTTCAGTCTCTTCCCATACCCTACTGTGTACACTTTTTGTCAGAAAGAGGGTTGTTAGTGTTTTATTTCATATAGGTACCCCGATATAGGTCTAGGTAACATCATAACCCTTCACCTACATTCTCTCCTATACTACATACATAACGGATGTGAAGGACTGACCTTTTACCCAGTCACAATACTACACACAAGTATGTAGGGTTTTTCCCTGGACACTGGCCTCATAAATTATGCATGAGGATTCTTAGTTTCTTGGAATCACAGCAGGACCATCATCTCCTGCATAATAACTGTGTATAAAGTTCATTCCCGACGTCATCCTAAGTCCGACACTGACACAGCAAGGTAGAACCCCTGCGAAAACCTTAGGGTATATAAACAGCACATCTTGCAGAGATAGTTAGAGGAGATCGGGACTTCTGGCCGACACACTGACACAAGACTCTGAGGTTCCTGCATGCAGATACTCCAGCTCGCAGTGGTCTGACATCCCTTGCGGGGTGTTCAGCTTGAGACCAGAACGGGGTCCCGCAGTCTCACATCAGGTAATATGGTTGTCTTTATCCTTGAGGGATTCTGGGCTTTACACCTACTCACATGCTAGGTACACTTAGGTACATCTAGTTAGGGTGCATCGTAGGAGTACGCATTTTATTGCCATGTATTTTATATACTTGCCTATACTTATGATTTTAGCAAAATGGTAGAAACCTACCATCTGTTTACTTTCTTAGTGCTGCCACCTGCATTTATATATCCTACTGTCTACTGGTGATTTCAGTGCACTTATTTTACGCTAGAATAACGACTGTTCAATAAATACTTATTGAAAACGTCCCAACTGTTTATTCTGTGTATCTCTCTGAGAACAAGTGGGCAAGAGTGACTGAGCGAAACGTAAGTTACTGTTTCCACGGTCCTGAGGGATCAGGGTTGTCATATTCGATAGTTGCCAAGAACTATTCTCTCCTTGGTAAGAGGAGGTTATAGTGGCATTGCGAGCTAGCTGGTATACAGTCCAACATACCCGGTGGGGGTGTCTGGAATCAGTCTGGACACCAGTCCTGCAGTGTATGTTGTCTAACCGCGCAGATCCTATATAGGTCTTATAGGAACTACACGACATTAGCTGGGAGGAGAGTCCCGCTATGCTCACTACTTCACACACACGTCATCTGAGAGAGAGATGTCAGCCGAGAGACCAGTCTCTCTCAAGATACCCTACTATGCACAACTGTTATCTGAGAGAGAGGTGTGAAAGGACAGGCCTGTCATTCTCCACACACTACTACGCACACCTGTCATATGAGACAGAGGTCTGAAAGGAAAGGCCAGTCCTTCCACACACACTACTAATGCACACCCATCATTTGAGAGACAGGTCTCAGCGGAGAGGCTAGTCTCTCTCCATACACCCTACCATGCACACCCATCATCGGAGAGAGAGGTCTGGAATGAGAGCGTTGTCCCTCTCCACTCACTACTATGCACACCCGTCATCTCAGAGCAGGTGTGGCCTGTGCAGGTAAGAGCGCTGGGTGGGGTGGGGAAGGAGTCGACAGACGAAGATGAGGGAAAATTAAATTTAAAAAAAGAACACACTTACCTTACGCTCGCCACATCACTGACTCTGTGATGTGGCGCGCGCAAGGTAACTGGTTTTCTTATTTTTATTTAATTTTCCCTCATCTTCGTCTGTCGACTCCCTCCCCACCCCGCCTCACTGCCCCACTGCTCTTATCTGCATGGGCCGCTCCTGTCTCAGAGAGAGGTCTGAGAGGAAAGGAAAGGCCCTCCTCTCTCCCTACTATGCACACCCATCATCTGAGAGAGAGGTCTCAAGGGAGAGTTTACTCCTTCCACACACCCTACTATGCACACCTGCCTTCTGAGAGAGAGGTCTGAGAGGAGAGGCCAGTCCCTCCTCACTGACTACTATGCACTCTCATTACCTGAGAAAGAGGACTGAAAAGAGAGGCCAGTCCCCCGACACACCCTACTATGTACACCTGTTATGCAAGAGAGTTGTCTCAGTGGATAGATCAATCCCTGTACAGGCCCTACTATGATAGTTATTGTTTGAGAGAGAGGTTTAAAAGCAGAGGGTAGTTCCTCCTCATACTAAAGTGCTTTCCAAATACTACTATTTCCCTACAATTGTGTTGCAAACCTGCGAGAGTCTCACAAGAATAGCATGTATACTATTAACCCCTTCGATGCTCATGACAGAATGGTTCCGTCATGAGCATCGGTGCCTCTGTGCTCATGACGGAACCATTCCGTCATGAGGCCAGGAACACAAAATCCCTCTGCTGCAGACAGCAGAGGGATTTCCTCTCTCCCCCAAAGCCTCGGGAGCTGGGAAGAGCTTCCCCAGCTCCCGAGGCCCCTCCCTGGTTTCTGTGCAATGACGATCAGCGCGCACGTCGCGCTGTCGTCATTGCACGAAGCTGAAACTGAAATGAGCCTTTAGGCTCATTTCAGTTTCACTTTCTATGTGCTCAGGGGGCTATCTCAGTCCCCGGGCACGTAGAAAGATGGGAGAGGTATCATTGGAAAGGGGAGAATCTCCCTTTCCAATGGTACCCCTCCGCAGTGGATCCCTGCTTGGGGATCGCCCCAGGAGGGCAATCCCCAAGCAGGGATCCACCCACTAGACACCAGGGAGGGGGGAGCGGCCCCTTGGGCAAGGGCTTTTGCTCCCCCCAAATACATTTGGTGTGATTTAGTCTTTTTGCCTCACCGGGGGGCAAAAAGCCCACTAGACGCCAGGGACTTTTTTTTGGGTGCATAAATTATTAGGGTGGGGGCTGCCCATAAAGGGCATGTCCATGCCCACACCCCCACACAATTTACAGCCTTTCTGCCCCCCCGGGGGGGCAAAAAGCCCACTATATGCCAGGGATTTTTTATTGCTAAATTGTATTAGGGTGGGGGCTGCCCAAAACGGGCATGCCAATGCCCCCAACCCCGGCTGAAAAAATTACAGTCTTTCTGCCCCCCCCGGGGGGGCAGAAAGCCCACTAGATACCAGGGATTATTTTTAAAATTATAATTAGTGGTGGGGGCTGCCCAATATGGGCATGCCCATGCCCCCACCCCCCGCAAAAATGACAGCCTTTCTGCCCGCCCGTGGGGGCAAAAAGCCCATTAGATGCCAGGGATTTTTTGGGGCAAATCTGAATTAGGGTGGGGACTGCCCAAAATGGGCATGCCAATGCCCCCACCCCTCCCCCACAAAAACTACAGCCTTTCTGCCCCCCTGGGGGGCACATGGGGGCATTAGCCCTCAATCTGCCCCCCGGGGGGGGCAAAAAGCCCAGTAGACGCCAGGGATTTTTTGGGGCAAATTTTTATTAGGGTGTGGGCATTGGCATGCCCGTTTTGGGCAGCCCCCACCTAATTAAATTTTCTCAAAATAATCCCTGGCATCTAGTAGGCTTTCTGCCCCCCTTGAGGGGCAGATGGGGCATTAGCCCCAATCTGCACCCCGGGGGTGCAAAAAGCCCACTAGTAGCCAGGGATTTTTTGGGGCAAATTTGAATTAGGGTGGGGGCTGCCCAAAACGGGCATGCCCATGCCCCCACCCCCTCCCCACAAAAATTACAGCCTTCCTGCCCCCGGGGGCAGATGGGGCAAAGCCCCAATCTGCCCCCGGGGGTGTAAAACCCACTAGACGCCAGGGATTTTTTGAGCAAATTTTAATTAGGGTGGGGGCATTGGCATGCCCGTTTTGGGCAGCCCCACCTAACTAAAATTTGCCCAAGCATCCCAGGCGTCTAGTAGGCTTCTGCCCCCCTGGGGTGCAGATGGGGGCATTAGCCCCCAATCTGCATCCGGGGGGGTCAAAAGCCCACTAGTCGCCAGGGTTTTTTGGGGCAAATTTGATTTGGGGTGGGGGCTGCCCAAAACGGGCATGCCCATACCCCCACCCCCTCCCCTGCAATAATTTCAGCCTTCCTGCCCCCCCTGGGGGGCAGATGGGGCAGCAGCCCACTAGACGCCAGGGATTTTTTTGGGCAAATTTTAATTAGGGTGGGGGCTGCCCAAAACGGGCATGCCAATGCCCCCACCCACTAAAATTACATCCTTTCAGCCCCCCCAAGGGGGACGATGGGGGCAGTAGCCCCCAATCTGCCCCCCCGGGGGGCAAAAAGCCCATTAGACGCCAACGATTACGCGGGCTTTTTTATGCGTGGGGGTAGGGGCTGCCCAGAATGGGCATATCAATGCCCCCATGCCCCAAAAAAATAGCCACAGTGTTTCTGCCCCCCTTTGGGGCATATCGGGGCAACCCCACCCCCTGATATCCCCCCCCAGGGCGGCAGAAAGCCGACTAGGCACGGATTTGTTTTTAGCAATATGCCTACCTGTGGATTTTGGGCCCTAGCGCAGCCGGAACATAGGGAAACCTAGCAAACCTGTATATTTTTGAAAACTAGACACCCAGGGGAATCCAGGATGGGGTGACTTGACTGGCTCTCACCAGGTTCTGTTACCCAGAATCCCTTGCAAACCTAAAAAGTTGTCCAAAAAAACAAATTTTCCTCACATTTCTGTGGTGGAGAGTTCTGGAATCTGCGTGGATCCACAAAATTCCACCCACTCCACGTTCCCCAAAGTCTTCCAAGAAAAATGGTACCTCACTTGTGTGGGTGGGTCAAGTACCCGCGACAGGCAAGGGCCCAAAACCTAGTGAGGCGACATCAAAAATACCTATCACAAACCAACCTGGTTTTCAACGTGGGGTCACCTGGTTTTTTGGCCCCGGGCTCGGCGGCCATCTAGGGAAACCTACCAAACCCACACATTTCTGAAAAGTAGACACCCGGGGGATTCCAGGGAGGTATGGCTTGCGTTGATCCCCCAACATTTTCTTACCCAGAATCCCCTGCAAACCTCAAATTTAGCTGAAAGAATCACTTTTTCCACACATTTTTGTGTGGGAAAGTTGTGGCATCACTGGGCTGGCACAAATTTCCTACCACCCAGCATTCCCCCAGGTCTCCCGATAAAAATGGTGCCTCACTCGTGTGGAAGGCACAAGTACCCACAAAAGGCAAGGGCCCAAAACGTATTGAGGCAACATCAACATTGCCTATCACAAAACGACCTGGTTTTGCAAGGGGTGTCACCTGGATTTCTGGCCCCGTGCTCAGCGGCCAGCTAGGGAAAGCTACCAAACCCACACATTTCTGAAAATTAGACACCCGGGGGATTCCAGGGAGGTATGGCTTGCATGGATCCCCCAACGTTTTCTTACCCAGAATCCCCTGCAAACCTCAAATTTAGCTGAAACAAATCACTTTTTCCACACATTTTTGTGTGGGAAAGTTGTGGCATCACTGGGCTGACACAAATTTCCTACCACCCAGCGTTCCCCCAGGTCTCCCGATAAAAATGGTGCCTCACTCGTGTGGGAGGCCCAAGTACCCGCGACAGGCAAGGGCCCAAAACGTATTTAGGCGACATCAAAATTGCCTATCACAAAACGACCTGGTTTTGCAAGGGGGGTCCCATGACTTTTTGGCCCGGGGCTCGGCGGCCACCTAGGGAAACCTACCCAACCCACACATCTCTGAAAACTAGACACCCGGGGCATTCCAGGGAGGTATGGCTTGCATGGATCCCCCAACGTTTTCTTACCCAGAATCCCCTGCAAACCTGAAATTTAGCTGGAAAAAATCACTTTTTCCACACATTTTTGGGTGGGAGAGTTGTGGCATCACCTGGCTGACACAAATTTCCTCCCACCCAGCATTCCCCCAGGTCGCCAAATAAAAATGGTGCCTCACTCGTGTGGGAGGCACAAGTACCCGTGACAGGCAAGGGCCCAAAACGTATTGAGGCGACATCAAAATTGACTATCACAAAACGACCTGGTTTTGCAAGGTGGGTCACCTGGGTTTTTGGCCCCGTGCTCGGCGGCCACCTAGGGAAACCTACCAAACCCACACATTGCTGAAAAGTAGACACCCGGGGGATTCCAGGGAGGTATGGCTTGCGTGGATCCCCCAACGTTTTCTTACCCAGAATCCCCTGCAAACCTGAAATTTAGCTGAAAAAAGCACTTTTTTCACACATTTCTGTGTGGGAAAGTTGTAGCATCACGGGGCTGACACAAATTTCCTACCACCCGGCGTTCCCCCAGGTCTCCCGATAAAAATGGTGCCTCACTCATGTGGGAGACCCAAGTACGCGCGACAGGCAAGTGCCCAAAACATATTGAGGCGACATCAAAATTGCCTATCACAAAACTACCTGGTTTTGCAAGGGGGGTCCCATGACTTTTTGGCCCAGGGCTCGGCGGCCACCTAGGGAAACCTACCAAACCCACACATTTCTGTAAACTAGACACCCGGGGGATTCCAGGGAGGTATGGCTTGCGTGAATCCCCCAACGTTTTCTTACCCAGAATCCCCTGCAAACCTGAAATTTAGCTGAGAAAAGTACTTTTTTCACACATTTCTGTGTGGGAAAGTTGTGGCATCACAAGGCTGACACAAATTTCCTACCACCCAGCGTTCCCCCAGGTCTCCCGATAAAAATGGTGCCTCACTCGTGTGGGAGGCCCAAGTACCCGCGACAGGCAAGGGCCCAAAACGTATTGAGGCGACATCAAAATTGCCTATCACAAAACGACCTGGTTTTGCAAGGGGGTCCCATGACTTTTTGGCCCGGGGCTTGGCGGCCACCTAGGGAAACCTACCAAACCCACACATGTCTGTAAACTAGACACCCGGGGGATTCCAGGGAGGTATGGCTTGCGTGGATCCCCCAACGTTTTCTTACCCAGAATCCCCTGCAAACCTGAAATTTAGCTTAAAAATCACTTTTTTCACACATTTTTGTGTGGGAAAGTTGTGGCATCACCGGGCTGACACAAATTTCCTACCACCCAGCGTTCCCCCTGGTCTCCCGATAAAAATGGTGCCTCACTCGTGTGGGAGGCCCAAGTACCCGCGACAGGCAAGCGCCCAAAAACGTATTGAGGCAACATCAAAATTGCCTATCAAAAAATGTTTGGTAGGTTACCCTAGGTGGCCGCCGAGCCCCGGGCCAAAAAGTCATGGGACCCCCCCTTGCAAAACCAGGTCGTTTTGTGATAGGAAATTTTGATATCACCTCAAAACGTTTTGGGCCCTTGCCTGCCGCGGGTACTTGGGCATCCCACACGAGTGAGGCACCATTTTTATCGGGAGACCTGGGGCAACGCTGGGTGGTATGAAATTTGTGTCAGTCCGGTGATGCCACAACTTTCCCACACAAAAATGTGTGAAAAAAGGGATTTTTCCAGCTAAATTTCAGGTTTGCAGGGGATTCTGGGTAAGAAAATGTTGGGCGAGCCACGCAAGCCATACCTCCCTGGAATCCCCCGGGTGTCTAGTTTTCAGAAATGTGTGGGTTTTGTAGGTTTCCCTTGGTGGCCTCGGAGCCCCGGGCCAAAAAGTCATGGGACCCCCCTTGCAAAACCAGGTCGTTTTGTGATAGGCAATTTTGATGTCGCCTCAATACGTTTTGGGCCCTTGCCTGTCGCGGGTACTTGGGCCTCCCACACAAGTGAGGCACCATTTTTATCGGGAGACCTGGGGAACACTGGGTGGTAGGAAATTTGTGTCAGCCCGGTGATGCCACAGCTTTCCCACACAAAAATGTGTGAAAAAGTGATTTTTGAGCTAAATTTCAGGTTTGCAGGGATTCTGGGTAAGAAAACGTTGGGGGATCCACACAAGCTATACCTCCTGGAATCCCCGGGTGTCTAGTTTTCAGAAATGTGTAGGTTTGGTAGGTTTCCCTAGGTGGCCGCCGAGCCCCAGGCCAAAAAGTCATGGGACCCCCCTTGCAAAACCAGGTTGGTTTGTGATAGGTAATTTTGATGTCGCCTCAATAGGTTTTGGGCCCTTTCCAGTTGCGTGTACTTGACCCACCCATGCAAGTAAGGTACCATTTTTCTTGAAAGACTTTGGGGAACTCGGGGTGGGTGGAAATTTGTGGATCCACTCAGATTCCAAAACTTTCCACCACAGAAATGTGAGGAAAATGTGTTTTTTTGGACAATTTTTTAGGTTTGCAAGGGATTCTGGGTAACAGAACCTGGTGAGAGCCAGTCAAGTCACCCCATCCTGGATTCCCCTGGGTGTCTAGTTCTCAGAAATGTATAGATTTGCTAGGTTTCCCTAGGTGCCGGCAGAGCTAGGGTTCAAAAACTACAGCTAGGCACTTTGCCAAAAAAGGGTCATTTTTCACTGTGAAATTGTGGTGTGTCCACGTTGCGTTTTGCGCCATTTCCTGTCGCGGGCACTAGGCCTACCCACACAAGTGAGGTACCATTTTTCTCGGAAGACTTTGGGAAACACGGGGTGGGTGGAAATTTGTGGATCCACGCAGATTCCAGAACTTTCCACCACAGAAATCTGAGGAAAATGTGGGTTTTTTGACAATTTGTTAGGTTTGCAAGGGATTCTGGGTAACAGAACCTGGTGAGAGGCAGTCAAGTCACCCCATCCTGGATTCCCCTGGGTGTCTAGTTTTCAAAAATGTATAGGTTTGCTAGGTTTCCCTAGGTGCTGGCAGAGCTAGGGTTCAAAAACTACAGCTAGGCAGTTTGCCAAAAAAGGGTCATTTTTCATTGTGAAATTGTGGTGTGCTCACGTTGCGTTTTGAGCCGTTTCCTGTCGTGGGCACTATGCCTACCCACACAAGTGAGGTACCATTTTTATCGGGAGACTTATGGTAATTCAGATTTGTAAAGCAATGTTATTACCTATTGACTTTCAATGCATTTCTGCCTTCCAAATGAAAGACAATGTGTAAAAAAGAAGTCATTTTGAAAAATGACCGATAATTCTCATGCTAGTATGAGTGGTGGCCCAGGATACAGTTAAAATCAAAAAGCGCAACTAATGGAGAGCTTTACTCTTAGTTGTCAGAAAGTGGTCTACATGTTTCAGCCCAAAGAAAAAGATGAGTGGGCTTTCGTCAGGACGAGGTGAAAAGTGTGTGAGTGGCAAAAATTGCGCCACGTGAAAGTGAATATCCAACACACGCGCTAAGGTGTGTTGTGGTGTTAAGTGGTGTCGATAGAGAGACCCCACAATGAGGGGTTAGCCTCAAGTAGAGCAATTTGAAACATTTGTGTTCCATCTATCACTGAGTGCCACATGAAACACACTTTGCTGCAGCAGGACACAGCAAGACTGCTAGCTGTGCTGCACTGCACTGCTTAAGTGTGTGAGGACAGAAATTGACAATTTAGATGTAGATATGTGGCATTCCTGGCCTGTCCCTTTCATGCAGTATGCTGCATTCCATTACATTACTGTGCAGGTAGATTCATAAATTTGAGGCATAGCTACATGTTGCTCAACAGCTCAGACAACATGATTGTTACATGTGAAGGTTTACTGGTTGAGAAGATGTGAGAGGCTTGATTTGTACATTGACTTTGATATAAAGACAACACAATGAATGAGTTCAAAACATGTATTCCTATTTTGAAATGTTATCATTACTGCAGACATTTTCTCCGTCATGTGATATGGTTTAAGTAAACTATTTTGTCACAATCTGGCAGCATTTCTGCCAGTTAGCCAATGTGTGTTGGATCTCTCCTTCATTTTCATCCTCCTCCTCCATTTGCTCTGTATATTCTGGCTCAGAGTCCCACAGGTCACTTGTTTTGAAACAGATATTGTGCAAGATAGCACAGACAAGGATGATTTTGTAGGCCATGGGGAGGAGGTTACAACAGTCTTCCCCCTGACATTTCCAGGCATCTGAACCTGGACTTCAGATCTCCAAAGGTCCTCTCAACGATTTTCCTCATCTTGATCAGTGCAATATTGTAGTGTTTTTCAGGCTCTGTCTGGGGATGGATGATTGGGGTCCTGACCCATGGCTGCAGACCATATCCTTGGTCAGCTGAAAGTACCAAAATACAACTATTAATGATTATGCACATTGTTGCTGAAACATAACTGTACATGTGTGTTATGTATACTGACAAACTCTTACAAAATTCTTCTTGTATAGAATAATATGTGTTAGATACCATTAACCATTGGTTTATACATGTCTCTTCCAGTTTAATGTGTCATTGCAAATGTTAACCATGTCCTGATACTTTGAACACTTCTACATGCTGACTATCATGTCCAGGCAGTAGTTGACTATGATAGGTATTTTGAAATGTTCCTGCCCTCTCTATGTTATGCGCACTCACTATATGTGCAAAATGACAAATGTATGATCTCATTTTCTGGCATATATTCAGCCCTAGGTAGGTTGTGACAGTGCCAACATATTTTACATTCACACATACATATGTCCTTTTGAAACCTCTTATTTTGTTGCTTGCCTACATAACATTGGCACAGCATTTGATTTGTTCAGTTAATTTTGATTGGGCATTTGCTTTGTTCATGTAGTGCATTTCTAACAAGTGACTTGGATAGTCATATATTTTCTAGGACTGGGTGAAGCTCCCGGAGTTCCATGCCGCAGAACTCCGCAGAGTTACTGAAAAACTCCACCGAATTCCACAGACTCACAATTTAAAAATGAGCTTTTATTACGCCAACTGTGTCAGAGGCAGGGCTTGGGGTGCACAAACAGGCACTGTGAGAAGCTTGTGACACATGGACAGAGTTCAGGTGACTTGTGTGCATGTTCAGAAGCTGCAGGCACATGAGCATGAACTGGTTCAAAGTGGTTGCAAGAGCAAGATTGGTTTTAAAATTTTTGATTAGGAAATAATTTCAATCAAAACAGATTCATTTTGTTGGTAGTATTTTAAGGTGTAGTCACTCTATCCATGAGAGTGAGTGCGAAAGACAGCCAACACGTGTATCACCCCTTTAATTGGCCATCCGGCCTGGGGCTTGGCATGTAAAGGGCTGGACTGTTTCCATGAGGCACAGGGTCAGACTGATTTGCATATGGCCATGTCTGAACTAGGGTGGCGGAGTGAGCTAAAGAATGATGATGGATTAAACCCAGATCAGTTGACTGGGGGTGAGTGCTTGCAATGTTCAACACTCTGTCCATCATCCCCTTTGGTTTTGCTATGTTCGCCCTAAGTTGGCAGGGTATGCCCAGACATGGGTCCCTTGCTCACTTTGCCACTGGATTCAAGATAGGCTGGCTGATGATGGCTGTAAGCCAGAAACCGGTCCCAGGATGCTTGTTTCCGGTCCAGGGAAGACATGGCTTGGCAGTTCGGGCTGGACTGTTCCCATGAGGCACAGGGTCAGACTGATTTGCATATGGCCATGTCTGAACTGGGAGTGGCGGAGTGAGCTAAAGAATGATGATGGATTAAACCCAGATCAGTTGACTGGGGGTGAGTGCTTGCAATGTTCTACACTCCGTCCATCATCCCCTTTGGTTTTGCTATGTTCGCCCTAAGTTGGCAGGGTATGCCCAGACGTAGGTCCCTTGCTCACTTTGCCACTGGATTCAAGATAGCCTGGCTGATGACGGCTGTAAGCCAGAAACCGGTCCCAGGATGCTTGTTTCCGGTCCAGGGAAGACATGGCTTGGCAGTTCGGTCTGGACTGTTCCCATGAGGCACAGGGTCAGACTGATTTGCATATGGCCATGTCTGAACTGGGGTGGCGGAGTGAGCTAAAGAATGATGATGGATTAAACCCAGATCAGTTGACTGGGGGTGAGTGCTTGCAATGTTCAACACTCTGTCCATCATCCCCTTTGGTTTTGCTATGTTCGCCCTAAGTTGGCAGGGTATGCCCAGACGTGGGTCCCTTGCTCACTTTGCCACTGGATTCAAGATAGCCTGGCTGATGATGGCTGTAAGCCAGAAACCAGTCCCAGGATGCTTGTTTCCGGTCCAGGGAAGACATGGCTTGGCAGTTCGGGCTGGACTGTTCCCATGAGGCACAGGGTCAGACTGATTTGCATATGGCCATGTCTGAACTGGGGTGGTGGAGTGAGCTAAAGAATGATGATGGATTAAACCCAGATCAGTTGACTGGGCGTGAGTGCTTGCAATGTTCAACACTCCGTCCATCATCCCCTTTGGTTTTGCTGGGGCTTCTTCAGGGCGTGAATAATAATAAGTAGATAATCGTCTGTATTGAAGGGTCCTGTAGTTATCTTGTCACAGTAACGGGCGTAATGCCAGGCCATACGATTCTTTCTGATTAAGTGATTATGTGATGAACTGTAAGGAGCTAAGTTGTGACACTTGGACAGCTTGTTACTATCACTGGGCCGGCTGGCTGAGCCGTGCTGCGTCGGTGACTCCTCGTGTCCACCGCCTCAGTGACTGACACTGAGATTCATTGTATATGGGCAGGTGGGAGGCCAAGTCTCTCGAAGTGACAAAGTAATTAACACCGAGCTGGGAAACACTAGCACATAGATAGAATTTACGAGGCTTCGGAACGCCTCGAGGGGGTGAGCAGTTATTTAACAGAGGCGACAGGAGGGAACGTTGGACGTTTCAGCCTCTATGGGTTCTTTGAAATCCTGCACTGAGCAACAATGCAAGCGAAGCAGGAAAAAGCCTGGTGGTGCAGCAGTCCTTGGGTAACCTGGAGCCATGAGCCCCTGTAGACAAGTTAAGGAAGGCCCGCATGGTAAAAAGTGCGAGAGCTCTGAAAACCTGTGCCACTGGAAGACAGCACATACTGAGTGCAAAGTATACAAAACAGTCATGGGGAAAAGGCAAAACACTGATATAGCAAGGGAGTAATGGACCCTGCAGAAACAATGGAATTGCCTTCGGGCCCGATTCACAGAACTAATCTGAGACAAAATCCTAAACTTACTACTTTTGGTATTCACAGAAGGCATTTAGTAGTAGTAAAGTTAGGATTTTGTCTTAAGTTTGACTTAAGTTTGACTTAAGTTTGACTTAAGACAGACTTAAGACAAACTTAAGACAAACTTAAGACAAAATCCTAACTTTACTACTACTAAATGCCTTCTGTGAATACCAAAAGTAGTAAGGTTAGGATTTTGTCTCAGATTAGTTCTGTGAATCGGGCCCTTCCCCTTTATTCTATTTGGATAATGAAATACAACGGTAATCAATGTTCTGTAGGCCACAGCGTCACGGCACCTGCTGCACCATCGATAGCTGCATCCATTAGGAGAAAAAAACGCAGGGGCAGATTTAGAAGCCCCTTGCAACAACTTTACGCCGCCGTTGCGTCACTTCTGTGACGCTGCGGCTTCGTAAACAATGCGCCACGTTGCGACATATTTACAACGTGACGCATCTAGGGAGATGCGTCACGTTGTAAAGCCCTGCGCTACATTATACCTGCGTCAGGTATAATGTATGCAGTGTGGGCGGTACCACGCAGGAAAGCCTTGTAAAAGTGACGCAGTGAAATCTACAAGATTTCACTGAGTCACTTTTACGACGCCACTGCATCAAAACCTTGCTCCTGCTTGAAGCAGGCGTAAGGAGTGACTCAGCATGTTAGGAATAGGCATTCCTTCCCATTGCTGGAGTTGCATTGTACTTGCGACACGACTCCAGCAATGCGCTGCCCTTATGCCAAACAGATGCGTCATGCATCTGTCTACCCTTGTACAATGCGGCGCATCCATGGTGGTGCACGGTTTTTTTACGTGTCGCAAATAAACTGGCGTATCCCTGCTAATATGCAGGGATGCGCCAGTTCTTGTAAATCTGCCCCTAAAAGTGTAGCAGCGGCTTTCAAATCATATTCACTTGTGTAACCTAAAGATTGGCATCCCCTGCCTTTTCTTAATAAAGCTTAATCACCGCAAGGAGTAATCTGGAGTTTAAACGTTCCCTTTCCCCTCTTCTTGATTTGTAAGTCTAAGCATCGGACCATCTACCCATAAGCGTCGGACTGACTACCCATGCTTCAGTGGTGCAATGTGTTCCACCGGACAATCCAATCTGGGCAGGAATGGGTTAACCTCAATCTGGGGGGACACACTGGGGAGTCACGAAATAAAGCACATGGGGCACATCTGCCCGTGCAGTGGTCATTGGTTTGGAAGCATGGTCAGGAGGCAGATACTAAATACACAATTAACATGTGCTACCTGCAATTAAGCAAGCGGCCTAGTTATTGAAGGAGAGGTATAAAGCCTTGCCTCACAAGTTGGCAGAGGACAGGGTGGGCTTTGTGTCTAGTCAGCCACCAGAGCTTTGACATAAAAAAGGGGCAGAACATATATTTCTGGTGAATTTTGTTCGCATTACACAAGGGGAGAGGCACCATGTAGGGTGGGTGAGAAGCATTTCACTCTTCAGCCTGATCTGGAATGCATCTCTTCTAGCAAAAGGTAGGGTAGAGCGCCATCAGAGGGAAACTCACTTTGATGGGAAGTCTAGGTTCTATGATACGCTTGGGACTGGCTAGAGACTTCGGGGCAGTATTCGGGCCCACGGCCTACAGGCACATCAGTTGCATGGAATGGGGAAGCAAGTGGAGAAAGACCTCGACCGCGACGGCCTAGGAAGCGACTCCTTGGTCTATTGGCGGCACCTGGCCCCGGATCAGATCCGCCGGGAGCGACAGTCTGTGGTCCGCATCGCGGAACAGTTGGCAGAAAATGCAGAGCTGGACGACAAAGCTGACACTTCACTTCAGTCCTCAGTAGATAGGGGCTCGTCAGCGGCGGAATTGTCGGACATGGTTGCATTCCGAATGCCCGACGTCACGCCACAGTCTGCGGATAGTATTGTATGACATAGACTGAGATTGGCGCCTGCATTAAGAACTGTCTTATGAACTGCTTTGGTGCTGTATCTTTATACTGTCCTATGGTATAGCGTTGCCTGCCCATAGGGTAGTACACTGGGAACTACACTCTGTCCCTGCAGGTCTATTCTCCACTATACATATCTTCCTACACATGATTAGAAGTCACCTGGGGATTCACAATGGCATGCCCTATGTGGTTACACATTCCTCCATTCCTCCCTTCTTTTGGGAACCAGTAGGACACGCAGTTGGTTTGCTGCCTGTCGGCTTTGGGCAATACCGCATGGTTAGGGGGGCTGCTCTTATGATGTTCTGCCCCTACCCCGCTGGTTTATCCCCTTTCCTTTCAATTGCAGGAGACACTCTGGGGGGTATAAGGGATGATGCAGCACATATCCGATTTATACTCAAAGGTATATGCGTAGGCCGAGGTACATTTAATTTCTTACATAAAATACTGCAAGGATGTATCACTTGATAATCACATAGAACATGCGGGGTTTCCGCATGCCATCCCGCAGATATGCGGTATACTCCTATCTCAAGAGGCACAATGTGCATATATAGCGCTCTTACAAGAGACACATTTAAATGCTGTGGATCAGCCAGACTACAATGTAAGTGGAGGGGTAAAGTATATGCCACGGATTACTCTTTATTTGCACGAGGGGCCCTAATTTGGATTCACCCAGGTACGCCTTTTGCAATAGATGAGGTCATTACCGACAAAGAGGGTAGATATGTGCTCCTGAATGGCAGATTAGATGGACGTCATATTCTGATAGGAAATGTGTATGCCCCTAATATAGATCAAGGTCAGTTTTTTAACCTGCTGTCCCAAGAGTTGAAGGAATGGTGTGAGGTTCCATGGTTACTTGGAGGGGACTTTAATAGTGCACTGGACACGTGTGTGGATAGATCCTTCCCCCCACTTAGAGGTACGACTGCCACGGCCAATTCCACGGTGCTGAACGGCTGGGTAGATGGATGGGACTTGATTGATGTCTGGCGACATCGCAACCCCGGTGTGAGGGTGTACTCCTTCTTCTCAATGCCTCATAATCTGCATGTTCGCTTAGACTGGTTTTTTGGTTCTCCATCCTTACTTCCCTACATAACAGGCTCAGAGTATTGGGGACGTACACACTCTGATCACAATCCACACTGTGTCACACTGGCCTGGGAGAACTGGATCCCTGGCGTCCCTACGTGGAGGTTACAACCGGCGATGCTCGATGACTTTTGGGACTTGATAGGGGAAGCTATAGGTGAGTACTTTACACTCAACTCCGGGTCTGCTTCGTCCTCTCTGGTGGAGTGGGCAGACATGAAAGTCACGCTATGAGGGAGGTGTCTGGGATTGGGCTGTGGGCTGCGAAAGCAGATAGAGTCGGACCTACTCACAGTAGAAAGGGAGCTGTTGGCACTAGAATCTCGAGTGATTGCAGACGCTGCATGTACTACCCCCTGTCAGAGGCACGCAGGAAACATGCTGAACTCTTAGAACGTCAGCGCTTTCTAAATTTTGCGGCGCACTCAGCGTCTGCACATGCTAAGGCGGATCGATCAGGACCTCTCCTGGCCTGGCTGGTCAAACAGGAACAGTCGGTCGGACCCATCATCGCTCTCTGGTCTCAAGGTGGGGGGCTTAAATTTACTCAACATGAAATACATAGTGAACTGACCACACATTTCACACAATTATATAGGTCCGCCTTGAGTGTCCCCGAGGTAGCGATACAGGAGTTTAGGACGGCCTCTCTTTTCCAGTCCTAAAGCCGGAGCACCGTGTAGAACTGGATGCCCCACTCACACTAGAAGAGATCCGAGGTACAATGCGGGCTTTGCCGTCTGGCAAGGTGCCGGGATCTGATGGTTTCCCCCACTAATTTTATAAAACATACGCTGATCTTCTAAGCCCGCAACTAACTAAGGTATATACGGAAGCGCTAGACGGCCTTTCCCTCTCGACCTCCATGACAGATGCCACCGTGATCAAGCTGCCTAAGCCAGGTAGAGACCCTACGCACACAAGTGCTTATAGACCCCTGGCGCTACTGAACGGGGACTATAAAATACTAGCAGGTGTTCTGGCGGGCAGATTGGCACCCGTCATCCCACATTTAAGTCCAGCAGGACCAGAACGGATTTGTGCCAGCTCGAAGTACATCTCTTAATATTCACAGGCTGTTCCAGGTGATGCGCTGTGCTGCGTTGAATTGGCCAACAGCTGGCTGTGTTGTATTGGACCTAGAGAAAGCATTCGATACAGTTGAATGGCCATACATATTTGAAGTACTTCATCGCTTTGGTTTTGGGCCATACATGCTGAGCTTAATTAAACTATTATAAGGAGCATCTGCAGTTCAGGTCCGTTTGGGAGCTCTGTTTTCCAGACCCATATTGATAGAAAGAGAAACTAGACAGGAGTGCCCCCTTTCCCCATTGATATTTTCATTGGCTATAGAGCCACTGGTAATAGCGCTGTGGCAAACAGCAACAGCCTGGGGAATAGACCTCAGGGACAATCCGCACGCGGTCTCGCTGCACGCGGACGATATTCTGCTTTATGTTAAAGATCTACAGGCCATTCCGCAGATCATCCCGGACACGCTAAAACTATTTGTTTCACTATCTGGACTGGGTGTGCACTGGGGTAAGTCTTGTCTATTCCCCTTTACCCCTGGGACAGATGCTCCTCACCTGGAGGTGGATGGGACTTTGGTGAAATGGCAACCGGTGGCGTTCTGATATTTGGGTATACGTATTTACCACAATGATCGGGATCTCCTGGACGGCAATATATCTAGAGCAGTCACAGCTTTAAAATCCCAAATTGAATTTTGGAAAACACTTAATCTGTCAGTTATAGGCAGGGTGGAGTTGATAAAAATGGTAATGCTGCCACGCCTACTTTATTGCTTTGCTAACCTCCTGATATACCTGCCAGCGTCCTTCTTCCGATCACTGAAGGGTATTATAAGGGACTTTATCTGGAACAATACGCGGTGCAGGGTAGCATTAGCAAAGTTATGTTTACCTCGGTCACAGGGTGGGCTGGCCCTACCCAACATGCAGCATTACTATCTGGCATCCCAAATACTCTGGGTGGCAAAACGGGTAGAGGAATTACATCTGGCAGACACAGCAGAACACGGGGCCCCGAATACCCTGGATAGGACTCTCTTTCTCTTCCATCCATGCAATAGATCACCCGAGCCACTTCCTCTTCTGGTGCAGATAGCTCAGAAATGCTTTCGCAGGGCATTGCGCCTTACTAGGCATGTTACACCATATGCGCCAGCCATTCCATTATTAGGTATGCCAAAAGTGGGAGGACGAGTCAGGGTGACAGACCTCACAGATTGGCAAGGGGTAGATATATCTAAACTGGGAGATCTGTACATGGAAGGTGCGCTTCGGCCATTTCTCTCTCTGGCTGAGGAAGAGGGCGTCCCTCCAGGGCAATTCTTGAACCATGCCTCCTGGACGGCCATCTTGAGGCGACATTGGGGCAACATCTCGCAGGAACCCCCAACACATCCCCTAATACAGTACATACACGTGATGGGTACGGGGCAACATCTCGTAAAATTGTTCACAGAATCAATTCGGGAACACACCATGACGGATTTAACACCATTGCGAAATAAATGGGAAACAGACATGGCGCAATCATACACAGCTGCAGAATGGTCCATATTGTTGGAAAGCCCCGGACCGATCCCCAGAAAGGCGCGTTTCAGGCTGATGCAATTTTATGTTGTGCATAGAGCGAACCTATCCCCGGATAAGATTAATAGATATTTTAGTAGGGTAGACGCATGTTGCCCACGATGTAAACTGATAGATGCCGATCTACTACATATGCTCTGGTCATGCCCCAAATTGCAAACGTATTGGGATGAGGTGATCCGATCCCTGGATACCAACACAGATAGAGAGTTGCCGCAGACATGGGAAGCGTGCATTACGGGGATATTCCCTAGAAGTAAAAAGCATAAAGCCTCTTCTAGATTTTTAGACCTGGGTTTAGTCGTGGCTAAAAGGCTTATCACATGCCTAGCGAAGGCAGAAGATCCTCCACCAATAAAAGCATGGGTTCACTCTATGATAAACTGGGCCATGGCCGAGGCAGTCTTATTAGTAAGGGAGGACACGTTAGGGCTTCGTAAATACCCTTATTTCCATGGCATGGAACACAATGTTGTGCACCCTTCAAGGGATGTTAACCTCGGATGACCCGCCCGACATTCCTAACACTGACTAAAGTTATTCAATACAAGTGTTGTAATGTGTCTCAAAATGTGATCTGGAATGTGTAGTATGTTTCATGTACCTCAAGCGACCTGGAATTTTATGATGATAAAATATGCTTATGTGCAAAGTTATAATAGGTAATTTTACAATGGTCACTGACCGCTCCCCCCCCACTCCACCCATATAGGCGTTCCTGCTTTCTCTCCTTGTCCCTCCAATTGGTCGTTTTATTGTTTCAATGTTATCTATATGGTCGTTTGATCAAAAATGTGGTCGAAGTGACATGGTTGAGAGGAGCCATATGAGTTGTATATGTGAAGCTAATATGTACACGCACAGTACGTTTGCTCTGTGTTTCAATAAGGAAATGTACCTAAATCGGAATGACTTTATTTACATGCTAGACCAAGGGTAAGATAATTTACGTCAGTGTCCCGGGGGTGGGCACCCCTGGATATTGTTGGAGCCGGGGGTTGCGGTCCCCCTCCCATCTACTCAGGCAGGAAGGTTTACACTGGAGCTCCTGCACAGAGGCTACCTCATTGTCACAGGATCCACTTCACCTTCTGCAAGACAAGAAGACTGTTACACTTAATTAAAAAAACAGTATTCATTTTTTCCAGCTAAGAAAGATAAGGAACATCAGTAGACTCCTCACTAGGAAAGCACTGGTGCAGGTTGTTTTAGCCATGGTCATGTCACACAGGGAGAATGCCAACTCTTTGTACTTTGGCCTTCCATTATTCCGAGCCAAAAGGCTGCCACTTGTGCAGAATCAGCCTGCTAGGCTGATTTTCCAGCAGCCAAGATGGCAAAGTGTCTCTCCCCTTATGAGGAAGCTGCACTGGCTTCCCATACAACAACGCTGTGCCTTCAAAATCGGCTGCCTCATCTTTAAATCCTTGCATGGCACCATTCCAAAATTCATCTCCAGCCTTACTCAAAGACATATACCCACCTGCATTCTGCGATCAGCTCATTTGCACCTTCTGGTTATACCCCCATACAGACTGAAGCGACTTGGCGGATGGAGGTTCGCAGTGCTGGCGCCTAGATTTTAGTATACCCTTCCACTTGACATCGGATCCTGCACCGATCTCGCAAGATTTAGGAGACTTCTCAAGACATGGTTGTTTACTCAGGCACATGAATAAAGCACCGGGGCTCAGGCCACTCCTAGAATTAACGCCTAGAAACCAATCGGTATACGTGCGCTCTATAAATCTTTTTAACATAACATAACATTTGTGTGCATTGTCAGCATCTGTTTACCATCACAACAGGCCACGGAGGCAGGCTGTCATAAAACAGTGGTGAGAGAGGTGCAGTCACTGTCTCCTCATGTGAGGTCTCTAGTGTTAGCATGTCTATAAAACGGTGCCACATCGCAAACTATCAGCTTTGTGCTGTACGAGTCATCATAGAGACACTAGAAGACACCAGACCCTCCCTGACAGGTAACATAATACTTGACAAAGCTAAAGTGAGTAATTGTATCTCTGAGGCCGCAAATAAAACGGCTCCTATTACGCACAAGAACAGTAACAGACTCCTACAAACTGCCCAATGGTTCATCACTGAACTGGAGACGGAAAGGAAAGGCTGTAAAAAATTGGAGCGCCTCTGGAGGGAACACAATGAGAAGTCAAACAAGTGACAATATAAAGCAGCACTGAGCAAGTATCATAATAACTTAAAATGTGCACGCCAAATCTATTATGCCAATACAATTGGAAAAGCAGATAACAATGCAAAGGAAATATTTACAATTGTTTCTAACTTTACAGACCCCAAATCATTTGTGCCACCAGTGGAAACTAATGCCTCCCTGTGCTCACACCTAAGCACTTTTTTCGAGGATGAAATCAAAAAAATTCAAGATAACCTTACCTCAACACACAACATGGATCCCACAGACAACTTGAGCCCTTCTATTCCTATGGCTCAGGATAAACTATTAGCAATTCTCCCCCCAACAATTAAGGAACTGGAAGTGGCCTTTGCCAATTGCAAATCAGTCTCCCCCCTGGACTCTTTCCCTCCCCATATCATGAGGAAGCTAGGAAGCACTCTGAGCCCCATCTATCAAAATCTTTTCACCACCTCCTTAGATACAGGATTAGTGACCCTTGCATGGAAAAGGGCATCATCATCCCGCTACTGAATAAGCCTAACGCAAACCCAGAATCACTTTCCAATAATAGATCAATATCCCTGCTCCCATGAGCCTCTAAGATACTAGAAAAGACTGTTAATGTTCAGCTAATGTTATTCCTAGAAACTTCCAACGTTCTCCACCCCTCATAATATGGCTTCAGACCCCGGCATAGCACTGAATCTGCACTGATTGAGATCATTGACTCCATTAAATTTACATTGGACGCCGGACACAATGCCGCCCTGATCCTCCTGGATCTCTCTGCGGCATTCGGCACAATTTCACATGAAATTCTGTTAAATTGCCTCACCACTATTGGGGTGGAGGGCAAGGCCTTAGGCTGTCTAGAATCCTTTATAAAAGATGGAGAACAGGCGGTCTGGCTCAAACGATTCCGCTCTGAATCAAAATCAATCAAATACGGCGTCCCCCAAAGCTTGGCTTGAGCCCCACTCTTTTTAATATATATATGATCCCATTGGGTCACCTCATAAGAGTCATTTCGGCATCCAGGTAGTCTCCTACACTGATGACACCTAACTGTTGCTTATATATAACAAAAATGACCTTAAGGCCAAGGAAAATTTTGCAGCCTGCATGTCAGCAGTCTTAGGCTGGCTCAAATGCAACACTCTACATTGCAACCCTGACAAGATGGAGATCTTGTTATTTGGACCTGACCCCAATCAAGGCTGGCTAGGGGCCTGGAACTTTCCCATTGCCAGGCTCCCAACCCAAATGACAAGGTGAGAAATCTAGGGGTATTAGTGGATAATCAGTTAACCCCCAAGTCTCATATCTCAACCGTGATCAAAAATTCTTGCCATATCCTTCGAATGCTGAGGAAATTTATTAAACTGCTTCCCTGGGATGCTCAAAAAAGTGTGGTTCAGGCCCTGATTCTATCTAGACTGGACTACACAAATGTGTTGTATATAGGACTACCAGAGTACCTGACACACAGCATACAAATAATCCAGAATATGGTCATTCGCCTACTGTATAAGCTCCCTAAGCACTCTTCGATTACTCACTACCATAAACAGCAACATTGGCTGCCGGTAAAGAAGAGGATCATCTTTAAACACTTACAGTGGCACACTCAACCTATTATGAAAACGGGCCCGGCCTATCTGCTAGAATGACTGACCAACTATTGCCCTCATAGAACACTACGCTCTCAATCCACTCACCTCCTATCCATTCCACGCATAAAAAAGAAAAGGAGGGGCGGCTCAGTCAGTTCACTACTGGCAGCCAAACTTTGTAACGACCTGCTGTTTCCCCTCAGATGCCTTTCTGACACAAAAGCATTCCGTAAGCAACTGAAAACCCACCTGTTCAAAGACTTGTCAATCACGCACCCCGGCATGTTCCACTTGCCTAGCGCCAGGACACTCTCGGAGTAGCCGTGTGCTTTATAAATCCCTCTTTAATTAATTAATTCATTCATTCATTTATTCATTCATTCATGTGTTCAAGATATAACCAATACTTAGGATGGTGGCAGTTTTCGATATTGTATAAGAGTAGCACAAGTGAATTCCAAACGGGAAATGGATTAAGGTCACATCTGCATCTTTGCTATTTTACTATGTTTTTCCTATTTGGAGTCAAATAAAATGTGAGTTGCTAGTGCTACTTGCTTTTGATATATGTGCGTCTGTCCCCATTTTGCTGAATAATAAAACAAAAAGTGCTACCATGCACTTCCTTTTACACGTGCATCGGGATGTGCGTCTCACTTTGTACTAATCCAACAAAATTACTCTCAGGTGGGACAGATGGCACCACGGTCCCTGAATTCAATATTAATGCAGCATAGTGCATATCTGGTTTTCAATGTCCAGAAACCAGCACAATGGCCCTCCTGGACAAGAAAAACGATGATGTTGGATGAGCCATTGCAAACAAGGTGGTCCCTAGGACTGCCATTCATGATGGCATATGGGAGGGGGTTGTTTCTGATGGTGAATCCACTGAAGGTTCACCATCCGAAATACATTAGTTCCTTCACCTCTAAATGAGGGAAGAAATCGAGGAATAGGCGGACATGACGTTTCTAACAGATGTCCGCAATACTAGCCCAGTGGGTACCGAGGGTCTTATTTACAAGCGCCTTGCGCCACTCTTGCGTCATTTTTAACATGGGAAAAGTGACGCAAAAGTGGCGCAAGGCGCTTGTAAATAAGTCCCCTAGTGCGTAGCCAGCGTGTCATCGGCCCTTGTGCCGCTGTTAGATCGGTGAAAAACACTAACAATCAGGGTTCAGTGTGCCCCTAACGTATCTGGACCCGGTGCACTGCACCTACCTACTGCCCCAAATGACATAACCCCAACTCCACAAGGAATATAGGAGGTTCTCCCCAGGAATTGTGTTTTTTTTTTTAAATAGCGTCAAATATTTTCTTAAACTACAACTTTCGGAATATATTAGGTAAAATAGTCAGAGGTTTAATATCAATTTCCAAAGAGGAATTTGTAAAATATTCAACTTTTCTTCGTAGCAGAAGATCTTACGGGTCTGTTTATGGAAAAGGGCATATCTGTCAACAAGAGCCACGTTCATGGCTGCTATGAGGCATGTGATTCAGCGCGGCTAATATAAATTTTTCCTTATGACACTAATCCAGAAAAACACCTATACAACTTTGATCACTTAAAACCTATGTCGGTGGGGTCCATAACACCCCATACATACATTCATTCAATTTTCTGGATCGAACGCTAAGGAAAAATGAATTGCTGGACAAGCGGGATACCTTATTAAAAATGACAGAATTATAACCTACACATTATATACATTAACTTAGGATCCTGTCGGTTCTAAACATCAAGGTACTCCGCTATTCCGTCGATGGACCAACTAGTAGAATCAGTTGATGGCGATTAAGTCCAGCTCAATCACAATTAAAACCTTTGACATTTATAAAACACAATTTAATTTAAAGAACCACAGACTCATTTAGAGTTATCAATCAATCAATCAAGCATTTGTATAGCGCGCTACTCACCCGGAGGGTCTCAAGGCGCTTGGGGGAGGGGGGTCCGCTACTGTTCGAACAGCCAGGTCTTGAGTTGCTTCCTGAAGGAGAGGTGGTCTTGGGTAAGGCGGAGGTGGATGGGTAGGGAGTTCCACGTCTTGGCAGCCAGGTAGGAGAAGGATCTTCCTCCCGTTGTGGCTCTTCAGATGCGGGGGACGGCGGCGAGGGCGTGGTTGGTCGATCGTAGCTGGCGGGTGGGAGTGTAGAAGGTCAGACGGTCGTTGAGGTATCTGGGGCCTTGGTTGTGGAGAGCTTTGTGTGCGTGGGTGAGGAGTCGGAACGTGATTCTCTTGCTGACAGGGAGCCAGTGCAGGTCTCTCAGGTGTCCGGCGATGTGGCTGTGTCGGGGGATGTCCAGGATGAGTCGAGCTGAGGCGTTCTGGATGCGTTGGAGTCTTTTTGAAGTTTGGCTGTGGTTCCGGCGTAGAGGGAGTTGCCGTAGTCCAGTCGGCTGGTGACGAGGGCCTGGGTGACCGTCTTCCTGGTTTCGGTGGGGATCCACCGGAAGATCTTGCGCAGCATGCGTAGGATGTTGAAGCAAGACGAGGAGACGGCGTTGATTTGTCGGGTCATTGAGAGGGAGGAGTCCAGGATGAAGCCCAGGTTGCGTGCGTGGTCCGTTGGTTTGGGTGCGTTGCCCAGGGCAGGGGGCCACCAGGAGTGCGTCCCAGGCGGAGGGTGATGATCCTAGGATGAGGACTTCCGTTTTATCTGAGTTCAGTTTCAGGCGGCTGTTCCTCATCCACTCGGCTACGTCCTTCATCCCTTCATGTAGGTTGGTTCTGGCGGTTGTGGGGTCGTTGGTGAGGGAGAGGATCAGCTGGGTGTCGTCGGCGTAGGAGATGATGTTGAGGTTGTGTTGGCGTGCGATGGCTGCGAGGGGGCTCATGTAGACGTTGAAGAGGGTGGGGCTGAGTGATGATCCTTGTGGTATGCCGCAGATGACTTCGGTGGCCTCGGAACTGAACGGGGGAGGCGGACTCTCTGGGTTCTTCCGGCGAGGAAGGAGATGATCCACTCCAGTGCCTTCTCTTGGATTCCGCCGTTGTTCAGGCGTTGCCCTAGGGTGCGGTGGCAGACTGTGTCGAACGCTGCGGAGAGGTCCAGGAGGATGAGGGCCGCTGTTTCCCCGTTGTCGAGCAGGGCTCGGATGTCGTAGGTAGCTGCGATGAGGGCGGTCTCGGTGCTGTGGTTCGCATATAGTTTTATCGAAATTCTTTAAGCAAAAGTAAAGTTCAATTTAGGCAAATACATTTATTATATCAGTAAGCATTTAAGTAAAAGGTTAAGAATAAAGATGGGAAATACTCATTAACCTTGGCCATAGGGCGATGACAAGAATGGTTCATCAGGAAAGAAAGATGAACCGCAGATCACAGGATGGACTCCCAAAACTGACTGACTGTCCCGCTAACCTCCTCGGACGCAATCTCCTCCCGGGCAACTCCCGCAACGGTCTCGTTCCTTCCCCAGTCAAAGTTCGTAGTCCAAAATGACAGAGTCTCTCGCAGCATCAGGATAGTAGAAACAAATGAACAGCAAGGACAACATAAGAGCAGACTCTTTTATACCCTATTCTCTGACTCGCTACACTTAAAGTTGCAATCTTTAGGGGCAGAAATCACGCTAATTGGTCCATTGGAGGGGTGGTGATGGTCACCTCATTGCCCTCCTTGATTGAACCGGTTTGGGGACAATAACGCACACATTAAGTCTCATGATTAACGATGTCCAAAGGTAGTTCAATTTGTTAATGTAATTTGTAACAAACTCCGATGGTCATATATTAGTTCATCCCCTGTCGCTCAATTTTCTCATCCGTTCCCATGCATATATGCTGAACTCTTGGCACGATCCTCATTGCAGGTCAATTTGGCCTTGACAGCTCTTACTCCGGGCACAGGCCACATGCACGTGACTGGAGCATCCACACTGTTCAGTGCGGGGTCATTTTATTCAGCGCACGCGATCTCGTCCTTTCCAGCGGCCATTTTCGAAGCATTGCCTAGCAGGCCCGAACGAAACTAGTATAAGGGCAAACACAACAGAAATTAAAACATGGAAAATAAGCCTTTCTGTTTACCTCCCTCCATTCTAAAGACCCGTGTTAGGTATTACCTAGCAGAAGCGACATTTAAAGCCATTCTACTTATCACCTGCATTCTTTGCCACGGTGCAATTTTACTACGCAACACAAATCATGCAATTTACTTTATTTACTACTCAAAAATCACAATACTCATGTTACTTTGCTTCATATTTGTAAATAAGTTAGATTTTGCAATACCAGCAAGTTGCCCGCGTGTAATGTTTAATAAAAGGTGCATTTGTTGATTAGTTCATGCGTTTCAAATGGTTAGTATCATTAATCGTTATGGGGTCATTAACTTCAAAGGGGTACAAAAAATATTTCGTTTCCCCTGCTCCATCAATTCCCCCTTTGGTGATTTTTAACATCACCACTAAAACCTATCCCTACAATTTTATAAGAAAAATGTTTCTTGTCCACTTGCATTTGTTATTTTAGACAACTGTGTTCTTTCCATCTTGTCTTTTAGACCTTTTGTACATGTTCTCTTTAAATTCTTCCAATTCGATCTCTCCCATCTCCCGTTCTCTTTCCTTATTTTTCTCATTTTCTCTTTTTGCTCTATTTTGTCTTTTTCTTCTTTTAATACACACATATGCTAATCTCAATATTGATATTATCACTATTACTAAGGTCACTGGAATTAGTATTTTCCCAATTAGAGAACTACCTATTTCGGTGAACCATTTCTGCATTGAGGAAAAACTCTTACCAAGTCTCTCCCAAGCACCTTCAACCTCCAGTGGGGCAATTTCTTTATGCAAATCAGTAATGTTCTTTATATACTTCTGTATATTCTGACTTTTGTCTGGAATGTAAGTGCAACAATGTTGTACCTTCAGCATTCCACAGACTCCACCCTCTTTTGCCAAAAGAATAACAAGGGCAAGTCGATTTTACATTACCATAGCTCTCATGGCAACCATTTCGGTATTTACCATTAAGAACCCTCTAGCAGTATTCGTTGATAAACGATCTACTACTGTAGACAATTTCCGAATCTTGTATGCATTCAAAGATATACCCACTGCTGGTATCAATGCTCCAAAAATGTCACCTATTATCTCTGAGAAGCTTTCCCTTCTCCTACGGGTTAATGGTTTACCTATCTCGTGAATTCCTTTCGTTCCTCTTTCCACGTGAAAGTCTTTGGAAAGACCAGGCCTAGATAGCTTGTTCCGTACCAATGGTCCGGCAACCTATAATAGGCTCTATTTCCGCAAATATAATAGATCCATGGAAATACTGGATCTTTTCCTCCTTTGAATCCCCATCCCCCTAGAATTTTGTATGTATCTTGGCACTCACTAGAACCCACAAAATAGTTATCATACATAGTGTTATCTCTGCTAATACACAATTTTCCTTGTTGGGGCCAATCTAAAACCATAGCTGCATTCATTTCGCCTTTGTAATAACTTCCCTCTTCAAACGCCCAAGGTGGGGTTTTTGTCTTTTCTCCCGTTGCTTTTCTTTGAAACTTAACCCTTCTGTCTTCTACCATGTCTAAGAAAACCTTTTCTTCCTTTCTTAACCTACAAGTAAGGTTATGTCTAAATGCATAATCTAATGTTAATTCTTTCGTTTCTAAGGAAAATTCTCCAAAAATCTTTGCAAGTTTTACCTTATTTAGTTCTGGGACTACGGGAACTTTAGCAAAAATAGTATCTGTGTCAGTGTAGTAATACTCTAATTTACCTGTTTTGTCAAATAAACTAGCTAAAACACTACAAGTTATTCCATACGTCAAAGGAAGGTGATGATACGTCACACCTTCTGTTACAGACGCAGGTAACTGCATACACACATAACAATCTCTGACATCCATTGTTTCTACATATTCATATAAAAGTTTTGTGAAGACATTCTTGGAGAAATCGGTTATTGACTTATCCCTATGAAATTCAGTACTATCTATCAGTGTTGCAGTGTTCTTTATGTTAGATTTCTTGTCACTATTCGTGTCATTCATGATTACAGATGTATTTTCTACAACTAATCTAAGTGGAATTATTATTGCTAAAATGAACCAAATAAGCATTAGAAAACCTGTACAATAGAAACACATTTTACACCATCTACGGAAAAACTCACATCTAGATCTTCTATTCTCAGTGTCTACCATGTTCAAATATTATCTAAATATATGTACAGAAAATGTGTTTCCACACCTTAAATGACTTAGGGCCATATGTAGGTGGGCTAATACCGGTCGGTAACGGCCGAAAATCGGTAAATTTCCCGTTACCGACCGATATTTAGCCCTTTGCGATGTAGGAGGCCGGATTTAAGGAGTCGGTAATTTACTGATTCGTTATTTTAAGGAATCGGTAAATTACCGATTCATTAAATCCTATGTAAGAGCACTCAAGTGAGTGCATTTTTGGTTTAAGGATTCGTTATTTACCACCAACTACAAGTTGGTGGTAAATACCGAATACCTTTTAAAAAGCAATTTTGTGCTTTTTAAAAGTGCCATGTGGCAGACATACATGCCCTTAGGGCATGTATGTGCGCCACATGTGCACACATGCACGATTCAGGGGTGCAACAGGGTGTCAATTTGACACCCTGCCACCTTGAATATGCTCCCCTATTACCGATTCGGTATTTACCGAATCGGTAATAGTGAATGGCTTCCCATTCATTCATATGGGCCTCCAGGCCCATAGGAATGAATGGGAAGGTATTCCTTATTACCGATTCGGTAAATACCGAATAGGTAATAACGAATATTACTGAATCGGTAAAATTTACCGAATGTTTACCTACATTCTATTTACCGATTCTTAAATACCGAATCGGTAAAATTCGGTATTTAGGAATCGGTAAATAGAAATTACCTACATATGGCCCTTAGTGTTGACTGGGATCAACTGCTTTTGGCGCACCTTTCGGTCTTTCAGAAATTTTCTTTGACTTTATCAGTTTGTGTGTCTAGTCCGGTTTTCTTTTCTCGTCTTCAAGATTGGCGCAGTTCACTCTCACCCACTTGTTCACAGTCTTTGTCTGGGTTTTCGTGACTGCTATCCACTTCTTTAATGTCCGGCAGTGCTATGTATACCCATTCAGGTGACTTGTATTTCAAGTTAGGTCTTTTCACTCTTTTGGGTCTCTGCAATTGTCTTTTATTAGTTTTTCTTTGTCTTTCCTGACTTGTTATTTCATTTACTTGTTCTGCATTGTCTTTGTTCAAATTTATTAGCTTATATCTCAGTCTTTTAATTTCTTTGGGCCAATTGTCTCCTTTTCTTGACCTTTTCAGTTCACTTTCCTTTTCTCCTCGTTCCACTCTCCAAGTTCTCTTTCTTGGTCCTATTCTTTGCCTTCTTTCTTCTTCACTTTCTTCAGTTTCTGTCTCAGATCTCACTTCACTTCCTTTAACTTTGAACTTTATGATCTCTGTCTCTATGTCTGAATCTGAATCGCCTTGGGTTTCTTCTGCTTGTAATTCTGAGTCTAATTCTCCTCGTGTTTCTTCCGCAATTTTCTCTATCCCTCTATCTGAATCTAAATTTTCTTGAGTTTCTTCTGCTTGTAATTCTGAGTCTAATTCTCCTCGTGTTTCTTTCGCAATTTCCTCTATCTCTCTGTCTAAATCTAAACTTTCTTGAGTTATTTCTATAATTTCTGGAGGAATTTCCCCAAAGCTTGTACTTGGCTGTTCACCATCACTGTCTATTGGTTTAGTTTCTCCTGTTTCAATATCAGTTCTTTGTTTTGATGATTCTTCTGTTTGTTTTTCACTGGATTCAGGTTGGTCTGCTTCAGATGCCGAACTGGTATCTGATATTTCCAGATGTCGACTTACAGGTCGATCTTCAGGATCTGGAACTCTGATTGTTTCAGTTTCTTCTTCAGATGCCGAACTGGTACCTGATATTTCCAGATGTCGACTTACAGATCGAACTTCAGGATCTGGAACTCTGATAGTATGGCTGGCATGAATCCAATTTTTCACACCTGCACACTTCACAGCAGTTGTTGTCACCAGAATCACTTGACGTGGCTTGTCCCAGCGTAGAACCAAGCAATTTCTTCTTCGGTGAACTTTTATGTGGACCCAGTCTCCTGGACTCAGATCATTAGCTGGTTTTCTCTCAAGAGTGGTCGCATCCAGCCCAACCTGATGAAACACAGAATGTACCACATCAGCCAATCCTTTGCAATAGTCCAGTATGAGATCATCAGTTATAGTCAGCAGTTTGTTGACAGGTACATATGCTTGTCTCATTGCTCGTCCCATTATTATCTCATGAGGACTCAGACCTGTTTTTCTGTCAGGTATGCTCCTTATGCTCATTAGCACCAATGGTAAGGCATCTGGCCATTTGAGTCCTGTGGCTTGACACATTTTCCCTAACCTATTCTTTATTGTACCCTTTACTTGCTCTACCACTCCAGAAGCCTCTGGTCTGTAGGCGCAATGCAGCTTTTGTTGATTGTCTAGTGCTTCACATAGCAGTTGGATGATTTCATTCTGGAAATGCGTTCCTCTATCTGTTTCTATCGTTACTGGAAAGCCATATCTAGGAATGAATTCTCTCAGTAGGAGCTTAGCTACAGTAACTCCATCATTCCTTCTTGTCGGATAGGCCTCCACCCAACGAGAAAACAAACAGACGACCACCAGGACATACCTCAATCTGTTACTCGGGCGCATTTCAATAAAATCTAATTGCATTCTGGTAAAAGGACCTCCTTCACGTCCTATTGTTCCCAAACTCACTACTGTCTTCCTTCCAGGATTTATCTGTTTGCATATAAGGCATCTTTGGCAAAGGCTTTCAGCTATAGCCCTAAACTTTGGGTTGTACCAGGTCTGTTTGAAAAGTCTGATCATGGCATCTCTACCTATGTGTGCCTGCCCTTGGTACATCCGTGCCATGTTAGAGATCATGCTATCAGGCCTAACTGGTCTTTCATCCCTGTAAACCCAAACTTCATCTTCTTCTCTCCGTCTGCAACCTGATTTTATCCAAACATCTTTTTCCTCATCACTTGCCTCTTCCTGCAGTTGTTTTACCGCTTCCCATGTTTCAACTGGGTTAGTAAACAGCAAGGCACATGAAGCATTTTCTTTTTCCCTTCTCCGATTCATTGAGGTCATATTTCTGGCACAATGTTGAGCTAATTCATCAGTAAAATTGTTACCTACTGCAATGTAATCAGTTTCATTTTTGTGAGCAGTGCATTTTACCACCGCAATCTGTTTAGGCAGCTGTATCGCCTCAAGCAACTTCTTCACAAACTCACCATTCCTAATAGGATATCCTGAGGAAGTCAGGGATCCCCTCTGGGACCAGATCTGTCCGAAATCATGGACCACTCCGAAGCCATACTGGCTATCCGTGATCACAGTAATTCGGAAATTCTTTCCCAGTTTGCACGCTCGAATCAGAGCAATCAGCTCAGCAACTTGGGCTGAACTTATCCTCTCAAACAGGATGCTTCCATTATGGTTGCCACTGTACATACAGCATACGCAGCACTTAAAACTCCTTCATTTGTCCTCAGGCATGACCCGTCCACAAACATCACATAATCTGACTCTTTTAAGGGTTCATCTCTAATATCAGGGCGGGGCTTTGTGCAAAACTCAAGCACATCCAAACAGTTATGATCAACGTCATCTTTTACCTCTGCATTTACTGCATCTGGCAGTGAGGTGGAAGGATTCACACTCGTGAATCTTACAATGGTTACATTGTCTGCACCCAAGATCACTTTTTCATACCTAGTCAGTCGACTATGTGTCATGAATTGTGTTTTTGTTCTGGTTAGAAGGATTTCAACTGAATGTGGGACATATACTCTCAAAGGATATCCCATCACAATGCCTTCACTCTGTTCCAGACTCACACAAGTAGCAGCTACTGCTTTCAGACATCCAAAAACAACTATTGATGGACAGAATGCAGAACAATGTCATACATTCACCCCAGTACAGAGATCAGGGCCTAAATCCATCGTTTTTTTGCTCACCATGCCATTCCAGTTTGAACCCAGCCATATGCAAATCAGTCTTGACCCTGTGCCTCATGGGAACAGTCCAGCCCGAACTGCCAAGCCAGGTCCTCCCTGGACTGGAAACAAGCATCCTAGGACCGGTTTCAGGGTTTCACCCCTCTTCAGCCAGGATAGCTTGATTCCAGTGGCATGGAGAGCACGGGACCCACGTCTGGGCATACCCGTCCCACTCGGGGTGACAAATGCAAAAACAACAATTGATGGACAGAATTCAGAACAATGTCATACATTCACCCCAGTACAGAGATCTGGGCCTAAATCCATCGTTTTTTTGCTCACCATGCCATTCCAGTTTGAACCCAGCCATATGCAAATCAGTCTTGACCCTGTGCCTCATGGGAACAGTCCAGCCCGAACTGCCATGCCAGGTCCTCTCTGGACTGGAAACAAGCATCCTAGGACCGGTTTCGGGGTTTCACCCCTCTTCAGCCAGGATAGCTTGATTCCAGTGGCATGGAAAGCACGGGTCCCACGTCTGGGCATACCCGTCCCACTCGGGGTGACAAATGCAAAAACATCAATTGATGGACAGAATGCAGAACAATGTCATACATTCACCCCAGTACAGAGATCTGGGCCTAAATCCATCGTTTTTTTGCTCACCATGCCATTCCAGTTTGAACCCAGCCATATGCAAATCAGTCTTGACCCTGTGCCTCATGGGAAATAACGATGGATTAAACCCAGATCTGTGACTGGGGGTGAATGTTTGCCAATGTGCAGCATTCCGTCCATCATCTTGTGTGTTTGGCTTTCAGACATCCAGGCATCGCTTTTGCTACCGGGTCTAAAACAGCTGAAAAATAAGCTATTGGCCGTTTCATTCTTCCATGCCTCTGCACTAATTCTGAAAGTGCACATCCGTCTCTCTCACTACAATACAGCTCAAATTCTTTCTCATAATCAGGCATTCCTAATGCTGGTGCCTCACACAAACTTGTTCTCAGTTCCTCGAAAGCCTTCACTTCCTCCTCATCCAGTGCAATCGGATCTTTGACATCCCTCTTTGTCAATCGCTGTAAAGGTTTTGCAATCAATGAAAATCCACTTATCCACTGTCGGCAATAACTAACCATTCCAAGGAACATTCTCACCTCTCTTTGTGTCATTGGGGCTCTCATTCCTTTAATAATCCTTATTCTTTATGTTGTCACTTTTCTCATCCCTTTCTCAATCTTATGACCTAGGTACTGTACTTCCTGTTGACAGAATTGCAGTTTTGATGTGTCCTTGTGTCCTCCTTCTGCCAAATGATTCAGTAAAGCAATTGTGTCCGTAACACATGCTTCTCTCATCTTTGATGCCACCAATAGGTCATCAATATATTGGACCATCACAGATTTTTCAGGCAATTTTAAACTTTCTAATGATTTCTTCAGAATCTGATTAAAAATAGAAGGACTTTCAGTATACCCTTGAGGAATTCGACACCATGCCAAAATACGCTCTCCGAACCGAAACGCAAATAATGGCTGGCTGTCAGGGTGCAATGGAATAGAAAAGAATGCATGGCACAAATCAATAACTGTGTACCATTCTGCATCATGTGGGATTTGATACAGTATTACAGCAGGGTTTGGCACAATTGGGCAGCAAGGAACAACAATCTTGTTCACTTTTCTCAAATCCTGTACTATTCTATATGTTCCATTTGGCTTTTTCAATCCCATTATAGGAGAATTACATGGCCTACTCATTATTTCTCTCAAAATCCCTTGTTCAATCATCTTATTAATTACAGGTGTTATTCCTTCAATAATTTCTGGCGTCAGTTTGTACTGCGGGGTGTTTGGGTAATTCGTTCCTTCTTTTACAGTAATTTTTACAGGATCAACTTCTCTCATTAGTCCAATATCTTCACCTGTGAAATCCCATACATCAGACCTGACTGTTTCTTTCAATTCAGTATGGATTTTCTCTGCATCGAACACAGGAAACGTATCATACATTCCTGGTTCTAGTTCTGTCATTGTCAATTTATACAGAACATCATCATCTGGTGTCTGGAAAGCAATACCATCTGGAGTACAGTAGATGGTACAATTCATTTTACAAAGCACATCGCGTCCTAATAAATTTACAGGACTACAATCACACACCACAAAACGGTGCATGTCTTTGAATGGACCAATTTCCACCTCTACTGGTGTTGTAAGAGGGGTTTTAATTTGCCTGTTTGAAACACCTACAACTTGGATGTATTCTCCTGAGAGAGGAAGGTTTGGAATTTCCACTGACCTGACAGTAGAACGAGTAGCGCCAGTGTCCACAAGGAAAGTAACATTTACACCATTCACTTTTCCATCCACAAATGGACCTGACTGATCTACCTCTAGAGTTGCGGCAAGCACATTGCGCCAAGCACGCACTCTTCTTCCTCTCCTAGGCACCGTCATAAGCTTTCATCCGATTCATCTCCATTTTGCCGTAACCAATATTGTGAAACAGCAGCTGCGCGCGGCAATTTTGTTACCTGCTCTCCTCCGTAGAATCCTGCCTCTGTACTGTATCTTTGAGGATTTACACTCTTTGGAAGAGGTGGTTGCGGCACCTGACACTGTTGAGTAACTACCTGCGGCTGTTGCGGCTGTTGGTAACTCACCTCATTCTGCACCTGTGGATTCAATGATTGATTTTCGGTATTAACTCTCGGAGGAAATTTACACTCGTTTCTCCAGTGCCCTAATTTTCCGCAATTATGACATGGCCATTTCTTTTTAGCTTCTTCTATACTCATCTGACCTTTTCCCTTACCAATATTCGGTTTGGACTTGGTCTGTCCTACATCACTAGACTGATTATTCATCTGAGCTTCTTCCTTTTCTGCAACCTTTACTTGTGCCCACATTGCCTTTTCCTTGAGTTTACGCTGTCTGCACTCAATATCGTCACTGCAATATTTTGCATACCGTAATACCTCATCTACTGTGCTAGTCTGCCAACATAACATATGCTGCTTAATCATTTCACTTATCTCAGGTCTCAAACCATACACAAATCGATACACAAAATGACTCATGTCTTTTTCACTCAAATTCTCATATCCACTATACTGTTTAAAAGCCAAGAGCAACCTCTCATAATAAGCATGTACAGATTCCTTATTCTCCTGAGTTGTTCTATCAATCTTTACCCAGTCCGTTTCTTTTGATGGAATCTTATTTTTTAGGAATGTAATTGCCTGTTGATATTTTCTCATTACTTCTGAACTTGGGGCTCCTGTTTTTGCATCTCTAGGATATTCTTCCTTTGGCCAGTCAATTGTAATTTTACACTCTGTCCATAAATCCGCAGGAACAACAATCTCAAACAATCCATCCAGATCTTCCCACAATACTTTTGAAACCTTTACAAACCTTTCTACTTGTCTATACCACTCTACAGGCTTTTCTCTCAATCTTGGAAAGTCATTTGTAAATGACAATATATCTTGTCTGGACCTTGGGACGTGTACATAACCTCCTCCTGGAATTTCTCTCATTGGACATTCTACTACTGTTGGTTCTTTCTCTTTTACTGGAAAAGCCAATGATGCTTTATCAGTTGTTCCCTCTTTTCTTCTTATCCACCTACTTCTCCACTTGTCTACATCTCCCCATTTTCTCAGTAAAACAATTAGTTCTTTAATCTGTGTTAGTCGTCCTGAAGTGTTCAGATTTTCTATATCCTTTTCACTAAAATCTACCCTGTACGGTTTCTGCAATCCTCTAATTTTTCCAAAATCTACTCCTAGTTCGTTCGCTGCTTCTTCCACTTTTTCATGCAAGTTCCTAGCTCTCCAAGTGATGCTTTTGCACATAAACATTAATTCATCATCTTGATAGGACTTCAATCGATCTGTACCAATAGTCCCTAGAATCAATTCCTCCATATCTATCTTTAATCTGACCACATCCAAAAGTTGTGGTTCGGCATCTTTTCTGCAAGCTCCTCACCCAATCATTTAATTCCTCTGCAGTCGGACCCACAGGGGTTTTTATTAATTCTAACCTGTTTACACTTCTCTCCGGGGTTTCAGTTGCTGACTCGGCTCCCATAGGAGTCTTATTTATCGGACTCTCATTAATTGTCAAATTTACAGGTGGACTTGACCTAAATGGACCAACAGAATCTTTTGTCTCTCTATTTTCTGGAATTATTCCTTCTTTTACTTTTTGCATACTAGAATTTAATGGAATTATTAAGGAATGTTCGTCTATCTTTTGATTTTCAAATACTGGGATTACTGGTCCTATAGTTACTGGCACAGTTACAGCTTCCATATTTTTCGTCAGTTCTCTTATCTTTTCAGTCAACTCTCTTGTTGTTCTGGCTAGTTCGGCTGTATTACCATTATCATGCTTCACAGTCTGTGGTGTTTCTGGTCTATTAAATGGACTATTTATTTCAGAAATTTGTTCAGGGCTCTGATTTATTACAGTTCTCATTGGCGGTGCATTTGGCGTCACCACCACAGAATCCTGTTGATATGGAGGGGGTCTTTTATTTAAAATGTCCTCCAGCAACTCATCCTCAGTGTCGCTAACTCCATATCCATATTTCTCTGGTACTGCATGCTTCTTTTTCTCCGCACACTTTTTCCCTGTAAATTCTTCAACTGTTCTGGTAGGAAACATGCCATCCGTCATATTAGCATATCGCCATCATCTCATCCTGTCTTCATGACTCACACCCCATACTCTTCCATGAATAAAATTATAATTCTTTGCACCTCTGTATTTTTCCCTTTCATACATCACATCTTCCCATTCGCCTAAGGCTTCAAACTGTGTCGGTCTAGGTCTCGGTTCAAGTCTCATCATTTTTTCTCTCAAATTTCAAAGTACAGCTGTGCTAAACGAACCATTTTCCAGAAACGCCAATACTCCATCATCTTTGGTATATTTCGCCCAATTTTCCAACCAAATGCAAGTATGATAACCATATTTCACCATCATATAAGATGCTGGTGTTTTCGGCGGAGGAAGTACTTCTCCTGCCCTAGTCATAACCTTTTTATCTTTCTTAAAAAGATTTTTAAGCTTCGCAAAACCATGACGGTTTCTCTCTTTCTCACTCATTGTAATAAGGCATATTACACTGTTGTTTTTCCGAAGCTAATTCACACAATTTCTTCACCAATCTGTTCTTTCTACCACTTGGCTATTCTGACCTATCCCAGCGCGTCTCACACCAATGCACCAATCAGAAAGCTCTTCGTTCTTCCACAACTGACCAATACCAGCGCGGTTTTTGTTGACGTCAGCTTTACTCCTGTTTCTATTGACCCCTCCTTTACAAAAATTATCGGCACTTTTCTTAACTTTTCTCTTTCAACTAAATCGATTAGTTACAACGTAAAACACATTACCATTGTCTGTTTCTCTAAACAAAAGAGATAGTTTATAAGAATACTGTTTTGTTCGATAAGTGTAGCACTTCTCTCTACCTTACCCTTCTCTCAAGCAAGAGGTAAACCCGTTTCTCTGGGGATAAAACACATGTGGAGACTATACTGCTCCTGAGAATTAAGGCCAAAGTTTCACAAGAAAACCTGTTGCTATTTCACTCAAATGCAATTCATACATGAAATTTCCCTAACATAACACAGTCCTGTGTTATCACCAAATTTGAAATCAGACAATGCACAATTCCATGTGACTTCTTTTGCCACACGTGTCCACTTCCTACTTCCCGGAAGCTTCAAAATTCTGACTACACATAACTTAATACAAACTCAACATAGAGTTAGGCATGAAAAAAAAAAAAATTTGATAATCAATAATCACCAAACTAATCTATAGTAACCATAACTCTGCTACCAAGAAATCTGATCCAGCGCGGCTAATATAAATGTTTCCTTATGACACTAATCCAGAAAAACACCTATACAACTTTGATCATTTGAAACCTATGTCGGTGGGGCCCATAACACCGCATACATACATTCATTAAATTTTCTGGATCAAACGCTAAGGAAAAATGAATTGCTGGACAAGCGGGATACCTTATTAAAAATGACAGAATTATAACCTACACATTATATACATTAACTTAGGATCCTGTCGGTTCTAAACATCAAGGTACTCCGCTATTCGGTCGATGGACCAACTAGTAGAATCAGTTGATGGCGATTAAGTCCAGCTCAATCACAATTAAAACTTTTGACATTTATAAAACACAATTTTATTTATAGAACCACAGACTCATTTAGAGTTAGCATATAGTTTTATCGAAATTCTTTAAGCAAAAGTAAAGTTCAATTTAGGCAAATACATTTATTATATCAGTAAGTATTTAAGTAAAAGGTTAAGAATAAAGATGGGAAATACTCATTACCCTTGGCCATAGGGCGATGACAAGAATGGCTCATCAGGAAAGAAAGATGAACCGCAGATCACAGGATGGACTCCCAAAACTGACTGACTGTCCCGCTAACCTCCTCGGACGCAATCTCCTCCCGGGCAACTCCCGCAATGGTCTCGTTCCTTCCCCAGTCAAAGTTCGTAATCCAAAATGACAGAGTCTCTCGCAGCATCAGGATAGTAGAAACAAATGAACAGCACGGACAGCATAAGAGCAGACTCTTTTATACCCTATTCTCTGACTCGCTACACATAAAGTTGCAATCTTTAGGGGCAGAAATCACGCTAATTGGTCCATTGGAGGGGTGGTGATGGTCACCTCATCGCCCTCCTTGTTCGAACCGGTTTGGGGACAATAACGCACACATTAAGTCTCATGATTAACGATGTTCAAAGGTAGTTCAATTTGTTAATGTAATTTGTAACAAACTCTCATGGTCATATATTAGTTCATCCCCTGTCGCTCGATTTTCTCATCCGTTCCCATGCATATATGCTGAACTCTTGGCACGATCCTCATTGCAGGTCAGATTGGCCTTGGCATCTCTCATTCCAGGCACAGGCCGCAGACACGTGACTGGAGCATCCACACTGTTCATGCGCGGGGGCCATTTTATTCAGCGCACGCGATCTCGTCCTTTCCAGCGGCCATTTTTGAAGCATGGCCTAGCAGGCCCGAACGAAACTAATATAAGGGCAAACACAACAGAAATTAAAACATGGAAAATAAGCCTTTCTGTTTACCTCCCGCCATTCTAAAGACCCGTGTTAGGTATTACCTAGCAGAAGCGACATTTAAAGCCATTCTACTTATCACCTGCATTCTTTGCCACGGTGCAATTTTACTACGCAACACAAATCATGCAATTTACTCTATTTACTACTCAAAAATCACAATACTCATGTTACTTTGCTTCATATTTGTAAATAAGTTAGATTTTGCAATACCAGCAAGTTCCCCGCGTGTAATGTTTAATAAAAGGTGCATTTGTTGATTAGTTCATGCGTTTCAAATGGTTAGTATCATTAATCGTTATGGGGTCATTAAATTCAAAGGGGTACAAAAAATATTTCGTTTCCCCTGCTCCATCACATGTAAGCTAATGGCATCCTAACAAGCCCATGAACAATTGCTGCACCCCTTGTTTCACTGAAAAGTAAATCTGTGTCACTACGAGTTCCTTCACAATTGACACAAACAAGCATTTTTAATGCATCGGTCTCGCCTTTGGGACCTTATATGTATTTAGCAAAGCAGCATATTAGCCTGGGTGCTGAAACATCTACTGTTCTTTAATATGGAGGGAAAGTGAGCACCAAACTGCGTGACAGTCCAGGTATGGGAACACATGGAGAGAAATATTGCCTTTCAGCAGGAAATGGTATAGTCCAAAGCTCTGTTTTTAATATAAAATCAGGGCCTTCGGTGGTCATATCACTGAAAATACAAGATTTGAAAAAAAGATTTCTTGTCTACGGGTGCTCGTGGAAGACAATTTCTATGGACTGGAATCTAGGGAATGCTAAAGTGATTCTGGTATTTTACTGACCCCAGCCAGCGGCACAAATCTCCTCAAAAGAGCTCTACTCTCACTTCGGTCCACAAAATAAACTTTAAGATGTTCGTGGTCCTCCTGAGGACTCCGGGAGGTAGCGTTGGAAGCTAAAGCCCCCTCAAGCGCCTCTCAAACCTGGTTACCACTAGCCTTAATCCGCAGAAGACATGGCAATGACGTCATAGAGGCGCTCCCTCCGCCGAGGACCATAGAAATGGCCAGCGAGACGAGAAATAGGTGTAGCACAGAAGAGCGCTGAGACGGCCATTTCGAAGCTGTGCCGCATACGGTTTTCAGGAGGAATGATAGATGACGGACAGACGAAATAGGTGTAAAACTTTGTAGTGAAGTAACTGGAGTGTACTGCTTTAGCAAATCAAGCACTAAACACGGGCAGCCCGGCCCACTTGTGGCATCCATGTCCGACTGTATAGCACTACACATTGGGCACCCCGGCCCACACGTGGCACCCATGTCCGACTATATAGCACTTCACATGAGTCCCCATGCCCAAACAGGCACCGCTGCCCAAAAGTATACTACACCACACGTGGCGCCAGCTCCCACCAGCGTAGCATCCGATGCATACACCCTAGTGCCCACAAGCGGAGCTTACCACACTTTACACCTGTCCATCAGGGTAGCAACTGCCCTACAAGTATAGTAGACAACATGCCTCCTGACCCTACAGGTACAGCACGTCATAGCATACCACATGGTCACCCAGCCAACTAGTACAGCAGCCACACGCGCACACTTCCTGCTTGGAGCACGGGGCACTCGTGTGGCGCGTGACACAGTTGCCCATCGCTCTCGCGCCACAGGGGTCACTTGCCCTACACATATAGTACACAACACGCCTCTTGACCCTTCAAGTACGGTAGACCACAAGGTGTCACCCTTGCCCTCAATTATAGCACATCTGTGTTCCTATTGTTTTAGGAAATGTCACGTCGCATATCTGGCGCTGCGGCTTCACGGCCCTGTCCCTAATTGAATTAATTGTCCTGGAACGTCTAATTTCCTAACTGGACAGGGATGGCTTCAATTGATCTTAAGACAATGCTCCCCTCCTTGAAAAGGGGGTTGGTAATTTCACAGGTGATATAATTGAGCCAACCTCATTAAGTGTGCTTGCGTGTCTCTCTCTCTCTACCCACGCAGTTCCAGGCCAACCCCGACTACCACCTGAACGGAGACGACATGCAGCACATCCAGCAGTTCTACGACCTGCTGACCGGCTCCATGGAGATCATCCGGGGCTGGGCCCAGAAGATCCCGGGCTTCCTGGAGCTGCCCAAGCACGACCAGGACCTGCTCTTCGAATCTGCCTTTCTGGAGCTCTTCGTGCTGCGGCTGGCCTACAGGTACGGGGGTGGAGGGGTCTCTTCTGCTTCTCGGAGGTCACAGTGTCTCCCGTTGGGCTTATACGGGTGTTATAGGGGGTTACAAGGCATCCCGCAGGCGCAACCACGCTACACGAGCATGTGAGCATTTAGAGCAGCTAAGGGCACTTCTGCAGAAAGAACCACTTTAACCGTGTGTATAAGCGTTCATGCCCACAAACAATGCTTCTGCGGTCACAACCACCTTATACAATCTTCGCGCTTCCTTTTCGGGCCCCACCTACAACCAGGCACGGGCGCCTGACTTCCGGGTCGCGCTGCTTTCTCCGGCTCCAAAGTGCGGGGTAGGCTCCCGCCTTTAACTGAGCACAACTGCGGGGTGGGCTCCCGTCTCAAGGAACACAGAATGCGGGGTGGGCTCCCGCTCAACCACAATGCGGGGTGGGCTCCCCCTCACAGAGTGGCGTGCTTGTGACTGCGCACTACTTTAAAACAAGCATTTGCAATGCAATACGACTCGCATTTACGCGAGACGTATTGCATTACAAATGGGAGTGCGGGTGTTTAAGAAGTCACGAACGGGAGTGGAAGGGGCGATGGGGGGGGCGAGAAGTGACGAACTGTGGGAAGGGGGGGACACAGGACAGAAAATAGTGTTTGAGTAAAGGGGCCAATAGCCAGGGAAGGATACAAATGACAAGATGGTCGTCAGGAGGAGGGACTAAGAAGCCTAAAACCAATAAGAAGGCAGCATTTAGGATGTAAGCCAATCAAAAAGATGGGCGGAGAGTGGGCAGAGCTTCCAGAAAGCTTCCAAGCTATAGTATATACTGCATGTCTCAACGAGACAGCGCAAGCGCTGCCTAGGCGAGACCTAAAAAAGGATGCTTTGCTTGTTCCCCCGCCCTTCAATTTCCGAGGCTGACAAACTGCATGCAACAGCTGTTTTTAACTATACTAAAATATCTTCAATTTAGAAATAGAGTATTGGCACCCTCTTTTGGAGGATCTTGAAAACAAAAAATCCATAAAAATTATCTGACCTTCTACAGCAAATTAAGGCCGGTGAGTGCGCTGGTGAACTCTGCTCCGCTGGTGGTTGGTGGAATTTCTGCTGAACTCTGCAGTAAACTCAGCGAACTCCTGCGGCGGAGCAGAGCTTAATGCCCACCCCTAATATTTTGTGGTCAGCCTACAGCTAATGCTTTTTGTTGGACAAGGTGCCATGCTGAACTTAGATTGGCACATAGGTATGGCAATGGGGGCTGTTTTGATGTAGGACAAATTGATAAAGACACAAGCAACTTTTACTACAGGTCAGGACACAAGACTTTAGGGGGCTTATTTATGAATGACTTGCGCTGCCGGAGCATCACTTTTTTTGACACTCTGGTGGCGCAAGCCTCTCGATCATGTCTATGAGGCAACGTAAAGTCACTCTGCGTGGCTTTGTATGGCCTCATAGATATGGAGTAAGACAAAGCAGCACAAGTCGCTGCCTTGCCTTACTCTTCATCAAGGAGGCATTCCATGGGTTGCAGTGAAGTTTTGCAATTCATCATCCATGGATTTTGATACTGCTCCTGATTTACTGAATTATGTAAACCTGGGGCAACACCAAAACCTTACACCTCCCGAGATCAGGCGTAACAAGGAGAACATTTTTTATTTCTTTATGTTTTTTCCTACTTCCATGTGTGCTTCATTATGCAGCCCCCATAGAAAGAGGAAAACGCCTCTCCGGCTTGTTTTTGTGCAGAAAGGTGTCCCTTCCTGTACAAAAACAATCCTGTCTAGAATGGAGGCACCCTTGCACCATGGTACAAGGGGGCCTACATTGACACTAGGCAGCAAATTGTGCATCTGGATAGGGGGAAAGGACAGGAATGCACCGTATTTCATAAATAAGGTGCATTCCTGCCCTTTCACATTGGCATAGGGCAGCTCCGCAAGAAGAGTTGTGGTGCTGCCCTATGCCAATTCCTCATAAATGAGGCCCTAGGTTTACACCTATATGTATGTGATTTTGACTTTTAGGTGTTTCTGTATCTATATACCTTGATTCTGTCATCATTGATGTAGCAAATGTTCAGATTGGGGTCCGGAGTACACTGTGATACCTTGCCATGGTTGCATGTTATTGTCTGTTAGTTACTGTTGCATGACATGTTTGACAGCATAGTGTGTAACTTTGTGAATTTTACATTGATGAACTCAGATGCAGAAAATGTAGGCAACTTGCACCGCAGAACAGGTGATCTACTACATTGCTTAAATTTGTCAATGTGGCTCCAAGCCTATGTGTATGTTTGTCGCTTGACTGTAAGTATGGCGGAGACATATGTGTGCTTTGTACTGTTGGTATCACATTGGTACACAAAATTGATAATTACACATGAATTGGGCCTACACTTACATTGCATGACACAATTGGAATTTACAATTACATTTTTCAGAGGGGCTCCAGTAATTTTGGTCAACATACAAGCTTACTGCCATGTGTGACACATTTACTTATGAACACTTGAGTTGTTTACACACAATTATTTTGGAGGAACTTTTACTAATACCAAAACTAGGTACGCCATTGAACAAACACTCATTTCACACTTCGCTAATATGCACCCTTTGTACTTTTACTGACTTGACTTGTGTGCTGCATGATTTTTATATTGATTAGTTGACCAGTGCAGATGATATGGTTCTGTACATTCACACAGTGGGGCAAATATACAAGCCCCTATTGCCACCACAACGTCATTTTTATTGACGTTTTAAGTTGGCGAAACGAAGAGAAATGCATTATTTCTGTTCGTTTTTGCTTTTTCCATGTGTGCTGCACCCATGCAGCACACATGGAAAAAGAAAAATGCCATGAATTGTTTATGTACAGGAAGGTCCTCCTTCCTGTACATAAACAATCTTTTAAAACAAAATGCCATTTTATGACTTTCATGTGTGCTGCATTAAGCAGCACATGAAAGTGACAAAATGGCATTTCAGGATTGTTTATGTGCAGGAAGGAACACCTTCCTACGCATAAACAATCCTCCCCTGCATGCAGACACCCTTGCACTATGGTGCAAGGGTGCCTGTGTTGGCGCTACACTGCTAAGTGTAGCACCATTGCAGGGGGTAACGCAAGGCTGCACCATATTGTTCTAAATATGGTGCAGTCTTGCGTTTCAGAAGTGGCGGAGTGAGGCGTAAAGCCTCAAGCTTCTATTGTACATATCCCCGTGTTAGATGACACAATACAACACACAGTTGTGATGTTGCTACTAACATTGCAGGTTTAGTGAGGGAATGGAACAATGTAACATCATTGTGTACATGTTGGAGTAAGTAGTTCAGACTATGTGCACATGATACTAGGGGCCACATTTATGGCAAAGTGGTGCAGTGCAGCACAGCAAGTCACCATGTTGTGCTGCACTGCATCACTTGTAAAGGGCAGGAATGGGCAGTATTTAAGGGATACGTCTCATTCCTGTCCTTTCACCCTGCACTGGCCCACAATGGGTGGCCTAGCACCAAAGCAGTCACCCTTGCACCATGGTGAAAGGGACCCAGCATTGTATAAAGGATTGTTTTTGAGCAGGAAGGGGCACCTTCCTGCACAAAAACAATCCTTTGAGGCATATAACTCTTTCTATGCATGCTGCACTTTGCAGCACACACAGAAAGATGAAGTACCAAGCACACAGAAAGATGGAGTACCAAGTGGAAAAACAAGATATTTCTCCTCGTTACGCCACACCTGGGGAGGTGTATCTTATTTGCTCATTCCAAGGTGTATCTTATTTGCTCATTCCCAGGTTTGCAAGGTTTAGAAATGCAGCACAGTCATTTGCACTACGTTGCATTACTATTTGAGAAGCCATTCAAAGCCACACATAGTGAATTTGCATGGCTTGAAAAATCAGACTTAGAGGTTTGTGTCATGCATGTACCATACTGCGTGGTGCAAGCATGTCTCAAATCTCTCTTAAATATGCCCCTAGCTCAATTGACATACACAAAGATGGCTATTATGTCATACATTTCTAATTAATAGTTGGTATGATGTATACTTCAGACTTCCTTACCAATCAGTAAGCCATCCCCATATTGCCCATTCTGAAACCGCTCATTTATGATACTGTGCCGGAAAATGTAGGCATCTTGTACACTCATTGTATAGTTGGCCAGCACATTGATGAACATACCCAGATGATCCGCTATGGCCTGGAAGTTGATGATAGGTTTGCGTCCAGTTCCTGAAAAGGTGGGATATTTCAGCAGGGGGCACCAATTGCACATGTGTGCAATCAGTTGCACTTAGGAAATGTCCTGCAATCACATAGAAGCCTTGCTTGATGTCCAGTTATTGTTGTTCGATCTTGGGAAAGTGGAGGTACTGGCAGATGATTCTGATTATGGCACCAGGACATAGGGGAGTAATGCAGAAAATGCTTCCTGTGAGATTCCTGCCACTCAGGCTGTTGTGATCCGGAAGGAACCAGATGCGAGCATGTGGAGCACATCAATTAGTTTCACATGTTGGGGGATGCTTTTGGGCTTTGCAGTTGGTGACAGGAGACTTGGCCCGATCTTATGGAATGATTGAATGATGGACTCCCTCCTGAGTCTGCAGACTCTTATTACCTCATCCTCCCTGAAGTCAATTAGGGATATGCGCTGCCAGAACACATGCTCCCTCATCCTTTGCTGCCTATCTTGTGGTGGTGGTCTCCTTTCAACTCCTAGCTGCAGGATAACAACCTCTATGGCTTAGTTGAGCTTCCCAACATGTTTTGGTGGCTTGCTCTTTTTGTACCACAGCCACTGAGCCATTTCCTAAGCCTGGGTTGCCGAAGCACAGCAATTCGGGCACATTTCAGGCTTTGCGATGTGCTTCACAATGATGAGTGCTGCATTGGCAAAACCATAAATATAACTGCTTTACATTTCTGGCTAACTTTGCGGGGGAACTAACACATTGCATATATTAAATTATGTGTGGCTCAGCTGGGTTTGGCGTAGATTTTGCCCCACGTAAACCTATAAAACGACCCATTTAGGTAAATGCGTTGCTTTATAAATATGACTTACTGCTTGCCATGGCGCTGCATCACAATTTGTGGCGATCAAAGCAAACACAAGGAGATGATGGGCGGAGTGCTGAAACTTTTCAAACACTCACCCCCAGTCACAGATCTGGGTTGAATCCATCATCATTCTTTAGCTCACTTTGCCACCGCAGTTCAGACACAGCTATATGCAAATCAGTCTTGACCCTGTGCCTCATTGGAACAGTCCAACCCGAACTGCCAAGCCATGTCTTCCCTGGACTGGAAACAAGCATCCTGGGACCGGTTTCGGGCTAACAGCCCTCATCAGCCAGGCTAGCTTGAATTCAGTGGCAAAGTGAGCAAGGGACCCACGTCTGGGCATACCCTGCCAACTTAGGGCGAACAAAGCAAACACAAGGAGATGATGGACGGAGTGCTGAAACTTTTCAAACACTCACCCCCAGTCACAGATCTGTGTTGAATCCATCATCATTCTTTAGCTCACTTTGCCACCCCAATTCAGACACAGCTATATGCAAATCAGTCTTGACCCCGTGCCTCATGGGAACAGTCCAGCACGAACTGCCAAAGCCATGTCTTCCCTGGACCGGAAACAAGCATCCTGGGACCGGTTTCGGGCTAACAGCCCTCATCAGCCAGGCTAGCTTGAATCCAGTGGCAAAGTGAGCGAGAGACCCACGTCTGGGCATACCCTGCCAACTTAGGGCGAACAAAGCAAACACAAGGAGATGATGGACGGAGTGCTGAAACTTTTCAAACACTCACCCCCAGTCACAGATCTGGGTTGAATCCATCATCATTCTTGGCTTGTAGTTCAGGCTGGACTGTTCCCATTGGGCACAGAGTCAAGACTGATTTGCATATGGCTGGGTTCAAACTGGAATGGCATGGTGAGCAACAAAACGATGGATTTAGGCCCAGATGTCGGTACTGGGATGAATGTATGACATTGTTCTACATTCTGTCCATCAATTGTTCTTTTTGCATGTCACCCCGAGTGGGATGGGTATGCCCAGACGTGGGTCCCGTGCTCGCCATGCCACTGGAGTCAAGCTATCCTGGCTGATGAGGGGTGAAACCCCGAAACCGGTCCTAGGATGCTTGTTTCCAGTCCAGGGAGGACCTGGCCTGGCAGTTCGGGCTGGACTGTTCCCATTGGGCACAGGGTCAAGACTGATTTGCATATGGCTGGGTTGAAACTGGAATGGCATGGTGAGCAAAAAAACGATGGATTTAGGCCCAGATCTCTGTACTGGGGTGAATGTATGACATTGTTCTACATTCTGTCCTTCAATTGTTCTTTTTACATCACAATTTGTGGCACAGCGCCGGCAGGCGCAAGCCTCTCATAAATATACCCCTGTGTGTATTTTTTAATGATGTGCTTAGGGAAGGGGTGTCTTCATCTTGATCTAAGTAAATTCTCAAATAGTGTCTCCAAGAACAGACTAACCAAAATACATATTTATCCGTTAAAAAAACAAATCGCTGACTGTTATTTAATTCATCAGTATAATTTGTATGTTAATGTATTTGCATGGACAATAAATGCTGAACAATTACTGTTCAGACATAAACTTCTAGTCAATAATGCATATCATTTCTTTTCACTTTAAAAGTTTCACTTTTTTCAAAGTAGGCACAATTTGTACCAAAACGTCTGTATGAAAATTGCCAGATGTGGATTACCTCCCCTGCTTGGATTTAATTTCACAGGCACTGCTACTCTATAATCAATGTTCCAAACCCGAAGTTCACACCGCGATTTATAAGTTACAACCGCACAAGCGTGGTTTGAAGTTCAGCCCTGATCGGAACTAATTCACCATCAAAAACTCAAATATACTCGCTAAAAGAATCCGTAGGTTTCTATTTTTAATTTACATATTTGGTTGTTTAATAAAAAGGACATCAGGAGGCAAGGAATACTATTCGGTGCTCTGTTAACTGCATTCGTCTTTCCTAATATACTTCAGGGAGCCACATCACCGCAATCAAGAGGCTATGATTCTGTATGTGTTTAATGCTATGTTTTCATAAATTAAATCACAATAGGTAATATCAATTTACCCATTCGCAATGATGGCTTAAAACAACATTATCCTAAAGCTCACATTATGTAGAATTTGGCCGGTATAATAGCTTTGAAAATAAATACACTCACTTCAGACATCTCTGTACAACTTACTGCTCATAGGTTTCAGTCTGAGTAGCAAACTCAACATTTCATCGCTTAGGGATTTATAATATGATCATCAAAACGGCTAAGCCAAATCTTAATGTACTTGGAAATGAATCAATAGTAGGTAAAATGAGTACATTTTCGACTTTTTGGGGGGAGTCACAAAAATCTCAAGTAGTCATTGAAATGTATGTAAGTCGTATATTTCGATGAGGAGGGAACACAAATCCAAAGGTATACGTCCAGTGACAAGTAGATAAACATATATTACTGTTTTCCTTCTTCCTCACAGCACTTATCCTAATCGTAATGATAGCTGATGCTTTCTAGCACATAAATTAAAAAGGACCAAGAGTACTTAACCCAGTTGGCATCATGTGAATTTATGGCCTTTTCAAAGATGGCACTCCTTGACTGCAATTGGCACGCATGCCTAAATGAATGCAACTTGTAAATTCCCAGTCCTTTTCTCCCAAATCTGTTTTACAGCAAAAACTAGTCCACAAAGAAATGTTCCTCAGTTTTACAAAATGGCAGAACTAAACCTTATCTTGTTTTCTACCTCCCCCAACTCCTCCCATAGCTAGCCCACTCCAACTCCCAACCTCAGACGACCATGCAGGGGAATGTCACCTGCATGGTTTACAGTCATGTTCCACTGCTGAGTGCTTGACCTGAGTATCTTGGTATACTGGTTTTTGACCTTAGCCTCACCCTAACCTAGTGTGTATGCAGAGGCCTAGACCTGCCCCTTAGCAGGAGTGATATCTTGAACCTGTGATCTGAAGGTGTGCACCAAGCAAACCTACATTGTATTGATAGTGTGATATCATCCCTGTCATAGCATTAGTAAATTGAGCGGTGGTGACAGCGTACCATGATTTGTGACTCCATAGTTCTGACCAGACCTTTTTATCTGTGTCACCGGAGTGGACATCTACTGCGCCATTCATGTAAGGTTTGCTTCTATGCGCTAACCCTGATTCTAGCACTAACCTTCCAGGTGTATGTTGTGCATGTTTGTATATGTGGCCTGTGTGGTACATGCATGGTGTGTTTGAGTGTACTAGAGTAATGAGGTCTGCGGTAGCTATTTGGATGTCTCTGGCCTGGCCTTTTGCACAAAATGGAGGGGAGATTGTTTTCCCAGACAGTGGAAGTGTATTGCTGATTTTCCTGAAGCTAGAGCAAGTAGATCTGGACAATGAAGTGGAGAGAGACAAGAAAAGGATCCTTTAAAAAAATCTATTAGGCCATCCTCAGAGAAGAGCTGTTGATTACTGCTGATTTCTGCATGAAACTGCAGCCTCTCTTGCTCAAGGTGAAAGGCAATTATTAGGTGATACCATCCTTTTGTCTTCCACTTGATCATTGTTCAATGTGGCCATTGACAACCATTTGCAGCAAACTCACATCTCTTTGTGCCTCTGTTGTGGGTTATCCATGCTGGTAACTACCCTGCTATGAGGAGCATCATTCTACACAAAGGATGTGTCTGAAGAGCAGCCTGAAAAGGACATTTGGGAAAATATTCACTCTAAACTAGTTTTGAAAATGCAGGCAGTGGATCCACATCTCTTGTATGCTTTAAGTGTATAAATGTGGGAGCATTTGACCCACTTGTTTCTCCTGTTCCAAGTTCTCCATATCCAAGAAAGGAAGTGCTCTGCAGAATACTTAGGGGACTGCTGTGCGATCAAAGCTGGTGTGTTCCTGACAGACAGTTTCCCAGGGATGAGGAGATATCTTGTGAAGCTTTGCCTTTCTGGAAGAAGCTGTTCATTTGACATGAGGTACTTAGAGCCCAACCTGCCTGCTGAGAGAGAGAAGGCGCCTGCCCTCTCTTCAGAGGTGTGACTGTTCAGGAAGAGCAAAAAACTGCGAGATCCTGAAGCTGATGTGGTCTGTCAGAGGAAAGAGGATGGAGAAGAGCTATTTGACTGCTCTAGGTCATGGTGGGCATCAGACTCTTTGTTTGGCAGTCCAATTTGTGAACCGCAGAATCACAGCTGTTCATGCCACTGTGGTCAATATGTGTGACCAAAGTTCAACCAGTGCCACTGTGAATAGAAGAATTATGACTGAGGCTCATTTTGTGTCGCTGTGACCATAGAAGAGCAACCATTGCCCATCCCCTGCAGCTGAGACCCAGAGATTGGTGCTGTCCACTTGCACCTTCATTCCACAACCAGTGCCAAGAAGTGAGCTGGAGGGCAACCGTGACCAGATCTGTTGTGGTGTCACGTCAACTCAAGGTTACCTGAAGTTCCTGGCTGGAGGGCCTCTGACAATGGCTCCTGTGGTTGCACCACACTGAAACCTCACCAGAGCTGCAGAAAGCTGTGTCTGATTGGTAAGCGTTCTTCCTCTAACAAATGAGAGAAAGGCTGTGTGCTGATACAGGTTGACAGCAGGCCTCGACCCTGTGCTTTAGAGACCCACATTGCGGTGAGATACCAAAGAACTAATGAGAACTATGATAAACTAAGTGAACTGAAAGTGCTAATGGGGAAATCTGCACCTGATCATTGATTCATAGTAATAGAGACATTCTAACCTATAGGGGAGGGCCACCTAGTTTAGAGGTAGCAGGGAGCCCGGTGGTAAATTAGTAGATAGCAGATCGAGGTGCAGTTGCCCCAGTGGCCAGGTCAGTAAATCTGTGCTTGTTCACTGTTGCTTGTGTAGTATCTAGTTTTCGTGTATAGTAACATACTTTTCTTTTAGTAAGAAAAGCACTGGGTTGGGCAATCAGCTATTGTACTGCTGGGTGACTGTTGTACTTAGCCCAGTTTGTAGAGTCATAGTAGCTTGTACCCCTAGACATCAGAGTCAAATTACCCCAAGCCCCATTGTTGAGGCAAATTACCCCAAGTAACATTGTTGAGGCATAGTAGCCCTTATGGGTCCCATAGTCCTCTGAACAGAGCCTGATACAGCTACAATCATTCTTTGTGGTTGGCGTCTTTCAGTGTCTGGCTTGAACCTTGAGAGTTGTCATAAAACTTTTTGCCTGCAGATTCCATTTGAGGAGGCAGCTGCAGTGACATGAATGCCTATTTTTTAAAACACATTTTATTGACATTTTTAACTTGCATTAATAAACAGCGAGACAGCATCTCAACGTTCATAATTGAGCTAAGTACTGCAATCCATACACAGTCATCTCTGTCATGTCTTTCCCACATCCGCTGTTTGTGTACTTCGTACAGGTGTGAAGAAGAGAAGTATTCCGTGAATGATCCATTAATACAGGGACTGAAAGTAACAAAGTTACAATGCCAAACCAACTGTGAAAACATTCCCCCACCCCAATGTTTGGTCCAGAGAGTGTGTTGGTATTGTAGGTGTGCTGCTATGATGTACCGTGGTCAGGTATCCAGTAGAGAAACAACCCCTAGGCAATGAGTAGTCTGTGAAAATCAACAGACCATATTAACTAGTAACATGCAACATTGAAACAATGACCTCAGTGTAAACAGAATGGATATTTAAAAAAGTTCATTTCTTTAATTCAAATATGATAAAAGTAAGTCCAAACATGATTCATTTGAAAATATAAATTGAAACATTCTTATATACATATGCACATAAATGACAAAAAAGACAAAACTTATACATAACAAAAGATCACTAAAATAATCCAATTAACACACAACAACTGTATCAATGTGATCAAAACAGATAACAACAGACATATAACACAAAAGTGATGAATAGGTGGCTGTATGATGGGTCTTCTACGTGCGTTTCGGCGCACCCTGCGCCTTCATCAGGAAAGCCACAATTATCTTTTTCTAATTCTTAGTCGGGTCTATATATAGATCCACTGACAAAAGTGGGGAAGCAGATAAGCATAAATGAATGGAATCCACAATCTGGAGGGATCAGTTGTTTGGTTTCGGAAGTAGAGTGGTTAAGTTAGTGTCCAAAGTCTAGAATGGCACTTCAACTTCGTCAGGATACACGCATCACAATAAATGTGACCCTGACGGACACGAGGGATAACTTTCCCGATGATTACAATGCAAATCGAATTCGTCTTTATGCCGTAATTCGGCGATGTAGACCGTAGATGTGGGCGCCTCAAAAGGTAGGGCATGTTTGTGTTAATCCATAACATGCCGAAAGACGGACCGCACGCTCCCGCCGGCTTCTGGATATTGAGCGTGGTCAGGTATCTGCATGCTAATTTATGGGGAAGGAACAAGGGAAGAAAGTTCATGGTGTTGATCGCTTTGCAGGTAGACAGAACCGTCAAGTCAGAGGGCAGGAAGAGGTGGGTAAAGGTAAATGCGGAATTTAGCCCAGCCCTTCCTGTCAGGCCAAGGGGGAGTTGGTTGTCGAGTGGGCATCCTCGGAATGGAGGTCATCTAGTAAGGCATATCCAGGCCCGGGTCACATCCAAGAGGTATGTCCCTCATTTGTCATCCCTAAATAGATTTGCATCCTCGCAATCCGCCCAGCGCAGCAACTCCATTTCCACTTAGACACCTGCGGGGCCCAGTGTTTTTCCAATTGAGCATGATTTATTGTTTGGCCAGTATTAAGGAGAGGTCAGGAAGTGTTAGGGGTACATTTTGGTCTGTAAAATCGCTGATAAGTGCAACCACTTTTGTTCAGTAATCTGTGAGGTGCAGGCAGCTTCATACCATATGAAACATATCAATCCCTATCACTGCATACTTGGGGCACCTTGAACGGGTGTTTGTTAACTCTATTGGGAGTGAGATATGCGCTATGAATATAATAGAAAATTATTAGTTTAAAGCTAGCATTCCTAGAAACGTGGTGGATATCAACTAGAATTTTTTATCAATTTGCACCCATGCATCTCTAAGGTTATGGAGTAGGATGTATGTGTCTACCCAAATGCATTATATAGCCCCGGGATTGCCTTATGTTTGCCTGAGGAAGTGCAGAGAACATGGCATCCCTGTAATATTTTAGGTTCAGCCAGTCCGGTTCGCCATTTCTGCCTCACGGTTTCTGCCAATGTCTCAAAGAAGAGGAACTGACCTGCCGGCAAGCCATATGCATCTTGTAATTCTTCAAAGATTCTCAACATTCCATGCAGTGTACAGATCCACAACTGTTTCCATCCGTAGGGCCATCCAGTCCCCCAGTGTACGTGAAGCATCCTTTCGTAGGGAACAAGCCAACCAGCATAGGGGCAGGCTAGTGGAGAATTGGGTCGTTACTCCTGCTTTCTGTACATAACGCAGCCAGCAATGCTTAGCAACTGTCTGTAGGCTATGAAGTTCCACCTTAAGGCGTATGGACTGCAACAGGAATTGAATTAGCCACTGGAGGATTGGGGTATCCTGATCCTCTGGTGTATCCCTCCTCTTTCTAGCAGTGAACCATCTATTTACCCAATGAAACTGAGCCACCAGATAGTACACCTCTAAGTCCTGGGCCAGTAAGCCACCATCCTGCACATGCCGCTGCAGATTCGTAAGCTCCATCGGTGTCTCCACGTGCTCCAGATTAGATCAACAAGTAACAAGTGCATCTCTTGAAATGTACCTCTGGTGATTATGATGGGTAGGATTATGAAATAGTATAACAATTGAGATAAGGCTACTTGTCCTGTTACAGACAGTGGGAGTGATTTCTAAAATGTTATCCCGCTGTGGAGTGCCATAAGCGATGTGCGCACGTTGCCTTCTAGCAGGTCTGGTTCTGTTCTGTATAGCTGTATAGCTATAGCTGAACCCCCAAATAGCAGCAGGTAGTGGGCTCCCATTTAAATTCCCTCAGGGGTAGGGTGCCCCTCAGGCATGGGACATAAGAAAAGCACTTTCATTTTCTGGCAGTTTACTCGCAAGCCTGATATGTTCCCAAAGTCCTTAAGGAGCTGGGCGGCCCCGGAGATGTCGATTATCATTGAGAAAAAGCAGCATGTCATCTGCATAGAGTGATGTGTGGTGTACATTATCTTGAAGTGTTATACCCTCGTAATATATGCCTTGTCTTGTCTTTCATGCCAAGGGCTCCACCGCAATCACAAACAACAGTGGGGACAAAGTACAGCCCTGCCTTGTGCCTCTCTCCACTCTGCAGGTGTCCGGTATTATACCCCGCATTTTAACTCACATCATGGGTTCCTTATACAGGGGTTTGGTCCAGATAATAAAACCGCTGGCCAGGCCTATTTTGTGCATTACTGCATATAGGTAGTCCGAGTCCAAGCTTTCAAAGGCCTGTTTGATGTCCACAGACATGACCACTGTCCTCATTTATAGTCCATACCGCTAGCAGCATCACTGTTACCCTTCTAATATTCATACCTGTATTCCACTCTGGTATAAAACCAGTTTGGTCTGGGTGTATTAGACGATGCAAATGCAGCAGTAATTGTGTTGCCAATGGGGCTTAGTATTTTGTAATTGACGTTTGGCATCAATCGTGGCCTAAAGGCAGTGATATCATGTGGCGGCCATCCTGGTTTAAGGAGGGACTATCAAAGCCTCTTTCGTGGTAGGGAGTAAGACATGGTCAATTTTTGCCCACTGATAGCTCTCAACTAGGGGTGGTGCCAGTTTATCAGTGTAAGCAACATAACCTTTGATCACAGCTGTCACCTCTTCTAACGATATGTCTGCACCTCATGCCTCAGTCACATCCGTCATGAGAATCGGTAAGAGTAAGCGATCAAAGAAAAGGTTCATGGCTTGGGGTGTTTTCCGTGGACAGCGTGTGTACAATGTGGTGTAATAACTTTTGAAAAGTGTGTTAATGTTATGCCGGTCATAGACATGGATTCCAAATCCACCCAACAACTCCAATATTTGCGATCTGCGTTTACTTGGGGCCACCAGCCAAGCCAGCAATGACCCAGTTTTATCCCTGTAGGTGTGGGCCCTAACCATGTATTCCTTATAGTCAAAACAATGCAACTTTTCTATTAAAGCTGCTAGTTTTTCTTTCTCAGCAAGGAGAGATTGGTGTACTGTGGGATCGGTGTATCTACGTTGTTCTAGGGACCTAAGTGTGAGTTCCTGTGCTCAGGTTTCCCTGGTCAGGGATTGGTAAACACCCCTCCGAATGCCCTATACAGACCCCCCACCCCCTTATTACAGTCTTAAACGCTTCCCACTCTATCAATACAGATGCAGTGGTCCCCATGTTGCAGTAAAGTAGTTAAGTATTTTCTCACCTATTGTATCCCGGAATGCCTGATGCTCCAGGTTTTTAGGCTCAAACCTCCAGCTACGGATACAGGTTCAGGTTGGTGCCCAGATGACGGTAATAAGCATTGAGGTGCAGTCTGACAGTGTTCTATCTAAATATTGTGAATGTGTGATCTGTGTATGGATGGTTGGGGTACAGAGGAAGGTGTCAAGTTGCACCAGTAGGTCATGTAATGAAGAATAAAAGGAGTAGTGTTGGTCACCAGCATGCCTCGCTCTCCATGTGCCCACCAATCAACAGTGCTGCTGCTAAGTGCAACATTTCTTCTCAGCCCTCACAGCTGGAGAGTCCCATAGTACCGGGATGATCGATTGATTGTAGGATAGGCGATGCAATTGAAGTCCCCACAGAAAATTTTGGGGGTAGTCATATAGGGAGCTGTTAACGGGGAAACCTCATCAAAAAATGTAAACTGATCTGTATTGAGTGCATAGAGGTTGACAATCATGAGATCCTTGCCCACTAATCGGCAAAGCAACGCATACCATTCCTCCTTCATCTACCTTTTCTTCCAGAACTTGAAATGGTATCCCCAGCCTCACCCATATGAGGTTCCCTCTTACAAAAAGCTGAGTACGTGAAGTAGATTAAGTGGCCTCGCCAACGCTTTTGTAATGCTAATCCTTCTGTCGCTGTTAGATGTATTTCTTACAGCAGGTCAATGTGAACCCCCTCGTCTTCAGGTACGCCTGAATCTTGTGGCGTTTAGACATACTATTAAGCTCCCTAAAATTCTATTATATTACCTTACATCCAGTGTAATTTCCTGACATCCTTGAGAAATTATGGAACAAAACATCATCTGACACAAGGTCTGCTCATACTCGCCTCTCCTCCCACACCCACGCATCTATTCCACATCATATGTAAAGGGTCTTCGGACCCAAGCAATAAAACTCTCCCACTCCCCAGTACAGAAAGGCAACATTCGCCCCTACCCAAACAGCAGAAAACAATAACCAACTAGCTGTGTGTGATTCACATGGAGAACCAAAGAGGAGGGTGGTGGCGGGTGCCTCCGAAAGGGACAAGTCCCGGGATCAAGGCATGCCAACCGGCTCCTACGCTAAAAAGCAGGCAAGTATCATGCCCCCTCTACCCCACACAGGTACTATAACCAGAGCACTTGCAGGGCAGCCGGGCCTGATTCCGTGTTCCCAGGGCATGCTTCTAACCAGGGCCAGATGTCCTGTGCGCCTGTAAAGAACTTGGTGCCAGTGTCTGTAATTATCTTTAGTTTAGTTGGGGAAAGCATAACGTACTTGATACTCAGTTGACGGAATCTCGCTTTGGCAGCCAGAAAGGAGCAGCACTGTTTCTGGACTGCTAATTTAAAGTCCGTAAACACCATTACTTTGTGATTTTCAAGTAAGAGGTCTCCTTTATGTCATGCTTTGTGGAGTATACAGTTGCTGTCACGGAAAGGTAGTAGTCTGGTCACAATTGGGTATGGGGGGGCACCTTATGGGTGGTCACGCCCGGACCTATGGGCCCTTTCCAACAAAAAGAAGAGGGAAAGACCATCAGCAGCTATGTCGTCTTTAATCCACTTCTCAAAAAAGATAATTTTTAACCCCTCAATTTGTTCTGGTAGGCCTACTATTCGGATATTATTTCTGCGTGCTTTACCTTCCACATCCTCTGCCCTATATTTCAGGATACATAGTCTCTCCATGACTTTGATCATTTGAGCTGGGAGGCCTCCCCACTAAGGGCTGCAGGTTTGCTACATTGCGCTCAATGGTTGTTACGCGGTCTGCTAATTTGCACTAATCATCTCGCAGGATACCCAGGTCAGTCACCACTGTGTCCATTTTGCACTCCAATGCTTCTCTGATTGCCATTTGTATTGAGTCTGGAGTGGTTCCAGTAGTGGCAGGGGGCTCCTGAGCATCACTGCAAGAACCCTCCTCTATATCGCTGTGCAGGTGAGAGGGAGGATGGGTACAACCCTCCTCCATATCGCTGTGCAGATGAAAGGGGTAATGGGTACCTCCTTCCATGCCTTTCCATCTAGAGTGTCTATCCATTGCTATTTATCCATAAGCCACTTTGTCTGGTAAATATCCAGTTCGACAGTCCACTGACCCTCAATACCTTAAACATTGTTTAGAAGGGCTCTGGTATTCCTAGGCAGTCCCACACAGCTGTTCCCCTAGATCATTGAGGTCCTCAGTGCCCCTCCAATTTCCCCCCACATACAGTTGGCCTGGGGGTAGGTAAATCCAGCTTCCTCAGGGCGAGCAATACCCTACAGCATAATCCAGGTCCCAGGGCCGGCTTTAGCGTTGGTGGCGCCCTGTGCTACAATGTTTGTTGGCGCTCCCCCAATGACGACCTCTGCCATGGATTCCCTCACTACCATCCTTTCACATTACCCCTCAAGTCTTCATAATCACTCTCTCTCAGATGCATTTAATTAATTATGTAGCTCCACTCATACTTTTGTAGCGTGTCAGAGCACTTTACATCACACACACACTAACTACACAGAGACAATCAATCATAGGTGTGTAAATCAGTGTACATGAAATGTTACGTAAGACAGAGGACTACAAGGTGGAGTCACGTCATACATACTGGTAGGCATGATAGTTTGAGAGTGCTTGGTCTGGAGAAGCACAAACTTAGAATTTAACAAATAACACCATGGTTGGAGGTTCTCTTTAATAATAAGAATTGATTTCTACCCAAATGAACCCATTTTGCAACTTTAGAATAATGAAAGACTGGGGAAAAATCATAACGCTCCAGCCTATATCTTGCAGTTTTCATGCAGTTCTTTGATGACAGTTAATAGCTCACTGTTCTACATTAGGATTCTAACATATAAACTGCAAGCAACAAAAGGATCTCTGTGACAAAAGCATTAACCCACTGACCTATTTACATTACATGCACGTTGTGATCTGCATGGTACAAGTTCTTTGCAGCAGGCATATTAACCCTCAGCATTACCTTAGGTTGAGTAAAAACGTCCACGAGACAAAACTCTGACCTCTCTCTCTCTCTCCAGAAAGAACATTAATCACTGGAGTTACTTTGACATTTTTATTGTTGGCTGAAAATTGCTGGAGGCAAAGAATACAGAAACAGGTGCTTTTAAAACCATAGTATACAGCGCCCCCACCCGCCCTGGCAGTGCACCGGTCGCAGCACCCTGGAGCTGGCCCTGACAGGTCCCCTCAGCTTACCCGCTAGGGTCTGACCCCAGTCTCCAGAGAGCAGGGAGGATAGTCAACCCTGGGTGCTCTTCAATAGAGATCGGTGAAGAAGCTCAACCACTTGTCCATTAGGCACCATTTTTGAAGATGTCCTCTGCTTCTAGGCACTCGCAGGGGGAGTCTAGGCGGGCGCTGCCAGGCACTTAGTCTCCTCCCCACTCACCACGGTTTTCTAAGCCCCAGACACCGAGGGCGCTTTCTCAGGTCAGTAGGCCTCCCCTATTCCGCGTGGCCAGGTTCTGGGCCAAACCCGCACTCTCATGGGGTCTAGGTGGGTACTGCCGGGCCGTTCGTCTCCTCCCCACTCTCATGGTTTGCTGAGTCCCAGGCACCGGGGGGTGCTTGCTCAGATCAGTAGGCCTCTGCTATTCCGCAAGGCCAGATTCCAGGCTGGTGCCACACCGTCTTCAACCTTCACTGCAGACAGCATCTCATCCACACGGTGGTCCCAACTCCAGTGGTTTCCAATTGGTCATAGGGTCAAACATGCATAAAGGTCAGTGCAAGGCCATAGAAAGCGCCATAATCAAGAGCACACAGCCAGCTCCTCACTGCTCCACCGTGGGTGCTGTAGAGTGCCACCCAGCCTCTACCCTACAATGTTGCGGCAGACAACTCTCGTGGCCGGGCTCGGCCCGAGGGTATAATTAAATGGGCCGGGGTCGCACGTGACCACTGGCCCAGCAGAGATTGAGTTGTATGTGTGGCCTTTACTGCTCGCTGCGTCACTAAGGTATCTATCGCCACTTACCCGGCTCTCCACATTGGCGACGAGGGAGAGTCGAACCCCCCCCCCAACCCGGCACCCACACTCACCCGGAGCCGATCCGCAAAGCTGTCAGCCTGCCGCCTGCATCGTCAGCTGCACAAGAAGATATCCCGGCAGGGTGAGTCGACCGCCAGCGGCCTGGCCTAGCTCCACGTGCTGCCAGCTGTGTCCCGCTGCGGCAGTATGTGTGAGCCCAGCCCTCGTCATCGGCAACATTTGCTTCTCCTGGGTCGGAAGCCCGCCACAGCCCGACGCTCCACACAGTGCCTGCTCCTGCCTCTGTGACCGCACAAACAGCACGGCAAGGGTGTGACTTCCTGCCCGCTTGCACAGCGCCACACAGCTGGCCCGATCCACGGCCTAGTACGTGAGTGCCCCGCTTTCGCAAGAGAGTGGAAGGGGCACCGTGTGAGAAAGGAATACAGGAACAGGCTTTCCATACCCTGCAACTGCCTCAGCTGGCCCATGTGCGCCACCAAGACCCTGCAGAAGCTGCCGCTACCCTGCAACTACCCCAGCTGGCCCGTGTTTGGCCCCAAGGTCTTGCAGCAGCCCGGCCCTGCTCTAACACAGCGTTTGAACCACGTGGAGCCCACCACGCGCTGGTCGACTCGAAGGGCTACAAAGGAGGCACGCCAGGCACATCACAAGGTCAGTCATTGGCTACAAATGCTGCAGTACCACCACAGCATCTCGCCCATCCTGTGCAGCGCTGCAACCACTGCTCACAGTGGGTGCACCAGCATCATTTTCGTACGCATCTGTGACGCCGATTCCCCCCTTCAGCCAACTCGCCGACCCCGCCACAGCCGCGCCCAGGTAGAAGCTCTGGTTGGGCCCCTCAACCACTATTTCAGGGGCACTAGAGAGACCGATGGAGCAGTGAAGCGCTCTCTGCTGATGGGCTTCGGGGGGATGAGCTCTATGAGCTCTTCGAAACGCTGCAAGACACGGGGAGGATCACAACTATGACACAGCTGTCACGGCCCTTAATAGGCACTTTGACCCACAAATTAATCTGGACTACGAGAGATTCAAACTGCGGCAAGCCCGGCAAATGGAGGTGGAGATGGTAGACATGTTCTATGCCAGGCTGAGAATGCTTGCCCACACCTACACGAACATCGATCAAGCGGAGGAGATCTGCGCACAGATCATTCAGGGATGCAAGTCTGTCACACTGAGGTGCAAGATACTCCGTCAACAAGGCATGTCCCTAGATGACATCCTCATCCTGGCGCACTCTCACGAACTGTCTGACAGCCGGGCAGAGGAGATGGAGGCCGCCCGGGTTCACAGTAGCCCTGCCACTCTGTCAACAAAAACAGTCCACATCAAGGAAGAGACCGTGGAGGCAGTGCAACGACGCCCCGGACCAATACGTGCATGGACCCCGCCCAGCCGACCAGCGGGGAAATGCGGGTACTGCGGGTTTGACCACAAGGCACAGGACAGGTGCCCGGCAAGAGGACAGACCTGCTCCAAATGCGGCAGAGCCAACCACTACGCCAGCGTTTGCCACGGAGGCGGTGGACGATCCCGAGGAGGTGCGTCAAGAGGCCGCGCCACGACTCTACGACATCTGGCGCTACAGGACCCCACCCCCTCAGAGGCGTCCTGGGGACAAGGAGCCACTGCCCACTATGAGGATGATGATGACACTTTCGTCATCTCGTTTGCCGGACAGTCAGGTCACAAGAAACACCCCCCACCAATGTGCCAGGTGCAGGTCAATGGAACAACTGTTCACGCACTGATAGATACAGGGGCATCCGTGAAGGTGATGGACTCAAGACAACATGAAAAACGGTCCCCTTGACCAGCCCTGGCTCCTAGCTTGGCCAAGCTATATACATATGGTGGTAGAGTACCGCTACCGCTCATGGGGGTGATCAAGGTCGACGTCTCCAGCACAGAACACAACATCAAGACAAAGTTCCACATAACGGAAGGTCAGAAGGGGACGCTGCTAGGATGCCACACTGCCGAAGATTTGGAGTTGGCCAAGCAAGTTCATGACACACATGCGGAGGACATACTAAATGAATTTCCGCAACTCTTCCAGGGTTTGGGAAGACTCAAGGGCCACCAAGTGAAGCTGCACATAGATAAAACTGTCAAGCCAACAGCACTCAGACACAGGCGTGTTCCATTTCACCTTCGCCCCCTTGTAGAGAAGGAGCGGAAAAGACCTAGAAAACCAGGGCGTCATCGAAAAGGAGTCAGGGCCCACCCCCTGGGTCTCCCCACTGGTGATAGCACCGAAGTCCAAGCAGCCCGGGCCATCCTGCTATGCGTGGACATGAGGTTCCCCAACCAGGGGATCCGGAGAGAAAGGCACATGACCCCGAAGATGGACGACAGCGTAGCTGACTTAAACAGCGCCCAGTGGTTCTCCAAATTAGACCTGAACTCTGGGTACCACCAGCTGGAACTGGCACCAGAAAATTGATATATCACAACCTTCTCCACAAACATGGGCCTCCAGAGGTAGGCCCAGCTCAGTTTTGGCATCTCCTCAGTGGCCGAGGTGTTCCAAAACGCATTCAAGGAAACCCTCTTGGGCCTGGTGGGCATGATCAACTCAAGCGACGACATCCTGATATATTCCCAGAGCTTGGAGGAACATCACGTCCGGCTGCTATCCACCCTACAGGGCCTGGCGGATTGCAGCCTGACGTTACACCGGAAGAAATGCTCATTGTATCAGGGGTTGATCGAGTTCTTCAACTATGTCTTTTCAAGAGAAGGGCTCCGTGTGGATCCACGAAAGGTGGACGCCATCCGAAACGCCCGGTTCCGCAGAACCCGACAGAGATACGAAGTTTACTCAGCATGGTAATGTACTGTGGGAGGTTCATCCCTGGCCTGGCCGCACTGTCAGAACCCCTACGCCAGCTCACGAAGACTAGCGTGCCCTGGGAATGGGGCCCCAGAGAGGAAACACTGTTCAACAACATCAAGAAAGCACTGTTGGACCAAACAACTATGGCATACTTCCATCCCAAGAAGAAAACAGAGCTAGTCATGGACGCCAGCCCCGTAGGGCTCGGGTAGTCCTCCTACAGGAGAGCGCCAAGGTGACCTGTGTCCCGGTCGCATATGCCAGTCGAGCGCTATCTCAGACAGAGACCCGCTGCACTCAAATAGAGCGGGAGGCCATGGCCATCAGGTGGGCTTGCCAACACTTCCATTTGTACCTCTACGGCCACCAGTTTTGTGTAGTGACAGACCACAAACCACTGCTACCCCTGTTCAAGGAGTCATTCCGCCTGGCACCACCGAGAATAGAGAGATGGACTATCCAACTCCAGGCATATTCGTTTCAATTGGTGTACAGACCAGGGGCCGACAACCCGGCTGACTTCTTGTCAAGGCACCCATCCCCAAGCAACAGAGGGGAACCCACAGCGGAGGAAGAGCGCACCAAATGTTTTGTAACTATGATGGAAGCCAAGGCCTATCCAGTCGCAGTCACATGAGAGGACATCAAGAGCGCCACGGACGCAGACGACACCCTCACAAAGGTGAAGGAGACTCTGGCTTGAGGACAGTGGCATTGGTTCCTCGACGGCTCCAAGTCACTAAAGTCACTAGTAGCTGAGGAACAAAACGCGAGACGCCAACTCTGGAGAGTGCGGCATGAATTAAGCATAAGCGGAACCGGCCTGGTCCTACGAGGACAGAGGATTGTCATCCCCAGAAGCCTCCAGAGTCGAATCGCCGTGCTCACTCATCAAGGGCACCAAGGAGCAGCGAAAACAAAGGCAAGACTCAGAGCGAAGGTCTGGTTTCCCAGTAAGGTTGAGCTGGTGGACGAAGAAGTCCGATGCTGCCACCCCTGCGCAATCACCGGCCACGACCCTGCTCCGGTGCCTGTGTTGACGGAAGAACCATGCCTGACTCCCTGGATGAAAATCAGCAAAGACTTTGGGAGTTTCCCAGACGGGTGGCACACAGTGATGATCATGGAATTGTTCTCAAAATTTCCGGTAGTGGAACTCGTGCCGTCCACTGCGTTTGTCCACATCCAGCCCGTGCTAGAAAAGACTTTCACACTGTTTGGTTTCCCAGAAGAGGTCAAGTCTGATAATGGGCCACCGTTCCAGAGGCAGGACTTCCACAACTTTCTGGCGCAAAGGGCCATCAAACACTGTCGGATCACCCCCCAATGGCCCCAGGCCAACGGTTAGGTACAGCGTTTTATGAGGACACTGAACAGGGCCAGGGCTCAAGCAGCCACTACGCTGCATCATCCCTGAAGATTCCGAGTGGGTACCACCTAGCCTGAATGTGAGAGGGTCCAACAGAAGCGGCAAGATACAAATGAGAAGGCCACCAAGGAACAGAGAGCAACGATTCCGACACTGTGTGTAGGGACCCGAGTGGTGCTCAATGATCGTCACCCAGGATGGAAGTTTCGCGCTCCATATGAGCCCGAGGTGTGGACCGTGACCCGAGTGGATGGCAAATTGGTTACAGCCCAGCGTGGACAGCATACGGTTGTGAGGAATGTGTCCTGGTTCAAGGCCCTTCTTGATGGTGCAGTCCATTCAAGCTCCTCCCGAGGAGAACGGCGTGAGTGACGATGATGTTCCGGCCGCGGCAAGGAGCCAGAGTCCAGCACCCCCTTTCCAGCGGACGGAGGCAGCGACGCCAGAGGGCGGTAGGAGAGAAGAAAAGCACCTAGAGACACCGCAAGATGCCCAAGGAATATGTCCAATACCAGTCAGATGGGGGAGCCAAGAAGTCAACGCTATCTGCTGCGGCCCAACCCCGCACCAAGCAAGAGGCTGAGAGAGTGTATGTGCTGAGCAACGTGTACACTGTTTGTGTGATCCCTTTTGTTTTCCTTTTCTGTTTTCCTCTTTCCGACCTTCCTGCTCTGATCTAAAGAGGGGAGGGATGTCTAGTAACACCCGGCCTCTACCCTACAATGTTGCTGCAGACAACCCTCGTGGCCGGGCTCGGCCCAAGGGTATAAATAAATGGGCCAGGGTCGCACGTGACCAGTGGCCGAGCACAGACCAGGGCACGAGTCGGGGTACCACGTGGGTGGACGGCGTCCCCCCACTTATTTTACAGGGTGGACGCCGTCCACCCTGCTCATCAAAAGCTGGATACTCGACCAACCAAGCTTTTCCAGGTGATTGCGCTGAAATCGGAATTTCTCGGTCTGCCGGTCACCACGCCCCTGCACTTAACTTTCTTAGAAGGCATAAATTGACTTGCCCGCCCATCTCCTGCGCTACCTATCAAAGCTCTTGCCTTGCATTTTTAACCTGCCGCAAACGCCTCGCATCCTTCCCGGGCTGCTGCTGGTGGCAGGGGCGTGCACGCTTCGCTCCCTCGCCCCCTTGCACCCCTTCTGCCTTCATTTATTGTTCCACTGCTGCCGGCACGATCCCTCCTGCCTTTTGGTAGCCACGCCATGTATTATGCACTGAGATGGTGCACCAGGAGAGCTCAAAGGGCTTCAGATCCCCCGTCGTGTGTCAGCCCGGGCTGAGTCAGCATCCCGGGCACACACAAACAAAGACAGTTTTTTAGCTGCTTTAGGCTGGCGTCAGTCTAATTGCAGCCGCACCCGAGTACTTCACAGGTCTTTAAAAGACCCCAAAATTTGGCTCTAGTTGCGCCTCTGGTACCAGGTAAGGATGCGAGCCGGGGCTGGGTCCCTGCGCTCCCCCTCAGCAGAATAGGGCCTGCCGGCCGCCTCTAAGGCGGCAGCCGCAGGTTGACTGCTATGAAGCAATGGATGGCGCGTGTGGTGTTTATTCTATCTCGAGTTAAATTCTGCTGGTGTCAGAATGAAAGACTCAGATAATGCAGGCCTATCCTGAATTTTCCATGAGTGGTGCGTGCATGTTGTGATGTTCTGTGCTCATTTCTGTACACATACCGGAGTCCCTTCCATTTTACAAAGTGAAGAGGGCAGCATTGGTGCGTGAAGCAGAGAAGCACTACTGACAATTCAGCCTGCCTGTTTTACCGAGAAGCCCCATAGACTGATTTCATGTTTGGTGTTGATGCCAGGAAGCCTGGCATGTACATGCTTCTCTGGTCCACGTTGTTAGATTTGTAGTGCAGTTGCTAAATGGTGGTAGCTCCCACAAAAATAAACGTCTTGTGTGGTTGCCTGTCAATGAACATGGCTTTGGAAACGGTATGACAGTGGCTGGAATTGTTGCCTTTCCATAGAATCTAATATACCATATCATATTCTTGCAAGAGCAGCTACAGTGAATGTAAAGGTATTTCCACAGCCTTGCATGTGTCACATAGGTAGGTTATGTAGATAGTGTGTGTGCGCAATGTTTAGTGCATGTTTTTACCGGTGACACCCAGCAAGTGTAGCCTTGCTCTTGAATTGCTGCAGGTTCAGCTGTTTAAAATGACAGAAGGGCTTCCAAGCAGGTGCCTTGGTAACGTCTAACTCCCTCCTACTGCTATGAACTCCCAAACAAAACTTCCTAGACCTTTCCCTCTTCTACCCCCCAGTATTCCTTTTCAATCTAACAGACTAACATGTCCACTGCTCAAATTAATTTCATATTTTCCTATCTTGTAATGTCACTTCCTGTGATGTCACTTCCTGTGATGTCACACGCCGTGATGTCACGCACCGTGATGTCACGCACCGTGATGTCACTTCCTGTGATACTACCTAACTTGGAGAGTCCCCCCACTTCTTTTTTTAGGACTTGTGCCCTGACACAGACTGAGTTGTATGTGTGGCCTTTACTGCTCGCTGCATCACTAAGGTATCTGTCGCTACAGGTGCCACCATCTTGCTCAGCCACACATTGGAGACCATGCCCAGCACTGGCAGATCTCTCGCAGCAGCCCACAGCACTCGCCAAATGAATGCAAACCACAGAGGGGTGATGGCAGCGTCCCCTCTGTCACAGTCTGGTGGTCGGGGGAGGCAATTTCAAAACAGGATGGTACCGGATGGCAGCCCAGGCCCAAGAGCATGCCAATGCCATTGCTCATTCAATCGGTCTCGAGTCACGTTTTCCCCGACATGAATGCCTAGGTTCAGAAATTATTTGTAGTGGATCAGTTTGTCACCTCTCCCATAAGATGAGGTGTAAGAAAAAATGGCTACACCCTTCAGAGTCAGCTAGAGTGAAGGGATTAATTCGTCATTTCAGAGTGGTCAAGCTATTAATCAGAAGTGTGACCACCTTACTGTCATCCTTTTTGCAGTGATGGTAACACACATTCAATGAGTTCATGATTTTTTTCCCTTAAAGCTGTGAGAAAGGTGTTTTCTAGGGCTCCTTCTATGGACACCATAGGGTAAGTGGTTGACCTACCTTCCTCTTAGGTTTAGGCCTGTGGTGTACATGTGCTACTACTTTGGGCTTGACTGGGGTCACACTGTCAAGTATCCGTAGATGCACATTCAACTGGCTGGCCTATATCAGAGACACTGAGGAATCAAGTGACACCAGGTGCAACAGACAGCACCGATAACTCACCCACAAGGAGAACATCTGCTGTCATTTCAAGGAACTTGGAGACCCAGTGAAACACACATAGAGGAGTGTTCAGTTGTCACTCCAAGAGAGTCTATTACAGCTAGACCTGGCACCTACATCTCTGTGAGATCCTGTAAAATATGAAAACGAAACAGATCGATAAATGGTTCACTTTTGAGATAACTTGATCTAAAAGAGCAGCATGGATGGATGGATGAATGGATGGATTGATGGATAAATGGATGGATGGATAGAAGGGCAGATGGACCAATTGGTGAGTGTATGGGTATAGGAATGAGTGGATATGTAAATGGATGAATAGAAGTTTGAATGAATGGGTGGTTATACAAATTAAATGATTTGAGAGGGAGTGGGTGAATTAGTGGGTGGGTATGTGAGTAAAAGAGTAGCGAGTTATGAGTGAGGAGCTGGTGGATAGATACGTTAGTGGGTTTGTGCATGAATGGTTGGTCACGTGAGAGTAAGTGAGTTGCGGGGTGGTTGAGTGAATGAGTAAGCAAGGAGATGACTAGTAAGTGGATTTGTGAGTTGGAATGCACAGATAATAGGATGGATTTTGTGAGTTTGTGGAGAGGAAAGAGATAGAAGTAGAAGAGGCAATTTCAAACTACAGCTTTCAGACATACCAGGCCACCCACACCGTTTAAGTGCCTCATTCGAGTTCACACACTTTTTAAGTGATTTCCACACATATTTCAAAACTTGAATGTATGATACGAGAGTTAGTCATTGGTCTACAGGTAATAAAATTTGAATTATGAAGTGACCTGTTCACCCTGTTGGAAAACCTCAGCTGCTAAAATTGAGATCAAGATTTGTTTGTTGCTATGGTTTCACCCCATCACATTGCCTGCCGCACTGTGTGAACATCAGTCGCTAACTCCATTTTCTAACAAGAATTCTTTATCCTGTTGTTAAAGGGGTTTGGCCCACACCTTACGATCACCTAACAAAGGAGTAATGTTCAGAAGCAACAGAGATGAAATGTGCGGAATTTTCTCTTTAAAGAGGCATCAGACGGAGGTGGTCGCCATTCTAGCTGAAACTCATTGTGATGCAGTGTAACAACTCGATTCACCAGTAGCTCTGCACTTTCTGTCAGATCCCTTGACCCATGTCCACTTTAACAGAATACTTGTATGAGATTGCTTGGCTGAGCGAATCCAGATGCTTGGATCCATGGACCTAATTTAGGGGTCATCAGGGGTGGCAGCTGCGACCAGTGGCTGGCCCGTGGCGACCCCTGGCACTGCCTTTGCCACACCTGGTCTGAGAGGGGGCAAAATGAGTGCCTGGAACACAGCAGCAGCTCGTCTTTACGGACTTCCGTTGGGGCTCCACGTTGCTTATTTTCTGACACTGTATTGCACTAATAGTGAATAATAGTACATTATTCACTAATAGTGTAATAAAATGGTTTTGTATTGCTGTTCGTTAGCTGGAATATGACCTTGCCTGGCAGCTGATGTAAGTAAAACAATGGTTTTAAATGTAGGTTGTGTGTGCTTGCCGGTGAGAGTGTGTTTATGTGAGAGAGTGTGAATGTGTGTGTATGTGTAAACGTGTGTGAGTAAAAATGAAGGTCAAAGGGCGTGTGGTGTCACTTCCACTACCCCTGTAATTTCGTTAAATTGACCTCCTTGCTTGGATCTCATGCTTAAGCAGGCTGTTGCTGAGAGTTTTCTACAATAACGCAAAAAAAAATGTTTTTTGATGACAATATCATACTTGGTGCTATAGTGTAAAGCAAAACCTTAAACTTATAGCAATTTACCCACTCACAACAAAAACACATCTTCAATGTTCAAACCTACCACTAAAATTACCAGTAGCTGAGATTAATTCAAACATTTCACCCACAAGTTGTGGATTCTGTAGCACGCTGTGCTGCCATAAAACTCAAGCTGCACCTACATCACGAAGCCCCAAAGGGCTGCAGCTGCAGCATATCCGGGGTGGCTCGTGCTCCCATTCAGAATAAACTGTTCAGCTGTTTAGGTTTACAGAACCATACAAGCTTTACATTCCATGGGCCCATTCTGAATAAATCTACTCTCAGAGGTACGCAAGCTGATAGAATAGAATATTTTGGAAATTCACAAATGTGGAACCGTCTCAGGTGAACACTCAAAAAACATTTGTGAATTAGTAATTGCTCTTCATTCCGAGTCCTAAAGTCAGCAAAACGAATTCAGCAAAAAGTAGCACGAGGAAGACAAAAGGTTTGGGGGTGACTGTGTAAAAAAGGGCCAGGTCCAGCACAGGCTCTCTAGCGCCTCCTACACACATCAAAAAACCGCAATCTAATGGCATGCGATGTAATGCATGCGTTCTAAAGGTTGTTTCCCATCATAACAATTACCTTTCTACCCTATACCTTTAACTCCTATACTCATAACACGACTCCGTCCACCCTATTTAGGGTGGATGGTGTAGTGCCTTTTTTCCTGCCCATCACCACCAGGAGAAAACTGTTGATGAGGGAAAGGAAAGATACAGTATTGAAATCCCACACCCTGGAAGGAAACTCACAGGGTGCAGGGGTCATTAGTTCTTTGTTTTTCAAAAACAAACTCCACTTTGGAAAACACATAAAAGTTAAACGTGTGATGGACGGCCATCACACTTTTAGCACTTTGAAAAGATTTGCTGTGACTGCAGTTCCCTTCAGTGTGTAGAGATGACTTCTGGGTTTGCGGACATCTCTAAATTTGGCAGGTGGAAGTCCGTCAAGTTAGTGGATTGTACTCCACTGGCAAAACTCTAAATCAGACCTGAGTGTTGCTAAGATAAGACCTGATTTTAAGATGGGCTTGGAAACATGTTTAAGTTTAAGGCTGGGAATAGATTGAGCAATGATTGATCAATACATATAGATCACTATAGATCTATTCTGAAGCTTAATTATATTAATGCCTGCTGAGAGGAATCTGGGCTGACATTTTACTCAAGTCTTGTCTTGCAGGTTGGGTAGAATCACAATGATGTTTTTGTCTGTAGTGCTGCTCTATGGCAGACTACCTGGTAACCCCTTTGGGTCACATAGGGGCATGATAATTCTATCATCATCATAAAATCTATTTGACCATGGCCAGCATGTGAAAATTCTCTTGACTATCTCAGACTTCAGACATTGTCTTGGATAATATTAGTGTTATTGAAATAGATGTTGAGTGAATGATACCTGTGGAAAGACAAGGGGGCATATTATCAAGGAAGTGCGATATTTATCGCTAACCGCGCTTAGCGCGTTTTTTTTTAACGCCGCCTATCGCCGGAAATTATCGCTGAGATAACACCCTATTAGTAAGGTTTATCTCCATAGCGATAATATTTCCAGCGATAGCGACAAAATGCGAGAATATCGCTGGGAAACCAGCGATATTCTCGCATTAACGCTAAGGTGGATTCAGCATTAGAATCCACCTCCTATACTTCAAACAGGTAAGTCATCCTCACTAGCAGGTGATAAAATCTAGCGATAAACGCGCTTAGCGCGAATTATTTTATCGCTTCGCCTGCCTTGCTAATAGGGGGTAGTGGTGTTAGCGACTGTTTACAGTCGCTTTTAGTAGGGAACGCCTTCCTTGCATGTCATTAGCGATAATTATCGCTGACATGCAAGGCGATTGAAAACGCGGCCTCTAACGCCTGAAAGCTGTCGCTAACACCTGTTAGCGACAGCTTGCTGATAGGGTGATAATATTATCGCCGCTTTAGCGGCAAAAAGTGCAGCTAAAGCGGCGATAAAGCCCTTGATAATATGCCCCAAGTTTCTTGAGATGTTGAGTTTACATCCTCCTCCCCCTGGCCACCCTTGTATTTCTAGATTCCTGGAGATGGTCAGATGAGATGTAATGCCTCTAGCCAGATCTCTAAATGATTGTGGATGAGAAATAAAATGTCTGTTACATGGTTGCTGGTTGTTTAATTACCATATTGCTCCGCAATAAGAGTTTTGGGGAAAACTTTCATTTAGCTGTATTAACCCGGTTCTTGGCATTCTTTAAATTAGTGGAAAATCAAAGCCAGAAAATGTACATTCTTGTCTGGTTGTCCTGTTAACCAGACCCTTTTCACCATTGCCCTTTGGGGGCTTCTCTCATTGGGGTAATGTATAGTTGATAAGAGTACTGCAAATATCGCATTGGCATGCCATGTTTTTAGGTTGAAGGCGGTCCTGATCATATGATGCAGAGCATATGAGAACTGAATGTTAACGGGGTTCGTGTGGAGATATTGTGGCATGCAAGACTTATAATTTAGGGTGTACATTATGATAACTATTTGGAATAAACTGTATGATTCCCGTAGCCAAGCAGGCTAGAAGCATTACCTTTGTACAGAAGTGTGTCCTGTAAGCTATTGCAGCTACCAGTTCTCTGCTCTTCTGCTTTATGATTCCTTTTAACGCCACTGCATTATGCTTATTTCCCTTGCAGAATCTGTTATCCTTGCTCTCTGATTGCCCAGAATATGTCCTGTACCCTTTGTCTTCAGCACACCAGTGTAATATTCCGTCAGAGCTCCATTTTCTATAGATGTACTACTGCAGGTTCTAATTGCTGCAATTTCCAGAGGCTTTATAAATCTTGTTGGCCTGTAATACATTCTCTCCCTAGGAATTTAGCTTTGTGTGCAGCTCCCTTAAGGATTTCTCTTCTGCTTCTGGAGCAGGTCCTCATGCCGGCCCCTCCTGTGACAGTTCTGTCCAGCTTGCCTGAAGTCCACTACCCTCTGCTACCTGTCTACCTGCTACCCTCTGTTTGTGCCTCCTCTGCATGTTTCTCTGCTCTCTGTTTTGCCTTTTTCTGCTTGTTTTTCTGCCCTTCGTTTTGCCTTTCTGCTTGTTTTTCTGCCCTCTGTTTTGCCTTTTCTGCTAGTTTTTCTGCCCTCTGTTTTGGCTTTTCTGCTAATTTTTTCGCTCTCTCTTTTGCCTTTTCTGCTCGTTTTTCTGCTCTCTCTTTTGCCATCTTCTGCTCTGTTTAGCCTTTTCTGCTTGTTTTTCTGCCCTCTGTTTTCCTTTTCTGCAAATTTTTCTGCCCTCTGTTTTGCCTTTTGCTGTTTCTTTCTACTCTCTTTTCGCCGTTTCCCTCCTCCTGCCAATTTTCTCCTCCTGCCACCCAGTGCCCCACCCTCCCCAAGGACCTACTTTGTGGAGACTGCAGCGTGACCCCATTGAGCAGGTCCTCGTGCCAGCTCCCCCTGCAACAGTTCTCCTGTCCAGTTTGCCTGCAGTCTTCTACCCTCTGCTGCCTGTCTGCCTGCTGCTCTCTGTTTGTACCTCCTCTGCTCTTTTCTTGCTCTGTTTTGCGTTTTCTGCTTGTTTTACTGCCCTGTGGTTTGCATTTTTCTGCCCTCTGTTTTGCCTTTTTCTGCCCTCTGTTTTGCCTTTTTCTGCCCTCTGTTTTTCTGCCCTTTATTTTGCCATGTCTGCTAATTTTTCCGTCCTCTGTTTTGCCCTCTTCTGCTCTGTTTTGCCTTTCTGCTCGTTTTACTGCCCTCTGTTTTGCCTTTTTCTGCTAGTTTTATCCTATCCTTCTTGTTTTTCTGCCCTCTATTTTGCATCTTCTGCTTGTTTTTCCTGTCCTCTGTTTCGCCTCTTCTGCGAATTTTTCTGCCCTCTCTTTTGCCTTTTTCTGCTAGTTTCTTCCCGTCGTTTCCTCAGGACCTGACTTTTTGATGGAGACCTCGCGCCCCAGTTCCCAGATACCCCCAGGGGTGACAGTGCCGCGCTCTACAAATGCTGCTTGATTGATTCTCTGTAATTGAGTTCACAGTACCTTAAATGTATTCTTTATTCATCCTTTTCTACAGTCCCTTTTACTTGGATTTCTTGGCTACTCTTCTTGTGAGCTGCCTGTCCTTCAATCCTTTCCTATTTCCTGTTCTCTATATGTTTCAATCTTTCAAGTTCTATTTTACAATATAATATGTAGACATGTGTTTCTGTGTAATTAGCAATTGCGCTCTTTTCTGCACTTTTTGAGAGGCTGGTGACCAGGGCTGGCTTTTGGGCAGTGGGACCGGTGTGGCTGCACTGGGCGCTGACCTGGAGGGGGGGGGGGGGCAAGGTCCTCAGATGGGGGCGCTCTGTTTAGCAACAGCTTACGATTTTAAAGCAGCTAATGCAGAGTTCCTTGTGCGTCAGAATTTCAGGCAGCAATAAAAATGTAAAGAGAACTCTTGTGATTAATGTTCCTGCTAGAGAGAGAGATCGGAGATGTGTCCAGTGGAGTTTTGACTAGCCATAAAGTTGCGCGGAGAGTTAATATGACTGCTGTAGCAAACAGATCTTTATTTAAAGAGGATAGCTGAGTGGAGTAGTAAAGCCAGTCATTACCAGCGCTTTAAAACAAATTACATTTATGCGAGAGAGGGGCTATGGAGAAATGAGGGGCCCTTTTGCCGGTTGGTAGTGAGGGAATCTGATGAGGCGGTCATGGGAGGGAGGGGGCGCAAAAAAATATTGTTGCACCGGGCGCCACCAACGCTAAAGGCGGCCCTGTTGGTGACTGCATTCTACACATCATTTGCCTCCCCCTGCTTGTTGTCTTTCTTGCTCTATTTATTAACAAAGTGTTGGCTGGTGGTTTTTAGGCCTGTAACCCCTGTCTCAACTCACTAGCTAAGGGGCCCATTAATGACACCTTTATGGGTCATTTGAAGGGCCCCAAGGACAGAATTAAGTGTGCTGTTAGTCATATGATCAAGATGGGAAAAGCAGGATGATGTGTATTGCTAGAAGGCTTACATTTCCTCTGAGAAAACTCTGACGCTTTCAGAAATAAATACTTTTGCTGGGGACACAATTACTGTGGTGGTGAGAGCATAGCCAGAACAGTAAATGTGTACTAGAGAACGGCAAAACAGGACATCATATACTGGTTGTGGAGAGGGGTCATTCCGTGGATGGACTGAGGGTATACGTCTCTGGGAGACATGTACTCTCTTTCGCCGTCTGATAATCTTTTCCGTCATACTGTGACAGCTCATGCTCTCTCGCTATGGCCTGCACCAAGCAGACCTCCTGAAAGTCTACTTGAGGGAAAGAGCCTTGCAAAAAGCTAGCTACCAAGGTTCTGCTCTAAAGTGCTTCAACCATCTGCGGAGCTGAGAAGCCTCACAGCTAATGGGCTTGGGACAGTGACTCTCCATGAGATCCGCCACTGGTGATTGACTTCCCTTATCTATACTTTTATTGTATACCATAATTGGTACCTGCTTTAGTGTCAGGCCAGTGGCAAGAGAGTGATAGTCACATTTAGCTCAAAGGATGGACACAGGCTGACTTGAGTTTATAATTTGGATGGAAAAGAACGCTGAGCCTGGCATGGTCTCTAAGTAGAAAAAGGTCTGTGATATCACTATGTGTTTTTGAGTCATTATTAACCCTCTATGATACAACGTTGGAAGGCAGGAGGAGAAGCAGGCTGTTCCTTAGAAAGTGGTGCAGAAGGCAATAGGTTGTTGAGGTGCTGCACTACCTGGGGCAAGGCACTGGTGCATGGGATGTAGTTTGGAATACTTCGTTATGCATGGTTGGCATTACCATTTGGAATGAAGTGCCAGTGGCAGAGAGGACTTAAGAAACTGAAGCTAAGACAGGTTTAGATAGTCCTGGTGTGTAGAGCGTACTGATGGACAGAGGGAGTTAGTCAAAGAGGTTAGTGCAATGATAGGCAAAACACAACTTGCTTGCGAAATTAAAAACACCTCCCCAACATTTAACAGTGAATCTAATCAGCTTCAACAAAATGTATCATCTGAAAACATTCCCCACATTTTATAAATAGCATGATGTTAGGTGCTGCACAAGATGGCAACACAGCGTTAAGCTCCGGAATGAGAGTGATAAATTGCGGCCTCCTGTGTTATATTTCATATAGGTACCCCAATATAGGTCTAGGTAACATCATAACCCTTCACCTACATTCTCTCCTATACCACATACATAACGGATTTGAAAGACTGACCGTTTACCCAGTTACAATACTACACACAAGTAGGTAGGGGTTTTCCCTGGACACTGGCCTCATAAATTATGCATGAGGATTCTTAGTTTCTTAGAATCACAGCAGGACCATCATCTCCTGCATAATAACTGTGTACAAAGTTCATTCCTGGCATCATCCTAAGTCAGACACTGGCACAGCAAGGTAGAACCCCCTGGGGATACCTTAGGGTATATAAACACCACATCTTGCTGAGATAGGGAGAGGAGATCACGACTTCCATGCCGACAAACTGGTGAAAGACGCTGAGGTCCTGCATGCAGATACTCCATCTCGCAGTGGTCTGACATCCCTTGCGGGGTGTTCAGCTCGAGACCAGAACAGGGTCCCGCAGTCTCACATCAGGTAATGGGGTTGGCTTTATCCTAGAGGGATTCTTGGCTTTACATCTACTCACATGCTAGGTACACTTAGGTACATCTAGTTAGGGTGCATCGTAGGAGTACGCATTTTATTGCCATGTATTTTATATACTCGCCTATATTTATGATTTGAGCAAAATGGTAGAAACCTACCATCTTTTTACTTTCTTAGTGCTGCTACTCATTTACATATGCTACTGTCTACTGGTGACTTCAGTGCACTTATTTTACGCTAGAATAACGACTGTTCAATAAATACTTATTGAAAACGTCCCAACCGTTTATTCTGTGTATCTCTCTGAGAACGAGTGAGCACGAGTGACTGAGAGAAAAGTAAGTTACTGTTTCCACGGTCCTGAGGGATCAGGGTGGTCATGTTCGATAGTTGCCAAGAACTATTCTCTCCTTGGTAAGAGGAGGTTATAGTGGCATTGCGAGCTGGCTGGTACACAGGCCAACATACCCGGTGGGGGTGTCTGGAATCAGTCTGGACACCAGTCCCGCAGTGTATGTTGTCTAAACGCGCAGATCCTATATAGGTCTTATAGGAACTACACAACATGGCACCACCAACGTTGGTATTGGCACTTATTTAACAGTCAAATCTGAGTAGTTCAGGTGTGCTATTCTCAGAGACCCCTACTCACATTTCCCCAGAGACGTCTGGAGTGGGAGGGAACAAATCCGCCGCAGCTGAGTAGGAAAATCCCTATGTATTAGCTGTTGGTTTAATCAAGCTTGAAGGATTCAGTGTTTCTAATTGTGCATAACCCCTTATCTCAGTTCCCTTGAAACGCTCTCTTTTCTAAAAATAATGACCGAACAGGGAGACGTAGATGTAGGGAATGCACTAAGTTTCTCAGCCGAAGAAGACGATGCAGATGCAATATACATTGCAGATAATGTTAGAAATGCCGTCACCCTAAAACTAGTAGCATATGATGTTACAATTAGGGGTGGGCAAGTGACTTTCGTGATTGAGGCGCACGAATCACATAGAACAGAGGTATTCTATTCATGGATTAAATTCCCGCAGGCAAATGCACAAACCAAACATTTCACTACTATGTAGAAGATGTAATACCAACTGAGTATAGTCCATATGAGGACATTGAAATTCCACTCACTTACGAAGAACACCTCTACTGGTTTAAAGGCGCCCTCCCCATACAAGAAATAGAGTAAGACTCGGTCTGCTCGGAAGAGATGGAGCAACATGGGCAGTTTTAGCGGCATACACACCACATCCTGACATTGACACAATGCCAGGAGGAGACTTACTTGTACAGCATAAAGAATTAATAAGACTTTACAGAAATATGACGCAGTTTGTGTTGAGAACAATCACACTTCAGCCCGCACCGGCTACACAACCAGGACCAGTCCAAGCTCCTACAACAAAAATTACACCACAGACACTGCACGCAGTAATGGGTAAAATGCCCACAAAACGTGAACAAATGCCCTTCTGGATAGCACAAAAAATAACACAGCTGGAGGCAGTGTTTCCACACACTGGTCCTAAGGAAAAGCATAGAATATTTACTATTTGCTTGCCAATGGGGATAGCTCCCTCTATAGAGGATTGTGCCTCTTGGGGCATAGTCTTGGCTGCAATATATACCAGGACTCATGGTATCCCTTCTTTAGCGGTAATACCAGGTGTATTAAGACAAATACAGAACGAGTATGGAGCACAGCCTGCTCTAAACTTGGGGATGAAGTTGTTAAATAACTTTGCCCAGGTATCTGCGATAATATTGGCGAATATTAAAGGAGAAGCAGCATCAGTGGCAATACGCCAATGCCTAAGAGAGTACACTCCATTACAACAGGAGACAGAACTCCCTAAAATAATTGAAACTGCTTATGCAGAGTTAGGTAGAGACAGTCTGGGAGCTAGACCTGTAAAACCCCAACTAATGGGGAGTTCAGATAAAGAACAGGCAAAGCAAACACCAGTTTCTTCAAAGAAGAACTGGGAAAATAATAAACAACAAAAGAACAGATCTCACTCCAGGGGAAGGTCTCCTCAGCAGGAGCCCCCAGAAAGGAGATATAATCTTAGGAATATAGATAACATTAAAAAACCTGACTGGTATCAGGATACTGATACTCGTTTCTCTCGTTCCTTTCAGGGTCTATCAAAAAACTCCGAGAGGGAAGGACGGTCAGAACAAAGACAAGAAGAGCGTACAAAGCCCAGAGATAAGCAACGCACTTCAGACTACGCTTCAAAGAAAGAAGAGAAACCTAAAGCAAAACCTCAATCTAAAAAAAAGAAGGTAGCAGGTCTCAAAGTTAGACATGCCCAAAATTCTGAGGACTCAGCTACTGAACGGAGAATGGGCTCTGACGATGCTAGACAGCGCAGCAGAGGTAACAATAGCTCGCCAGAACCTGATGGAATTTCTGGTGACAGCAGAGTTGAGTGAGTATATCAAGGTGCAAACACCTGATACTAGGGTGAGTGTCCCACACAAGTTACACGAAATTACACTCCAAATGGAGGGGGACAAGCCGAGACAAGTTAAGGGTCTCTTTTGGGAGAACCTGACTTTGGGCTATGACATCCTATTAGAGGAAAAAGATTGGCCGCCTACTATTGTTATGGAATGCCCATAGGGGGAAACTGTAATTTTTCCAGCTTTCTCCGACCTAGTCCCCGCACACCTAAGACACACATATGCACAGAAGTGGGCAGTAGCCCTTGATCCAGCATTATACCGCAACCACGTAGGGTGGGATGAAGCGTCACCCCACCACGTAATTCCAAAAAAAACAAACCCAACTCCACAAAGACAGTATCCCATAAAACAGGAAGCTAAACAACATGTCAGAGAGATCTTAGATCAACTTGAATACCAAGGTGTAATTGAACCATGCACCCCATCAATGAATAATCCTTTGTTTCCTGTAATGAAACCCGACAATTCATATTGTCTAGTTTTAGACTATAGACACCTAAAATCATGTACAAAGACATTTGTGGTTCAGAATGCACACAGTGCCGCATTAATGAATAACATTGTGCGGAAAAAAATACAAAACAACATTAGATATCTCAAATGGATTTTTCTGCCAAAACATAGCGCATGAGAGCAGATATCTGACAGCCTTCTCAGCGCTAGGGTCCCAGCGTCAATTTTGCCGACTCCCCCAAGGGTATAAGAATAGCCCGGGGTTATTCTCAAGGAGGGTAACAGAGTTACTACAGAATTTGGATGAAGAGGCATTATCCTATGTAGATGATATTTATCTGACGGATGATGACTTAGGGGAACACTTGACCAGGGTAAGCACCATAATTTTGGGTTTCGCCTCTGAGGGCTACAAATTTAATTTAAAAAAATCAAAATAGCCCACCTCAATGTCCTATTTTTGGGATATGAGCTTTCAAGTGAAGGCAAAAGCCTGGCAGCCCACTCTTTAGAAAAGCGCGCACTGCTACAACTTCCAAAATCATTAAAAAACTTACAGTCCATACTGGGATTTTTGAATTTTGGCAGAACATACATTTTGGATTACGCAAAGAGAGTAAAACCTTTCTACGACCTAATAAGACCTGACTTTTCAGTTAGACAATGGACACAGGAACACACGAATATCCTTTGTTCCCTACAAGCTGATATGATATCATCAAAACACTTACAGACACGCATAAACATACGCAACCTGGTGATCCGCGTAGTCGCAGGTCATCTGGGTACACTCACTTAACCTTTAATGAAGGTGAAACAGTACCAATTGCATATAAATCGCATTTGTACACCAACGCTGAAATGCGTGTTGCTCCTATAGAAAAAATTCTGACAGCAGTACAGACTGCTGTAGTGAGAGAAAGAGCACTAGCTCAAGGGAAACGAATAATTGTCGTGACCCCGGTACCGGCCTTGGAGGCTGCCACAAAGGCAAGCGTCCCAAATGCAAAAGCGTTACATCCAAGATGGATACCTTGGGCTAATTCTCTCACTGCAACAGATGTCGAATACAGAGATGACCCTAGTTTAAAAACACAAGCATTCCTGCAATATGAACAAGAATATCCTCTACCAAATGAAATAATGCCTCTAGATCGTTATGAATACATTATTTATACTGACGGATCTGCTCAACTGGCCATAGGGACTAAGCAACAATACAGTGCAGCATGCGCTATTGTAAAAGGTAGGATGCAGGACGGCAAGTTCCGTCCAAGCTGTACAAAAACACAGTCTCTAGGAGACTGCACGGCTCAGTTGGCAGAATTAAAAGCACTACTACTGGCACTGATAAATACGGATCCTGAATTCCCCACACTAATAGTGTGTGATTCCTTTTACTGTGTCCAGTCGTACAACGAATATCTCCAGTATTGGGGACAGAATGGTTACAGAGATGCAAAAGGTGGCACATTTAAACATAGGAAACTTTGGGAACAGGTAGCAGAGTTGAAGAACGAACTACCAAGGGCTCACATGATAAACAAACACTGAGTCATCAACGTGATGGCGTTCACGTTGAAGGGAATTCATTGGCTGATGAAGCCACGAAGGGGGCAGTACGCACTGCGTCTGTAGCTGCAATCACCCGTTCAAAAACGAGGGTAGGCGGTAGCACAATAGTAGCTGTGATTGCTTCACGCAACAACAGCAAAGCACTACCTAAAGGTTTTCCACTCAAGTACTCCTACAAGTTAGATGCAAACAACGTTCCATTTGCTCAGATTCTTGGAGTGGGGTATAGAGTAATACCAAACATGGATCACAGGTTAGGTTTAATCTTGGCTGCACACGAGGGTCTGGGTTCTGCGCACGCCGGAGTTACGGTGACAGTTTCTTTATTGAAACAATGCTATTGGTGGCCAGGGTTAACAAAGCAGACCAAAGACTTTGTCTTAAAGTGCGAAATCTGTCAACAGATAAATGGGGCCACCGTAGCTCGCCCAGCGCAGATCCCATTATTAGACAACATCAGACTGTCCATTCGCGGGAATTTACCTGGACCACTGCGGCCCCTTAAAATGTGATGGGGTTTACAAGTATATCATGGTTACAGTGGATTCCTGTTCAAGATTCTTATGGGTATGGCCTCAGCGCTCGGCTGATGCCCGAACTGTTATAAAAGATTTGCGAGTCTTTATAGCGACATACACATTTGGCACATTACATTCTGACCGTGGCCCCGCGTTCAGCTATAGGGCTTACAAGGAAGCCATGGGAGGTTTGGGTGTAGCATTGCAGTACTCCACTCCATACCATCCCGAGGGAAATTCGGTTGTGGAGAGGAAAAACCGGGACTTAAAGCAAACTTTAACAGCTAGGGTATTAGGCTCGGGTGGTAGTTGGGTCAATCACCTATTTGGGGTCCAGCGGGCTCTTAATAACCAGCCAAGAAGCTCTCTGGGATGTGCAACTCCTTACGAGGTCCTGTTTGGGACAAGAATGTGGGTACCTGATCTCGATTGTGAAGGCACAGTGGCGGATGAAAAACCATTTGACATCAATAAACGTTTGGCTGTTTTACAGGATCTGAATGAATCCAGAGCCTCCTTAAGTAACATTGAGACAAAGAAAACCGCCACTGGGGAAGTCAAGTAAGCCACGGCAAGACCTGCCTGGATCCCTAAAGTTGGGGATCTGGTCAGAGAAAAGATTGTGGACAAGAAAGAATTCGGGCCATCCTATCGAAAGCCTGTACCTGTCCTGGCCGTTGAAGGATCAAGAACTGTACTTCTTCCGCCTCTTGCCGGAAAAGAAAAGAGATTCATCTCAATCGATCTGATTAAACCACACTATGTGGCCGATACTGAATGGTAGGCCTCGTGGGCTCCTGAGTAGCCGACGTCCTCCTCTCGCTACAATACAGGAAGTTCAAACAGAAAGACTCATAACATTTGAAGAGTCACCTTTACAAAACAATGGAATCAATAACAATGCAATGGAACTAGTACTCCTTGACACGAACTGTCAAAATCAAAGTGAAAGACAAATTTCAATTCAACGTAATACGGATATCTACGTCAACATGCCTCTTCAAGAGCAATCTACAAGTTCAACAAAACCTGCTGAGCTACCAAAGATAGATAGGACTGCATCTGGCTATTTCATCTACTTCGATACCTTCTCATTGGATCCAGGGGAACCTGAAACAACGCCAGCCCAAACTTCTCGCAAACAACGGATCAAAGACTTTTTTAACATTCTTAGAAAAACTTATTTAGTATCACCTTGGCTAGAACTTTGGATAATCACCGGTATTTTATTTTTTCTCTTCTGGCTAGGATTAGTAATAACTTTCCACTTGCTCATCAATGGAACTTATCTTCAACAGAGCTCTGCAACGTCAAAAGTAAACTTAATTTTAAAACCTCATGTTTCATCTCATCGTGAACAAAGAGACTTGTCCTTCGTGAACATTTCAGCAGTTCCTATACCAGATGGAATAGTGTGGGACCAAGTAAATTTTAATATATTTGGACCGACCGAGCTTTTAAAAATTCCACATTTATTTAAAATTTCATTGAACGATATCATTACCTCCAGTACATTTTCTGATGATTGGGATTTTGAAACTGTTAATAACTTATTGTCTGATTAGGAGCAATCTGCTGCATTTTCTAGCACTGAAATGTTAGAGGATAGATCAGATTTTGACCAAATGTATTGTTACCAACATTATGGTCATCATTTCTTGCATAAATCTAGCAAACCCAGAAATGTTTTCACATACCACCAGTGAGAACATTGCCCTACACCACCGAAAGTAGTTCAAAAACATTTGCACAGAAATTCTCATATTTTTCAGGGTTTAACAATTCTGACCCGACCTCGTACTACTATAAGGTTGCACCAATATCTGCACAGAAAAATATGTTAACAAACACCAAACAGATTTACTCTGCTTCCTTTATCACCCAGCTGTCTGAACAGGGTTTTGACTTATGGTTGGACACTGTAGACTTGAAATCAATCTGGGGTTCTAGGGACTGGCAAGTCCAGGGGACAGAAGCACTGTTTAGAGCATGCCTCAGTCCACAGCAGATGATCTTCCTGAATGACATTGTGCTACAGACTTCCTGTCTTGGAATAGCCAAGAATAAGGACTTGAACACGCTTCAAATTCCAACACCTTTAAACACCGGGAGAATTTTACATCAGAAAGAGGGGCTAAGTTGGATAACATACTGCAATACAATAGATCAGACCCCAATTGGAAGGGATGGTTGGTTTGGCCTACTGACACAAGCAGATGTCAGGAAAGATTCAGGGGTACCACCGAAGGGTTTAGTATCCATAGACCAGACCCACTTTATGTACAACGAGAACACCCGAGGGTAGTGACATCATACAGTGTTAGGAAGTTGTGCCTTGATTGGCTAAAGACCTCAATACTATTCCAGGTGAAGCAACACTTGTCCTTACTCTCAGAGGATGTGGACCTACGGGATTTTTATTTGGTCCCAGGAAACCACGTCAGAAGCGCTTTTTGTATGCTGTCTATAACGAACTCTGGAAAATCTCTCAACAAGAAGCTGCAGAGAGATTAAGAGAAATAGATAGAGTTAACCTAGAAAAGGCGTTAGCCGTAGTTGACAATGGTATGACTACTTTAACATCCAGGATATATTCACTGGGCAACATTGTAACTTCTGCTATCGATGTAATAGAACAGTATTTGTCCATATTGCAACACGGACAGTCGCAGTTACGTTCTATTATTCTGTTAAGCTGGACGCTGCAGTCATTGCGCTCCGGTTATGTGCCTTGGCATTCTATCAACATTACGTCATTATTTTCTGCATACAATCTAACAGAAAAGCAGATGAAAACGGCACAGAGAGGAGCAAAATATACAATGCTGCGTATTGAGAAACTGGATAGGTTACCCTTTACTGTAGCAGAGTCAACGTCCACAGAATGGTTAGTCCACGGCCATATAACATTACCGGTCGCAACTTTCCAGTTTCAATATTGCCTAGAACAACAACAGGCAGGCAGATATGAGAAGATGGGTAAGGAATTCATCAGGGAATCCTGGGATTTACCATACAGATTTCGATGCAGGAGTGGGGATCTGGAAGTGTTTCTAAGCGGAACTAACTGCGAGAATGCTTTAAGTGGATCTCTCATATGTCAGGATATTATGCTAACTGAGCTTGTAATGGGTCTGTGGAAAACTTGTCCTGTCACTTGAGGGGTAGCCCGGCAGCTGTGATTAATCCGGTATTCAGGCTTCTCTTGAATGGGAGTTACTTGATGCTGAATGATCAAGGTTGTTGTGGGATGCTTTCGGGCATCGCATATCCAGTCACCATGAGCTCCAGGGTTACTTGCTGTATGCAAGTATTGTTTCCACCAACACATACAGTCAGAGAGGTGCCGTTACGGCCTTCGCTAAATGTTTCCTTTATACGGTTTGATACTCTGAGGAGAATGAAAGCCATGCTTTTACAACGAACCGTGCCCTTAACCTCCGCCCGGAAGACTTTTGATCTCCAGATCGCAAGGTCCTCGGCTGAGATACAGGCACTTATACGTTCAAACTGCCCTTTCCATCCACAGAAATGGTAAGTCGTATCTTTAACATGTACGATACGATGGGTATTGTTAACCTATTTAAGACCTTAGGTTCCGGACTCTTAAGCACCTTTCAGACGGTCCTCGGAGTTATACCAAACTTTATACACTCCGTCTTTGGAAGCATTTTTGGAGGGCTTCCGCTGATCCTGTTTCTAATAGCAGGAATCCTGATTGTTACCTTTCTGCTGCACAATGGACGTCCCAGCCACCAAGGAAGTAGCAACAGCTCTCCTGGAGCGTAAATACCGTGATCGCATGGTACAACATCTGGGCACACCTCGCCTATGAGAACTGAGCGCCTCTTGGTTCCTGTCATTTAGACCAGTCTGGATGGACTGTGTCCTACCTGTTCTCCGATGCCTGTTCTGCGGAGAAGAATGCGTGTTGGACCTCTGTCTGACACTTCCAACTGCTGTGCCACCGGACGTTGATGCTTTATTGGACCCGATAACGGCCCCTGTACTGCAGTGTCCTCAGCGCATTTCCATGTTGTTGGCAGCATTCTTAGAGCCCCCACAGGTAGTTTCTGCTCCTGTTGGTATGGACACCGGCTCCTCCAACACTCAGGCCTTGGATGTGGCACAGACTGCCCCGGCACCTGCTGCAGGCAGTGCGGAATATCATCTGTGCTCAATTGACATTCTTTGTGAGGTGTTACAGGGATCGTCAGCTGCGTATGCAGACAGCAGCAATGTTGCGTCTACCAGCAAGGACACATAAACATTTTGGCATGTCGCACACTGAGAAGATTTGGCTTTTTAATTTTTTCGAAATTCTAAACTGAACTCTTTTGACCTGCATGGCTTTCAAATGCTTGTAGTTGTTTGGACTATATAAACGGACACTTTTAGAGCCACTACTTGAATGATTTTTGTAGAACACTTTTTAGAGGGTTTTTTAAGGCTTTTTAACTTCTCCTAACAATGTTTTTATTAATTGTTGTGTACAAACCTCTAGACGCCTTGGTAATACGCTAGAATTTAGTAATGTCGTCCATTCGGATGAGGAGTGGGTGTTATTTTCATATAGGTACCCCGATATAGGTCTAGGTAACATCATAACCCTTCACCTATATTCTCTCCTATACTACATAGATAACGGATGATGGGGGTGTCTGGAATCAGTCTGGACACCAGTCCCGCAGTGTATGTTGTCTAAACGCGCAGATCCTATATAGGTCTTATAGGAACTACACGAATATACCTGTAAACAATGCTGCTACACAGCAAGATTCCCCAGGAGTGTTGGTGACTCATCAGGGTGTTTAATATTCTATTACCTTGTCAAAATGTACACGACTGTCCCCAGGGAACTTGTTATTTAGGAAGCAGAGTCCACCCACCATTTTTTCAGGAGCGCAGTGCACGTCTCTCTCAGCTGCCCTATTCAACTTGAGTGAATAAAACGCTCCTTCATGTCTTTTAAACTTTATATCATTACTTGCCTAAATTCCATGTATAGTCCTGCTGTTTAAGAATTACAGATTCTATTGTTTGACAATGTTATTTTAAACATTTTATTACAGCAGAATTATTCACCATTGTTATTGACTCTGTGATTGCAATTTCAGTCACTGTTTCGAAGATATCCCACATAACAGAGAATGTTTCTCTTTTTGATCCTTGTTCACTTTACCATTTTTACCAACAATCGCTTATTGTCTATGGGAAAAATGAGGAAACTAAAATTGAGTAGGAATCCAGTTGTCATTCCATCCTCGGAGTCTGATTCTGTTTCACCAGATGTGGAGGACACTATTGCTCAAAAATTGGACAACACCCCTGCAATAACTTTGAAACCTTCTACACCTGGCAAACCATTACTGTGATTGAAAAAAAAGACCTAAGAAAGATCCACCATCCCCAGTTAAGTCAACCCCTATCAGTATGGAAGTAATACTTGATTAAATTAGTGCATTAAAACCATTCATGGAAGAAACTAATAAAACTTTACAGCATCAGGTTGATATATGGTCTTCTTTGGAGACACAAATTTCAACAGTGGAACAGAGGATTGCCAACTTACATGGTACGGGTTTGAGCATTGAACATCTAGAATCATAGATTTCTGCACTTAAAAGCATTTGTAAGACCTCAAAAATCTAATGCGAAGGGACAATCTTTGCATTTCTGATCTTCCTGAAAATGTTGAAGGTTCTGATCTGATTGGGTACCTTTACTCATTTATTCAAAAGCTCCTTAACATGCCTTCATCTACTAATCTGAACATTTAAAGAGCCCATCGACTTGGTCGGAAGGTCTCAGTAAAACCTAGAGGGGTTATTCTATTCTTTTTGGAATATACTGATCTCCTGAGAATAATGAATGGAGTTAAAATTAAAAAGCAAATAATATGGTCAGATCACAAACTTTATTTTTCCCAAGATGTGGCAAAGGCTATGGTAGATCGTGAAAAGCAATTCCTAGATATGTGACCATCCCTGAGAGGTATGAATCCTAGATTTAGACTCATTCATCCCTGGTTACTCAAAATGACTTATGAAGACAAGACCACTACTTATAATGTTCTTAAGATATTTCTTCAACAATGCAGAGAAGAGATGGAAACTTCTAAAGGTATTTAGTTGCTTATTGTTTACATGTCTCCTCTTGTGATTATACATTGTTGTTATGCCCTCATTGCATGTTTTACATTGCGATAAACCTCTTTTACTTTTTGATCTCATTTTCATATTTTTCTTCATGTTGGTTTTATGTTGTTCTGTTTTTTGTCTTCTGTGATTCCCAATTCGTATGATCTCCTACTTCTATTCCTAGATACCCTGCTCGTCTTGTGGAGTGAAGAGGTTGCCGTCATCATCTTATGGTGTTCCCATCCCCTCTTTGCTTTTTTGTATTTCTTGGTATATTTTTAAGTAGTCATTACTGTAACATGGACTGTCTCTTTTCTCCCTTTTTTACTATTCTATTTCCTCTGTTTTATCTCTTTCTACTCCTTCTATCTCTTTCTAATCTCCTTTTGACTTTCCACTTCCTTTTTCCCCAATCCCAATTTTATATTTGATATTTATATGGAAAAATTTGATGCGGATATGAAAACGATACATTCATGTATGAGAACGAAATTGCATCTTTATTAACAAATTCACCTATTGTGAACTCTACATCAATCCTGACTCACAAATACATAGTCAGGCAGGCTTTGAGACCTAGGCCTGAGGTCACTGATTGATAGGTCACAGGTGCACTGGCACGTAGCTAGCAGATAAACGCAAGAATAGGAAACCCTAGTTCAGGTAGGTGCAGTGACACTATAATGGTCCAGGGAGATTGGCCCCAGTAAAGCACACATGGCTGGAGGGGTTTGTGTGCTCCCAAAACACCATAAAGTCAGATGTCACATGAGTTAGGAACATCATAAAATCAGGTGCCACATGAGTTAGGAACATATAGCCAATCAGGACACATCACACGCAGCAATCATGCGTTCCCTGTGCCAGACATCTGGACATGTTACCCACTGGGCACATTGTGTCCACGCAAGGTCGGGACCCACCTGTAATTTCTATTAGACAATTAATTTATGACTCCAAAGGCAGCAACTTACATTTTTTGCCATACATGGACCTCCGGAAAAACTTTATTGTCTGCAATGAACTGTATAAAAAGAGCCCACAGATCGGCACAATGCAGTCACGCTTAACTTAAGAGGCAATTTGTAAAGTATTTGTGCAACACTTCAAACAGTAACACAGTGAAAACACCAAAAAGACTCACACAAGGTTAGAAAAATAGAGAATAATCTTACAAATAAAACAAGACTAAAACAACAAAATCCAATAAGAAGAAGTCAAGATATGAATTTTCAAAGAATAAACTGTAAAATAGCACTTAGAAGCAATAAGTGCTTATTTGGGACATCTGGTCGAACCAGACCGGGACAAAGTCAAAAGTTCAGGCCAAGCACGATGGAGCAGAGGCCGGATACAGGGACCATGTTAGGCCCATTGAAAAAAAGTATTTTGATCCAGGATGCGTCACTGTCAAAGAATATGCGAAATGCAAACCGAAACGCTGCGTCGATGTTGAGTGCGATGCGCTGGTTGCGAACACGCTGTGCTGCTACTGCTCCTGCAGACAAGGTTGCATTGGTTCCAAGGGCAATGCCCTGGTTCCGAAGGCGATGTACCGGGTATACACCATGCAACGATCAGGATGCGCCAGTTCCGATCCACGCGAAGGTGCTCCAGTTCTGATCCCCGCAATGGCAAAGATGCACCGGTTCCAATGAGGATGCATGGGTTGGCTAGAAGAAGCACCTTAGGCCACACTTCCAAAGGTCCAGGACTGGGGTGGCACCACTTGGCAGGGCAGACTTGCAGATGGCATAGTCCAGCTGCAGATGCAGGTAAGATGGAAGTCTTTTATGTCCTTGAGACTTCAAATCAGGAGGCCACCCTGCAAGCACTGGAGTCACTCTGTTTTAAGTGATGCAGGTCCAGTCCTTCTCACCTAGAGAGGAAAACAGCAGGTAGCAGGGCAGCACAGCAAGACAGCTGGTCCAGAAAGCAGCAGTCCAGCAGAGTGGCAGTCCATTCAGCAGCATAACAGTTCTTCTTCCTAGCAGACTCTTCACAGGTCCAGAAGTATATTGCAGTCATGGTGTCAGAGGTCTAGTACCTATACCCAGTTGTGCCTTTGAAGTGGGGGAGATTTCAAAGAAGGCTTTGAAGTACGCTGAGGTCCTCCCTTCCTGCCCTGGTTCCAGACTACAGGGGGGTATGCAGCCCTTTGTGTATGGACAGGACACAGACTATTCAGGTGTAAGTGTGAGGCTGTGCCAAGCTCTTCCCTCCTTCACAGTAGAGCCCATCAAGTCACACGTAAGGTGACTTTGTGTATGGCTGTCTAGAAGGAATACACAGAGCCTAGCTGCCACCCAACCCAGACTGAGCAGAGATAGGCAGCAGGCACAAAACGGATAAGGTAAGAAAATGCCACGTTTCCAAACGTGGCATTTTCAGAACTGCAATTTAAAATCTGACTTCACCATAAGTTGCGATTTTAAAGTGTAAGTCCAGAGACACCAATCCTGAAAAGTCTATCTCTTCACAATTGGGAAGTACACTTATAAGATGTAATAAGGTAATCCAAATATTATCCTATGGGAGAGATAGGTCTTGCGGTAGTGAAAAACTAATTTGAGAGTTTTCGCTACCAGGACATGTAAAACTTAAAAGAACATGTACTGCCTTTTAAACGCATTGCACCCTGACCTGTGGGATATATAGGGCCTATGTTAGGGGTGATTTATATGTTTAAAAAGGAAAGATTTAGGCCTGTCAAGAGGTGTATCTTGCCAGGTAGATGTGGTAGTGCAAACTGCACAAATTGGCTCTGCAATGGCAGACCTGAGCAATGGTTAGAGGGCTACTAAAGCGGGTTGGCACAATGAGTGCTGCAGGCCCACTTGTAGCATTTAGTTCACAGGCCCAGGGCACTTTACTAGGGACTTATAAGTAAATTAAATATGTCAATTGGGGATGAGCCAATACTACCATGTTAAGGGAAAACAGCACAAGCACTTTAGCACTGGCAATCAATGGTAAAGTGCACAGAGTCCTAAAAGCCGGCAAAAACAAGGTCAAAAAATGGAGGGAGGCAGGCAGAAAGTTGGGGGAAGACCACCCTGAGTCTGTCAGGTCTAACATGAGTCCCACCCAGCTGAAATTGGAGAGAGATGCCCAACCCCTTGAGTGTTCTCTTTACTGAGATGAAGAACCAAGAGAGAACATCAGCGTTATCTGTCCTTGGGAGGTTCTCCACCATAAAGTCCGTTCCCTCTAAGAAGATGGACCACCTCAACAGTTTGGAATTTTCACCCCTCATTTGCTTGAGCCATCTGAGGGGCCTGTGGTCTGTCTGAACCAGGAAGTGATTTCCAAACAGGTATGGTCTCAACTTCTTCAGTGGCCAGACCAAATCAAAAGCTTCTCTTTAAATTGCACTCCACCTCTGTTCCTGTGGAAGTAACCTCCTACTAATGAAGGCTACTGGTTGGTCTAGGCCCTCCTCATTCAGCTGTGCTAAGACTGCCCTTATGCAATGATCTGAAGCATCCATTTGCCCGTTGAATTGTTTGGAGAAATCAAGGGTCCTGAGCACAGGTACTGTGCACATGGCTTCCTTTTTAGAAGTCAGCTCGGTTAAGGGGCAACAATGGTGCCATAGCCATTAACAAATCTTCTGTAGTAGCCTGATAGACCTAGAAAGGCTCTCACTTCTGTTTGGGTTTTAGGTGGTTGCGGGCCATGATAGTTTCAAAGTTGACCTGGAAGGGCTACACCTTGGCTTCACCTACCAGGTGCCCCAGATACACCATGGAACCTTAAACAATCTGGCAATTGCTTGCCTTGATAGGCAGGCCTGCCTGTTGCAGGGCCAGAAGCACCCAGTGGAGGTCATACAGGTGTTCCTCCCAGCTTGAATTGTAGACAGCAATGTTGTCCAAGAAGGGGCACAGAAAGCCTCTTTACCAGCCAGGACCCTGTTAACAAATCGTTGGAAGGTAGCAGGGGCAGTTTTCAAGCTAAAGGTCATCACCCAGAATAAGAAGTGGTCCACTGGGGTTGGAAATTCTGACCTCTCTTTGGCCCTCTCAGTCAGAGTGATCCTCCAGTACCCTGACGTCAAATGAAAGGTACTGAGGAACTTACCAGTGCCCAGCCTGTCAATGAGCTCATCAGCTCGAGGGCAGGGGTGTGCATCAGTCCTAGTGACTGAGGTGAGTCCACAGTAGTCCATACACAACCAGAGCTCTGGTGTGGAGTCCGGTGGGGCAGCCTTTGGTAGCAACACCACAGGGCTGGACCAGGGACTATTAGAGAGCTCCATCACCGCTAATGCCAACAACTTGGAGAATTCCTCCTTGATGCTGGCTCTCACCCTGTCTGATAACCTGTAAATGTTGCTCTTTGCAGGTGGACTGTCTCCATTGTCAACATCATGGATGCACAGATTTGTGAGTCCAGGGGTGAGTGATAATAGTGAGGCAAGCTGTCCCAGCAACTGGTAAGATTCACCTTGTTGTTCTGGGTCAGGGTGGAAGAGAGGTTAATACCCTCCACTAACCCATCATTTCCCTGTGCAAATAGGAGGTGGTCAGGGAGAGGTTCACTCTCCTTTTCCACTCCCTCATCTGTTGCGAGGAGCATGCTCACACTGGAACCCTCAAAGTGAGGTTTAAGTCTGTTTACATTGAACACCCATAGGGGGTTCCTAAGGGTCTGGAAGTCCACCTTGATTTTGTATGGGCTGGTGGAGCGGTCCTGGAGAGCCCTGGGCTCTAGTGGCTCAATGACCCATACTTTCTGGCCAAGCTGAAACTCCACCAGATTGGCCTTCTGGCCATACCTGAGCTTCATGACTTCTTGGCTGCTAGATTGCTAAATTGCTTTTTGTCTTTTTCCAGATGCAGTGCATCTGGTTGCAGAGGGCCAGCACGTAGCTGCCCAGATCCTGGGGGGAAGGAGGGGTAATGGGAGCTTGCTCCCACCCATCTCCTTCATAAGATTCAGAGGTCCCCTAACAGGGTGGAAATAGAAGAGTTCAAAGAGGCTGAACTCTACTCCCATCTTTGGCCCTCCCTGTAGGCAAAGAGAAAGCATGGCGAGAGGACTTCCCACTTGCGCCTCTTGGGCTGAGGCAGGCCCATAATCATGCCCTTCAAAGTCTTGTTGAATCTCTCCACAAGACCATTGGCTTGGGTGTGATACAGAGGGGTGAACTTGTAAATCACACCACACTCATCTCACATGGAATTCATGTATGCTGACATGAAGTTAGTGCCACTGTGGGACACTACCTCCATGGGAAACCCAACACGGGTAAAGATCCCCATCAGGGCTCATACCACCACAGGTGCAGTTACTGACCTCAGAGGGATGGTTCTGGGTAGCGCGCGACATGGTCCACCAAGACCAGGACAAACCTGGTGCTTAAGGCTGTCTTGGGGTCCAATGGTCCAAAGATGTTGATGCCCACCATTTCAAAGGGGGTGCCAATGACTGGTAATGGGATCAGGGGAGCTTTCCCTGATTTCCTACTGGCCTGCCAGGTGGGACAGGACTTGCAGAATGCATCTGAATCTGTCTTCATTCTGGACCAATAGAAGTGGTAGACAAGCCTGGCCTGTCACCTAGGACAGCAATGTCTTCTCTATTTGGCTCAGGGGCCTCCTCCTTAGGCACCCCATCAACCTTCACTGCAGGAACCTCCAGGGGCTTGTTTCTCACACCCCTTGCCCTTCTCCTTTGCAGCTGTCTGTGCCATTGTTCCAGGTTCCAGACACCGTCAACTGTCTTTCCGGGCAGCCAAGGTTAGTGTGGTCATACAGACCTCCTCAAGCAATCCAATCGTCTCCTAGTGAGACCTGAGCTCTACCTCCCTCCAGGTAGAGTGCTCTAGGTCATTGCCTAGCAAACAATCAACAGACATGGCAGGACTCACATCAACTTTCAGAGAATCTAAGACCCCCTCCCTCACTCAAAAAGGGAAACAGAGCCACTTGTAGATGACTCTTGTGATTGTCAGTGACTATGACTTGGTGGAATGAGTTCAGTAGGACCTGCTCTGCAGACACCAGCTCATCTTGACAGTTGTCATGCTGGCTCCTGAGTCTCACAAAGCCCCCATCCGTTGCCCACTAATGGTGACAAACTGCCTATACTTTGAAGTATTTACAGGCATGTGGGCTTTTGGCATCATTTCTCTATCTCCCAAAGAAATTAGGGTCACCTCTGTCTGTTCCCCATAGCTAACTGGGGCCACCTCTTTCCTAAGCGCTACACTCACAACCCAGGTGTCTGTCCACCGGTAGGGGGCTGTGCCCTCTAGGGACATTTGGAGTTGCCTTTGGAGTGCCCATACTTGTAGCACTCAGTTCATTGGGATATAAACTTCCCTGTCTTCTGATCAAACAACCCTTTCTTTTTAGGATCAGACTGGGACTAGTTACTATTACTCTCTTGGGAATTATTTTGGGGGGCCTTTTGAGAACTCCTTGTTTTTAAGTTTTTCTCCCCTCTCTTTCCTCTATTGGGAACTCTGACCATCTTTGTGGGAGTCCCCGCACATACCATTTTGTACACTCTGGTGCTATTTCATTCGTCCGCTTCCTCAGCAAGATTCCTGGGGTCTCTCAGCTTACTATCAACTAGGTGTTGGAGCATCTCAGGAAAAAAGAGACTGAGCATGTGCTCTCTCATGATTAAATGGTGCAAACCATTAAAATCACTAACCTTGCTGCCCTCACCCAGCCATTCAATGCATTACTGGAGTAATCAACACAATCTACCCAGGATTAATTGGGGAGTTTCTGGCTGTACCTGAATCTTTAGCTATACTTTACGGGAGTCAGCCCAAATTTGGCAATCAAAATGGCCTTCATAGGGGTATACTTTGTTTGGTCCCCAACCTCTGATGTCAGAAGTCCCAACCTCTAATGTCAGAAGTTTGTCCCTTTCAAGTGGTGGCATGTGTTTCCATAGAACCCCCCTCCCCCGTGGTCCTCAGGAACCCTGTGAACCTTCAGTGCAACTTCAGAAGCAGAAAACCATTTCTCAATGTCATCTCCCACCACATAACTTGGCACCAAATCCTTTGGTATACGAACCCTCTTTTCTCCATAAGGTAATGCATATATGCTGTCACTATCATTGATGGAATCTACCTGCCTGGGTTTGATATCCTCTTTCAGTTTCTTCTCCGCTAAGGCTCTCTCTGCCTCAGCCTTCTTTGCCCCCAAGGCCTTTTCAGCGTTTTTCTCCTCAGCTTCCATTTTTAATTTGGCCTTCTACAGTTTGAATTCTCTATCCTCCCTCCTCTCCCTGAGCTCCTCTGGTGATAGGCTGCGGGAGGAGACACTGCTTCCTCCTCTCACAGGGGGCTCAAATTCAGGGATTTCACCCTCAGCCACTGCAGGTGGTTCCTCAGAAGAGCCATTCTCAGGCTCCACCACTCCATCATTCTCCTTGGAGCCGGCTTCTGCCCAGGCCCTCAGCACCTTTTGTAATTCCACCTTCTGGGTGGAACTCTTGGCAGGAACCTCCATCTCCTTGCAAAATTATTTAAGCTGAGGCACTATGTAAGTTTCCAAGCTGGCCAGCTCAAATCCCAGTTGTAGAACCAACAGCCAGAGACATGATTGTGAGGAAAAATTTAAAAAATAGAAATAGATACAATTAAAAAAATTCTAAATGGTCTTGGATGTGGATGGGTAGTGTATGCCTAGTTACTTTATGGCACTGCACAAACACAGGTCCTACATCACCGCTGATCACCAATGTTAGAAAATGGGGTTTTGGTTGGCAGAGGTATGCACCCTGTCCAAGCAGGAACCACAATTCTAGTCAGGATAACTTATCCTGTGCCCACCCTCTGGTAGCTTGGCACAGAGCAATCATTCCTAACTTAAGAAGAAATGTGTAAAGTATTTGTGCAACACTTTAAAAAGTAACACAGTGAAAACACCACAAAAAGTCTCCACACTAGTTAGAAAATAGAGAAAATTTGCTAAATAAAACAAGACCAAATCAACAAACCACGATCGAGCATGAGCCAGATACACATACCCAGTTAGGCCTGCTGAACAAAATTACCTTGATGTGGGCTTCATCACTGTTGAAGAAGATGCGAGGTGCAGCCGGAGCAATGCATCAAGTCATGCTGCAATGCGTCAGTTCCAAGTGCCATGCACTGGTTCCAAATGCGATGCACTGCTACTGCTCCTGTAGCTGAGGATATGTCGGTTCCAAGGGGGTTGCACCGGTTCTGATCCCGCATTGGCGAAGATGCGCCAGTTCTGATGAGTATGTGTGGGTTGGCTTGAAGAAGTACCTTAGGCCTTAATTCCATTTTTTTTAAAAATTTCATTAAGCAGTTCTAGAATATACATATATATGAAATAGCAAACAGTGATAAAACCAGCAATAAATTACATAAAAAGGTAACAATAAAAAGGCAGTAGTTATATAAAAAAGAAGGAATCTTATGAATAATATAGTACATCAAATATTAAAAATAGCTAGATCCAATAAGCGGGTAGTTTAGCCACAAATGCACAGTACTTTTTGGAAATAATTTACAAGCAGATCGATCAATTCATTGGAGCCTATACCCAATAGTGCTGACCATTATTTCTGTTAATTCCTTCCTATGGCCCTCTTACGTTTCTGGTCCAGGCGGCAATAAATGACAAAGCCTTCTGACCCCGGATTCTGGCCTGTCTACCCCTGATGGCATAGATAGCCTTTTCTTGATTATAGATTCCCAGGAGCCTGGCGAGCCACATTTGGAAAGTTGGGGGATCAGTATCTTTCCATCTTGCTGCAAGTAATATCCTGTATACCGCTGTCCCCAGAAAAAGACAAAATTCCTCCTCTATGCTTAGCCCTAATGAGCCATCATAACCAAGAATCAGCAAAGTAGGGGATAAATCTACTCTATGTCCAAATACTTCTTCCCAGTACCCTGATAGGCCTTTTTTTTAGCAAAGTTAATTTGTCACAATCGTAAAACATATGAATCAGGGTAGCTGGCCCTAGCCCACATCTAGGACAGTGATCATCTATCCTTTTCCCCATGTAAACAATTTAGCTGGTGTAAAATATAGGTTAAAAATAGTTTTATACAATTGGGCTTTTAAGCTTGAGGATAAAAGTATTTTAGATGTTAAAGAAAGGCTCATATAAATATCAACATCAGGATTAGCAAGCTTCAATGCCCAAAATGATTCCGTTTTTTCCAAATCATCTGGGATCTTATCAAGGAGCAGGCTATAAAAATTCCTAATTCTAGTGGATTTCCTAGATATGGTATCTAAAAGTGGTATCTTATCAAGTTTGATCTTAGGGGTTTTTAAGGCAAGGATGTTTTTGATCTGAGCAAATTTAAAATACTGATTATTAGGGATATCAAAAACCCTTTGTAGTACAGAGAAATAGAAATCTTGTTCTCCCCCAGAAAAATCCCCGATTGTTCTTACGCCCATCCTTTCCCATTTCTTTCCCATATCATCATTAACCTGGGATGATAATAGTGATGAATGCCACAGGGGAGTATATCTATTAAACTTCGGGATTGCCATAAAGCTGGAGACTTGCTTCCAAATTTTCCATGCACTACGGATTACCTTAAATTTGACCTTTTTATAATAGCTTGGCTCTAATTGTTTCAATAAGAGCCCTAGAGCTTTCTTCCCAATAGAGAGTTCATATATAGTAGGTATTTTTAAACCTTGCTCTGTTCCATTATCATTCCCTATGATAGACAAAGAAGTCATTTGATGGAGAAGGGCCGCCCAATAATATAAAGTGATATTAGGAATTGCTAAACCACCCCTGTCTTGTGGTAGAGCTAAATATTTCATTGATCTCCTAATTTTCCCATATTGCCATATAAATTGGAAAATAATGATTCTAATGTTTTCAAAATATTATCTTCTATAGCCAGGGGTATAGCCCGAAACAAGTACAGTAGCTTTGGAAGCATGGTCATTTTTACAAAATTGCCCCTCCCAATGATAGACAAATGTAAGCAGTTAATTCTCCTTAGATCATTCCCCATATTTTTAATCAAGGGTTCGAAATTGGATTTGTTAATTTCCTCTATTTTAGCGCTTATACAGACCCCCAAATAGGTAGCCGTGTCTGCTTTCCTTGGGTCATTATACTTGATATTGTCTGTACAGAGAATAATAGTTTTCCCCTTATTCAAAGCATACCCCGAGAACAGCCCAAAATGCTCAGCGATTTTATTTATTTCTAAAATGGCCTCAGCTGGGTTCGGTGTTAATACTGCCACGTCATCAGCATAAGCCAATACTTTGGTCTCATAACCCCCAGTAACAATTGGCTTGATATTCTGGCTCTGTAGGAGTTTAACAACCAAGGGGTTGATATATAGAGCGAATAAAATCGGAGAACAGGGACAGCCCTGCCTCGTCCCTCTTGATATATTGATAATATTAGACTCCTTACCCATAAGTTGCAATTGGGCCCTTGGTTGAGAGTACATGGCTCTGATTGCTTTTATAAGTTGGGGCCCAAACTTATTTATTTCAAGTATCTCCCATACAAACTCCCAGGACACCCGATCGAAAGCTTTCTCAGCATCGAGGAGGATCATAGCCATCTGGCCCCCCGTCCCGGACATGATATCAAAAAGCGAGATAACTCTACGGGTATGGTCGGTCGTTCCCTTGCCCGGGATAAAACCATGTTGCCAGGAGGAGACCAGACGTTCAATGACCCTCCCGAGCCGGTTAGCCAGGATTTTGGAGTATAATTTAGAGTCTGAATTAATCAGGGAGATTGGTCGATATGAAGATGGGTTGTCCACCGGCTTACCTTTCTTAGGAAATATTATTATGTCAGTCTCTTTCCAAGACTCAGGGGGGATTCCACTAAATTGCACTCCTTTGAACAGGACCAGTAAGAGAGGTATTATTATTGTTCCTAGGATTTTATAAATCTCTAGCGGGATTTTGTCGGGTCCTGCGGCTTTCCCCGAAGCCATACCTAACAGGGCTAAATGAACTTCTTCTATAGTAATTCCCATTTCTAGTTCATCTCTTATTAGCCAATCCAAACCCCCTCCAGGTTCAGTACCTGCAGTCAATTCTATTAGGGCTTGCCTAACTTCAGCCGTGTCCTTCTTTATATCATCTTGGTACAAAATTTGATAATACCGTTGAAACTCTTTAATGATATCCTCCGGATCTGTATATTCTTGTCCATCTATTTTAATAGAGGGTATTGCATTAAGAGAAATCTTTTGCCGGGTATGTAGGGCTAACCTCTTGCCTACCATCTCTCCGTTTTCATATGACCCATTCCGATGTGATTGAAATGCTTCAGCTGATCTCTGGGTTAGCCAGCTATTTAGTTCTGTTTTTAAAGCAATTATTCGGTGCAGAATGTGGACCCCATCTTGTCCCTGTATTATTGCTAAAACATGTTCTTCTTCAGCTATAGCCAGCTCCCGTAAAATTTGCTGATTTTTACTTTCCTGCTCCTTCTTTGCTCTGGCCGTATAGCTAATGGTTTCCCCTCTGATAGTGGCCTTAAAACAGTCCCAGACAACCCCCTGGCCGCGCTGAAGCGATTCATATCGAAATATTTTTGTGCCCAATCCTTAATAAATTCAATATAATCTTTATTCACAAGGAGCTTTCTATCAAACGTCCACTTAGTGCGACGTCTTATAAAGTTGGTTGATTCTATTTCTAAAATCAGAGGGTTATGATCCGATATTAATTTAGGGAGCTTCATAATCTCAGCCTGTGCTAGCAAATCTCTTGTTCCAAGGAAATAATCAATCCTGACATATTTATTATGCGGGCAGGAGAAGTACGTGTAGCCAGAGTCGGACGGATTTTTTAAATCCCAGATATCCACCAGGCCATGGCTACTTTTAAGATAGCTTAGGGCCCTGTAAACTCTAGGCTTCCGACCAGAATATCCACCCTGCCTTTGTTTCCCAGAATCTATATCTAGGGAGATGTTTAGATCTCCGCAGAAAATTAGGGAATTTGGCCAAGTGGCAAGCTCTATTTCAAGATCCTCAAATATTTGAGGGTCATCTTGATTTGACCCATAAACCGAGCATATCGTAATTCCGGATATAAGTTCTACTATGACCCATCTCCCCAAAGTGCCCACTGCCTTGCGCTTAGCTAACCCTAATGATATTTTAGCTAGGATGGCCACCCCACAGATATTAGAAGTCTGAGTTGTACAGGCAAGAGTGTTATAGCCACCGACCTTTAATAATTCTCTTTTCTCCCAAGGAATGTGTGTCTCCTGTAAACAGACCACATCCATAGAGTTAAGCCTAATTATTTCAGCATAGCGAACCCTCTTAGCCCTATCGTTCAACCCCGCCACGTTCCATGAACAAATCATTATCTTCCCCATTGAGATTTAGTTCCAAGCTCCAGGAATCATTTTATTAATGACCTGATGCCCCCATGTTCCTCCACAGTATAACTTGACTTCTGTCTTTCATTAATCTCTTTTGACTGCTTCTTTATTTTATTACTAAATCTGGAAATGCTTTTTTTATCTTGCTTTTTACCCCCTCCTCCCCCCCACCTCCTCCCCCCTCCCACCACCCCAACACACCCACCTCCCCTCTTGAGGCATACAGACTCAATCTAGAGTCTGTTCATGATGAAAGTGCGGCACATGGCCAGAGCTCCAGTGTTAAGACCTTCCGCTAATACTTAGTAGATGCTGCTCATAAATTTCCATCTCACGCGGTTGCTCTTTAAAGGTGTATTTAATTTCCAAGTATTTTTCTTTCCCCCCTTTCCCTTTTTCCTTCCCTTTTCCTTCTTTTTCCCCCTTTTCCCCCTTAGAGACCTTTCAAACATACCAATTACACCAAAAACACACCAAACGCAAAAAAAAAACAAAAAAAAAAAAACCCTACGAGTATCCAGTGCTACCTTATCCCTTTGTATTAGATTAACTCTCCCCCTTGCAATAATTATATTCTCCGGCAACCCTTAGTGTTTTACATGAATCTGAGTCTAAACCTAGCCAGACAGACCATCCAGATATTCCCTAGCCTTTATTTCGGACAAGAAGAATTTGGTTTGCCCTCCCCAGATCACTTTAAGCCAAGCTGGATTGTTCAAATAGGCCTGCGCTTTCTTATCTTGGAATGGCTTGATTAACTGGCGCAACCTCCACCGCCTTTCGACAGTGGAGTGACAAAAATCTGGGCGAACAAAGTAGGAGATCTCATTCCTAGTTCTCTTTGATTCCGGTCTGGCCTTCTCAAAAACCGCTTGGCGCAGTAAGAAATTACCAAAGTATACCAAGATGGCACGGGGAAAAGCCCCAGCCTTTGCTGGTTGTTTCAGAGCAAAGGGGACGCGGTGAGCGCGTTGCACTTCCAAGGCCCAATTCAACTCAGTAAGTTCAGGCAAAGAGTCTCGAAGTAAGTCCACCACATATTAGCGAACATCCCCCCCTCGACCCCTTCGGGAACCCCCAGCACACGTAAATTGTTCCTCCGCTGGTGATTCTCGAATTCCTCTAGTTTCCATTTGACATCGACCAGCTGTGCCTCATGGGAGTCCACTCGCGTTTGATTTGAGGCCAACTCAGATTCATTAGAAACAATCCTAGATTCTAACTCCGTCAGCCGCTCCCCAAATGCGCTGCATGTCTTAGTTAGCTTTCGGACAACCCCTTGCACCTTACGCATGGCAGCTTGAGCCTTGCGCCCATCTTGGCGCGTTTCTTCCCGGTGCATCGAGATGGCCTGGAAAATAGCATCTAGTGTTGGGGCGGTTGTTCCTGGATGCTCTGAGCTAAGCAGATCGGGGTGTGAGATGTGAGAGGGGTTGGTGAGCTGATTCGTGGGAGTGTAGTCCCAGGCCAGATCCTTTGCCCCCTGTCTTTTCTTCTTTTTCTTTAGAGTAGTTTTTAATTTAGATCCAGGATCGTCTCCCTGATCACTGCAGCTCTCATCCGTCGTAGATGAGATGTCATCCGACCACTCACCCCCGTCTGATAGAGAAAAAAAGTCACTAGGTTCTTTTTCAGGCTCCGTATCACCTATATTGGTTCCGCTGATTTTAAGGGCAGGTTGGGGCTGGGGCTGGGATTGGTAAGATTGGTCAGTTCCATACAGTTGTATCTGGGATGACTGTGGTGGGGTAGATGTTATGTTCCCTACCCCTATTTCCCCAATCGTATCCAGTGGGTCCCCTGGATTGTTAATACTGGGGGGTCTTAATCACTATATCTCCATCGGGTCTCCTCAAGCTCTCTACCCCCCCAGCATCCATCACAGTTAAAGTCGCATACACGGGGGGAGAGCCGGGCGTACCTTCCTTATCAGCAGGTCCCCTGTCCCTTGCACTCGGCTCCGGGTTAGGAGAGCCCTCTGTCTCTACCTCGCTCCGTGCTTCTGGTGTAGCCTGAATCGCTCTCAGGACCTCGCCGACAGCCACAGCACTCGCGTTCACGCTCGCTTTGGGACCAGCCTTGCTCTTCCCTTCCTGGCCCGGAACTGCTTTCCCGGCCGACCCTCGCAGCAGATCAGCCACAGTAGGGCCGGCCGGGCGACCCTTCTGCACTGCCCCGCCTCTTCCACGTTTTGGAGTCTGTGTGGGTGACCCCAATGCTACCGGCGCTGCAGCTTTCTCCCCTCTGGCATCTCCCGACTCAGACGTCCCCCGTAGCGCCAGCCTGGCCGTCCTAGCCTTGGCAGCTGCCACAGCTACAGCCGTCTTGGGAGCCATCACTTCAGGTTCAGCGGTTTCCGTGCACCCAGCACGCTCCGTTCTGTCCGCGAACGACTGGTAAGAGTTCCCCTGCTGATTTCCGTCAGCCTTGCGGATTACTCTGCCCAGGTATCGCAATACGGCCAGACCAATGATAGTTCCAACCAAATGCAAATATCTCCCGTTCAGCTTTAACTCTTTCTCGCAGGTCCCCGCGTTCATTTCCTATTCAGGTTCTTCTTAGTTCAGCATCTTCAGTTAATTTTCTCAAGCTCTCTTGGCTCTGTGCGCACAGCAGTCTCAAGCGACCGCCATCTTGCCTCCAGGCCTTAATTCCAAAGTGCCAAGTGGTGCCTCCCAGGTCTTGGACCTTTGGAGGCCTTAATTCCAAAGGTCCAAGACCTGGGTGGCACCACTTGGCAGGGCAGACTCACAGATGGCAGTGTCCAGGTGCAGATGCAGGTAAGATGGAAGGCGTTTATGTCCTTGACACTTCAAATCAGGAAACAAGCCAGCAAGCCCTGGAGTCACTCTGGGTTTAAGTGATGCAGGTCCAGTCCTTCTCACAGAGTCAGGGGAACAGCAGGGCAGCACAGCAAGGCAGGAGTCAAGCAAAACATAAGCCCAGCAGAGTGGCAGTCCTTCCAGCAGCACAGCAGAGTCTACACAGGTCCAGAAGTCTACTGACATCAAAGTGTTAGAGGTCCAGTAATTACACCCAGTTGTGAATTTGAAGTGGGGGGCCTTCAAAGAAGGCTTTGAAGTGCACAGAGGTTCTCCTGTCCTGCCCTGGTCTCAGACTCACTACAGGGGGGTATGCAGCGCTTTGTGTGTGGACAGGACAGAGCCTATTAAGGTGTAAGTGTGAGGCTGTGTCCAGCTTAGCCCTCCCATCTCCCAGAATAGCCCATTAAGGCACACCTCAGCACCATCTGTGTATGGCTGTCTACAGGGAATACATAAACCCAACTGTCACTCAACCCAGACTGAACAGAGACTGGCAGCAGGCACAAAATAGCTAAAGTAAGAAAATGGCAAGTTTCTAAAAGTGGCATTTTCAGCATTGCAATTGAAAATCCAACTTCACCGTAAGTTGTGATTTTAAAGCGTGAGTCCAGAGACAGCAAACTTGAAAAGTCTGTCTCTTCACAATTGGGAATTACACTTACTAGATGTAATAAGGCAATCTCAATGCTATCCTATGGGAGAGATAGACCTTGTAGCAGTGAAAAACTAATTTGGGAGTTTTTCACTACCAGGGCATGTAAAACTTAAAAGTGCATGTCCTGCCTTTTAAAAACATTGAACACTGCCCTGTGGGTTATACATGGCCTACCTTAGGGGGTGACTTATATGTGTAAAAAGGCAAGAATTAGGCCTGGAAAGGGGATTATCTTGTCAAACTGCACAGACAGGCTCTGCAATGGCAGACCTGAGCCATGGTTAGAGGGCTACTTAAGTGTGTAGCACAATGAGTGCTGCAGGTCCCCTTATAGCTTTTAAATTACAGGCCATGGTCACATGTAGTGCTCTTTACTGGGGACTTATAAGTAAATTAAATATGCCACATAGGTCTGAGCCAATATTACCATGCATAGGGGAGAGAACATAGGCACTTTAGCACTGTTTAGCAGTGGTAAAGTTGAGAGTCTTAAAAGCCAGAAAAAATAAGTCCAGGAAAATGGAGGGAGGCAGGCAGGCAAAACATTGGGGGAAGACTACCCTAAAAGGCTGTCAGGTCCAACAGCATCCTGTAGTAATGGCATTCTCATAGGACAGCACTGAAGAGCCCTCAATGGACATACCTGCAGATCCATATCCATAGATTGAACACATTGCTTCGCAAGACACAGTTCCAATGCACACTCGAAAGGGCATCTCAGACAGGGGAACACAGGCTGCACGCAGTGTAACCACAGAAGTCTAAAGGACAAATACCAGTTCACATTCAATTCCTGAAGTAAAGATACTCCAAAGTGCTATATCATGCACCCACGACACAGAAAGACGTTCGATAAGTCCATCACCATTTGGCCTCAAAGTGGAAAATCCATTGCGGAGCAACATAAATAGGACTGATATAACACCAACAAGGAATAACACAAAAGGTATGCCTACAAATACACTGAAATTTAAAGAGTGCAAATGGATGGTATAACTCCGAATGCGGTCTGGAACATTCTAACAAAGCCAAACCTAATGGTTTGAAAAATGAGTACCACTCTCATGGTATTCGATGCATTAAATATTTAGTGGACAAGTTTACCAAAATGCTGCGGCAAGTTTATTCGCAGTAGCGATTGTACTTCAGAGGAACACCTTGCAACTTGAAGATCAAAAGTTTTTCTAGCAGATGTTAATGCAACAAGGCTTTCAGTCTGCTTAACGTATCAAAGTTAATGATAAAAATAGAAATTGAGGGCCATGAGGTAACTTCCCTAATCATGTGTGAGAGTAGAAATAACACATTATTACAACAAGTCATGACCCTGGAAAACTGCTACCACATATGGCACAACCGGCTTCATCGCACAACAAGCTTGGTCATTCAGGATCAAATAACTTCCATTTTAAAGAAGTTTTTTAAAGTAATCGGAACACTCGCCAAATCAAGGAGACAGGGACGCCCTTTGGATAACACGCTAAATTAGCCATAGCATTGCACTCTCCACCTCTTAACAAACTAATGAATGGCCGAATTAAGTTTCACATTCATTTTCAATAAAGAAGACTTCAGTTTCTCCACTCAAACATCTGTAATCGAAAGGCAAAAAACAGATTCTAGTTCAGAAAGCATTCTTTTGACAGTCTCTACATCCCATTTATCAGACATAGAAGAAGGAGTAATTATTTCACCCATGCGACCTTAAACACATAAGGAATCTGTAAAGTTTCTGTAGGACCAAAAATGTAAAATGGGACCTTATCCCAAATAATCCCATCAGATATGGGAAATGCAGAAATGTTCACAAGGGATAGGTCTCGTCGAACTTTGTGTGTATCCGAATGAGGCTTCAGTACCTCAGCTACCAGTTCTACAGCAGAGCGTTCTGGAAGGTAATACTCATTCAAATGCAAAAAAAACCTGTAACAAATCTAATCCAAATGAATAGGAAAAGTAATGAAATGGAGATCCAAATATAGGAGCATGGAGGAATCAGATAATTCTGTTTCAGCCCCCAAAAATGCACATATACCATTCAGTAAAGTATGCAACGAATCTGAAGCAGAATAATCATTATCAGCAAAGTAACCAGAAGCAGTCTCTGCAAAAACAGGGAACTCACGTGGTAAAGGAGAATTGGTAGACACCTCCAAAGGTGGTTGGCAATAAACAACTTTGTTGTTAGTAGTTGCAGTAGAAGACTGTAGATTCACATCTGCTGTGCATCCTGTGTTAGCAGTAGTAACAGGAAGTAGTAAAGGTTTTGCATTTGAAGTCCCCAGCTCGGGAGTAGCAATATTTTTATAATTTAATGCTTGTAGAGGAATTTCTTATATAGTAGTGAGAGGAGGCTGGTAAGAACCCAGGAGCCATCATGGCCTACTGTATAGGACTAGTCACATGGTGTAGCTTGATCAAATCTATTAAAACAAAACAATTTTTATACAACCAGCAAGTGTTGGCAAAATCACAGATCTGGTACCTTGAATGCCAAGGATTGGCATAGGTGCTCAGTATGATTGGCCAAATTCTTTCTTGCCATAATCTTCTCCCGAAACTAGATCCCTAACATTAGGAATCCAGCCAGAAGTTGCTGGTTGTTCCTTCACTTTGTCAGTGGCAGAACGTTTGGAATTTCCTTTGATTGCTCATCCTGGAAGTATTGGAGTTCCTGTAAGACGGCAAAACGTTCATTGATGTCAAAAGGCATATCTGCCGCCATTGTGCCAGGGTTATCAAGTTCTGAAATGCACACCTGGGTGCCAAAAAGGACCTCTTAGGGGGTCCGGCAACCGAAGGATTGTCTAAGCAGATTATTTAAAGCTCTCTGAACTCCATACAACTGAAGGAATCAACTACGACCTGAACATAATACTCTGGGTGTTAAGGACTGCCTTAAGTCACAGTTTCTTTCCACTATCGAATTCCCCTCAGGGTGATTGAGGGAGAAATAATGCACAGCTACACCCAGGGTTCCTATGGTATTCCGGTAAGCCTTAGAGACAAATGCCGGTCCCTGATCCATGTGGAATACTACTACTACATATGTCCCGTTAAAGACCTGCAAATCTTTACTAACAGTTCGAGCAGAAGCCTATTGTTGTAGCCACACCCATAGAAATAAGGAACATGAATCACTGGCCAATAAAATAAATTTAAATGCACCATCTGAGTGCAGGGGTCTGCAATGACCCAAATAGACACATTGTAGAGGTTTCTTTGAAACTAAAAGAGGTGTCTACAGTGGGTGAGATACAGTGGAACTTTTCATTTGCTGACAAATGTCACAACTGAGGGCATTTTGTTCAGTTTGCTTGTACAGACCATGCCACCAATAGCGTTTCTGTAGTAAGGAAACTGTAGACACCATACCTGCATGTGTAGGCACTCAACCTTCATGAGCAACAATGATTCATTCTAGTCTGTGGTCCTGGTTGGGTGTCACTTGATCACCCACCCCGAGAATGCAAGCAAAAGGTATGTTTTGAGCACTCAATATATAGGAGTATTTAACTGGATATTTTTGAGGTAATGGAGTGCCACTGCGCGAAGCATTGACAGCAACCATGATATCATCATCCACCCTTGTGTGTGAATGAGTTACTGCAACTACAGCAGCAGCCTGAAGTACTGCTTTGGCATCTTTATCAGCTTGTGAAATCTCTGCAATGTATATTTCAACACTCTGATGACTCAATGTATGAATTACATGAGCCTGAGGCATGCAATCATTAAGATATGCCTCTTTTCCCCGAAGCAATTTATGCTTGATAGTTTTTCCTTTGGGATCTCTGAATGCATTCAAGCGCCAATAATATAAGATTTCATTAAAATATTGGACACAGTAATAGGAATTACACACTATGAGTTTTGGGAATTCAGGATCATTATTATCTAGTGCAAGAATGAAAGCTTTCAATTCATCCAGCTGAGCTGTACAATCTGCTAAGCATTATGTAAAACATTTTTGTGGATGGAGCTCTCCATCCTTCATGACGCCACTTACTGCTGCACATGCAGTTGAGTATCGTTGTTTAGTGCCAACTGTGGGTTGAACCATCAGTATATATTATATAATCATACTGATTCCCTTCATTTTTATAATTCTTAGCCCAAGAATAGGACACTGAGAAAAGCAATTTTTATTTTCTGAAAAATGAATTTGTAGCCATATTTAGTGAATCCCTAAACTATGCGATCTACTCTGGCTAATTGTGTGTTCAAGTCATCATCTGTGAGGTAGATGTCACCAATGTAGGACAATTTCTTGGAGAATTGACCTTGCTCGGGAAGCAAACAGACCTGGGCTGTTCTTGTACTCATGAGGAAGTTGGCAGAATTTTCTCTGGACTCCCAAAGCGCTAAATGCTGTTAAGTCCCTCCTTCCAGGTGCTATATTTTGGGAGAAAAAACGATTGGAAATGTCCAAAGTTGTTTTGTACTTTTTGTAAACTATGTTGCTCATTAGAGCTGTGCTATGTGAATTTTGGATTGCAAAAGTGCGTCTATGGCTGTTTAAATGTCTGTAGTCTACGACTAAGTGGTAGGAATGATCTGGTTTAGCTACTGGAAATAATGGATTGTTCATTGCTGACATACAAGGCTCTATCATGCCTTAATACCATAATTGTGATAGGATTTCCTAACTGGACGTTTTACTTCATGTTTAATTGGATACTGCGATTGCACTTTCGAGCTGGACCTTATGGGTATAACATGATAAGGCAAGTCCTTACCCCAGCCTACATGATTATGGTAAAATTCCAGGGCTTGTGCAAGAACCCATTCTGCAGCATACACTTGTTTGATTACTTCAGGGACTAGAACAGAGAAGGAAGGTATGATTACATCTTCTCCTTGTGGGACTTTTCTAACAAACTCAGGCGGCCAATCTATTTCAGCCAAGAGAATGTCATAAGTGTTGATTATATTTTCCCAGAATATTACTTTAATAGTACACGGTAGGTCACCCTCAATCAGGGAAAACAGCAATGGATGGTGTACCATGTGTTTTAGTATATATGGCAGAAAAGACTGTGCCCCTGGTGGCACAATCCTGTATTGCGGGAACCATGCCAAGTGGTAGACACATTGTGAGAATTTTCTGTTTGTCTTGGCGTCCCTAATGGGGAAACACTGCTTCAAGCTCATTTGTTTTTTGTGCAATCAAAACTGGGCGTAGTTCGCAGAGTTTTGCTACGCGGAACCCTGCAAAGTGACAAAAGAATTATGCAGAGTTCCACGAGTGGCGGAGTGCAATGCGAACTGACATTCACGCTGATCTTCCTGCCGCTCAAGTAGAAATTCTACCCGAGTGGCAGCTTGCGCTCGCCAACTTACCGTTGGTGAGCGAGAGGGAGGAAAAACTCCACTGCAATACGCGGAGCGGAGTTTTCTGCACTCCGCAAGCTCCACGGAGTGTGGCATGCAGAAAACTCCACAAACTCCGCAAACGGAGCGTAATTCACTGCCCAGGCCTAATTTACTCCCATCTGTTGGGAACTTTACCCATAATTGCATTAAGTGTTACTGGACTAATTGCAGGCACAGCTAACTGTGACTCCACAGCTTGAACAGCCCTTGCTGGGGTAGATGTTATTGTGCATGTAAAAACTGCCTTAGATGTTGATATATCCTAACTAGAACTTTGTAGAGAGCACGGAGGTCTGTAACATTTAATGGTGCTAAGTTGGGGTATGTTGTATAGCCAGCTAGGACTGGCCAGGTTGCCCCATCATTGCTGAGGGGACCCAATCTTACATTGTTTAGTGGATGTGGTAGCGTGCCTTGGAACCAATTCAGATGTTCCTGATATGTTAATGGAATTTCTAAATCTTCATAAGCTATATTGACCTGGTATTGCAGCTGTAGTGTATGTGTGGAATGCCTGTAACGTGGCTTCAACTGCAGGAAAGTGAACCCAAGAATAACATACCTTCCATTTGTATGCTTTGTGGGTTGAAACCATGAAGTTAACATCTCAACCCCCAATAGGAAGCTGTGTTTTGTTGCTTCGCGGACTAATGTATCCACTGTAGCGGCCTGTGTTTGACCTCATGGTCACAAGTCCAAATCCCAGTGGGTCCACTCAGCATTTCATCCTTCTGAGGTTGATTGAGTTGGGTAATAATAAACATCTGTTATTTCTTGCCAAGATACCCTTCTAGGTGAACGTGCACTTTACAAATACACACATGTTATGTTATGTTGTGCCAGTAGTAGTGCTGCATCAGCATGTCTACAATTAACCGGAATAATAGCTGCTAGCATCATATTTAATGAATGGAATTCAAAGAAAGGAAATACTATAGTAGGATAATCCTTTTTAAAGGTTGAAGCTTGAACAACCTTCAGCCAAAAATAGAGTATTCCCTATTAAGATGAGGAGGATTAAAACCTAACACCACAGATGTCTCCTTATGAGGTGAAAAGGGAACCTTGGGCACATGCAAGAACTACTCAGGAGACCCAGAACATTGGTGGCATGTTATACGGTTCCTACGAATTAAGTTGGACTGTTTATCTGGACAACATAAACTTCAGATATGAGGACTCAGTTCACACATATCGTCAGAAAATGTTGGCCCAAATTTTAGCTGGCTCACAGTGCTCCATCTGAACCCCTAACCTTACTAGGGGACCAGATGGTATCAGCAAGCTTGAACATGACCACTCTTATTCCCCAAGAAAATCCGCAACCTTGAACATGACCACTCTTATTCCCCAAGGAAATCCGCAACCTGGAACATGACCACTCTTATTCCCCAAGGAAATCAGCAACCTTGAACATGACCACTCTTATCCCCTAAGGAAATCATGGCACAAGATCTACCCTTTCATTGTTACTTTTGCATGCCCATACTGATAGTGATATAGCTTTTTAAACATTTATTGATACAATCTTAATCTTGTATAGAAAGAATGAGTTGCAAGTATTAGGTAAATCAAACAAAGCACTGTAACCAACATTACAAGAATGGCAAAAAAGATAAACATTCCAACCATGATAACATTGCTATGTGAATATACTCCTATCTAATACTACCTATACTATTGAGAGCATAATGGGAGTACCCACTGCCAGATGCATTGGGACAGCCTAATCCTCCCCATTCCTGAGTATGATGTGCCAGGAAGCCGATCTGGGTAAAACAGGGTATCATCCTTTGCAAGATAAAGGTTAGAGACACCAGGGCTGCATTTCAGTCACTGGAACATAATATGTATATTTGAAAAGTGTGCGTTCACCCAAGGGTATCTTGGTGCTGAATAACAGAAGTTTATTGTTACCCAACGGTACTCATTTTATCAACCTCAGAAACATGAAAGGCTGAACGGACCCGCCGGGATGTGAACCTGTGACCATGAGCTTCAACACTGGCTCATACAGTGGACACATTAGTCCACTAAGCCACCAGACCCGGGTGCTGTGCACTGTGTTCCAGGATAATCCCAGCAGAACTGCTCCTCTGCCGAATATAGCACAGAGGCTGTTTATATAATAAACAATATAACAGCTGCAATGGTTCAGGGAGGGAATTTGTTTAAAGAAAGTATATATAACCACCATATAAAAAATATATCATAACATTAGTGTTATTCAATGCCACAATAAAAAAGACCAATAATTATGGAAATGTAAAAGTGTGAAAATAAAAATAGAAAGGTATCCACAATAAGTTATTCTCAAAAACGTTTGTTATTGAAATTCATTTTTTGTAAAACATGAAAAAAATACCAAAACCAATACAAACATACAAATGGTGCTCATAAAATTACACATGACAAACATAATAATACAAATCATAGTGTAAACAGGGAACACAATGGCAGCGGAAAACATACGTGAAATTTTGTCCGATGTGCAGCAGGATCAATGACGCAATAAATGTGTCCTCTTACTTCGCCAGAGGGAATGTAGACATCGTTTCGACCTTATCAGTTTGTTAGGTCATCATCAGGACAAGAAGCAATATTAAGAAGCAACCATCAGATAAAATTTATGACACAGTCAATGGTCATGCCAAAACTAGAATCAGAGTTCATTTAAGTGCCTCAACTTCACCGAAAGACTCAGGGAACCATGGTTCCATTACCGAGAGTTGCTACAATTACCTCGGTAACTGGGAATTGATTTCAGGGCCCTAATTGTCAATACTTGTGGGACTACATTCAAAGTGCTAGTGATTTGCAATAGGAATTCACATAGGAAGAAATCATCTCCATAGGTAGTACGCGCCGTGGAGATGAGTCCTGAGCATGTTGTACTGACTTTCTATAGAAAGCATCCTCACTTCAAAACAATATGGGCCTGATGACAAGTTGAAGCATTATTTATCTCCCCTGATAAATGATAGCACGGAGGATGCTAGTTAGTGGGTGCATGAAATAACACCTATTATGAGATTATGGGGAATAACATGCAGATGTCGGTATTTAAACACATGATAGAGTGGCGGCCTGTAATTTTACCAGGAAAGGGGGTGGGAGGGGCACACATACACCTCACTCAAACCCATTCATTCACACACACACACACACATATTCACAACACTCACTAACAAATACACATATATTGATACATACACCCATGCACGCACCAAACAGAAGAAAACACGTGAAACTTACCTCAACAGCAGCTCGCTGACAGGGAAGACTCCGAGGAGGATTGGGACTGCTGCCTTCCCTCATTGGCTGAGCTAATCTGATCTTGTCACAGAGTGGGATGGGGCCAGTGAGACTGCTGACTCTACCCAACTCTGTGACAAAATGCCACTGATTGATACTCTGCCCTGGGCACTTCAGGGCTTAATACTGAAGTACCCCGGTCCAAGGCAATTGGTGACGCTCCCCTTCGTCGTGAGGGGGAGAGTCTAGGGGAACTTTTGCTAGACTGAGGAGGTCAAGTTCACAGGGCTGTGAAATCCTCAGGCTGCTAAAGTTCAGCTCAGGCAGCCAGGAGCCTGCACATTTAGCGCATGTCTAGCTTCTGGCTGCCTGAGCTGAGCCAGAAGAATGTCTGTCGGGCTACCTAGTGGAGCTGCTCTATGTTCTCTACACAACATTTAGGCTATAAAAATAATGTTGTTTAGTTACTTAAAGGCCATATTCAGACAGTTCTGACCATTAAAACTTCTCATTAACACAGTTGGGGACATCCAAGAAAAGAAGAGAAGAAAGCTTCCGCCTGTGTGTTTTTGGCTTTTGGGTCAGAATCCTTACTTGGGGGGGGGGGGAGGGGCTGATGAACCTTCCTCGTTGTCCTCCATGATTGTTGCAGCAACCTGCCAGGCGTGGCAAGGAAGATATTGCAAAGCCCAGCATTCATGCAGGCCAGCTCTCTTGGGGACATGGTGCCCATACAAGTAGCCGTGTGGCTGCGTTTGCCGTTAGACTGGTGCCCATTTGTGATGAAATCCAGGGGGAGGGGTCACGTTATTAAGATCATTGACACTACATAGTACCTGAGAGGTGTCCTCTACTTTTACGTAGAGTATTGTGGCACCGTCTGAGACACATCCCTACACGGGGCAAATGTATTCAAGTGACCATCAATGATACGTCACCGGAGAGATACTAATGTCGTTGCGCTTTTATCGGTCAGGGGTCTATTTGGTTTGTGTTCTGGGTTTTGGTTTGGATGCTTCCCTCACTTTTTTTCAAATATGAGTGTCTTATGGCTGCATAGAACAACACATAAAAGGCAAATTTGGAATCAAAACCTGTTTATTGTTGTCTATTGCAAATTATAAAACGAGTTGGCGAAAGGCCATCATTTAGCCCCTTGGCTATTAGTACTATTTTTCAACATATGTTTTCCTTAATTTATGGTAGCTTGGAAAATGAAAACCCAAGCGAGAAAATCCGAAATATGAACATGTTCAAATCTCTCTTGTGCAATGTACTCCTATTCAGCTCTATTCGGTGGCTGATTTTTGATAGTCAATAATGCTATTTTTGTCGTAGGTTTTCTCTCGCCATCTGCAAAGGCAAGAAGCGTTCTGCCTGTTTGTTCCAAGATGTATTCCTCAGTGTGCACTTCCTGCCGTTGTTCTTGCTCAGTGCTAGTTGATTTACAGCCAGCCTGCACCTGGTGAGAGATTGAGAAACCTTGAGGTAAAAATACCTTTCCTTTTCATTAAACTGTAGTTCAGATTGCCTGCTCATATGGAGTTATTGCATCTGGGTGTAATCTTTAGAAATTTAATCAAACTGGTCCCCACAGAGTGCCGGGGTCCCAAGCCAGAGCACGTCACATACCCTCACAAGGCCACCCTGCTGTGCTTCGGAAACCATGCATTCAAACAGAAATTGATTCACTGCCTCAGTGCTATGATTTTAGCGCTCTCTAATTATTTTCAAGCAAAAAGGCATTTTTGCATGCAAATGAAGGAAGAAAAAAGGAGACATTTGAAAACTGACAACATAATCCTATTTGTACTTTGCATACTTTTGCAAACTGATGAGCCAGTTCCACTACAGAAACACCTGCTTTGGTATTTGTGACAAAAAAAATGCACTTTAGTTGGTATGTATTTTCTATAATGTTTACTTGGGATTATAATACTCACAATGCAAGCTCATTTTACTTCCTGGCTCGTCCCCTTTCAGAGCCAGTGATTTATAAATAACGCAGATGTGATTTCAAAGCTTTCCAAAAACTATTTAGAGATGAATCTGATTGAAAAATAGCAACAGTAGGAACCAAAAGTAGGTGCCTAGGACAGAGAACCCTATACTGCTCAGTTTAAAATATATAAGGACTTGTACAAGATGGTGATACCTGATAGGACCTGCAAATCTTGTGACCATGGGCCTGATTTATATCTTGGTGGTATGCAGTGGCGGCTCCTCCGCTAGGTCGGTGGAACGTCGCCCCACTGCTCAAAAGGAAAAATAAAATGATAATAACGTAGTGTTAATATCATTTTATTTTTCCTATTGCAGTCAGTGGCGGGGCAAGGCTGGCCGGAGTAGGGGGAGGAGCGGTTTGCACTCCCTAAGTTCTCATGACTGTTTGGCCGGCCATCTTGGGCCGCCAAATAGTCATGCGCACTTTGCATGTTCCCCACCAGGCTGCATTACACAGCCTTATGAGAAACATGTACAGGCTCCCTGTCCCCATCTGAGCGCCGAACCATGGCGCTCAGACCGATCACAACGCTGCATTGTAGCGTTACGATTGACTCAGGAGAGCCTGGGTGCCCGGGTGCTTCCTGCAGCCGGCCAGGACTATAGACAGGAAGAAGGGAGATGAAGTGGACGGAGGAAAGGCGGCGGCTGGCCATTCCAGGTAAGTCATTTTTTTTCATTTTTTTTTCTCATTCCCTTTTCCCCCCTACGCCAGCTCACCACCCACATCCAGTAGCAGCCGCTACTAGTAGTATTTATTCTCCGTCGCGAAAGTGATGGAGTATACATACCGTTAAGATAAAGGTCTGCCCATGGGCAGATCATGGGTTTACTCATGACTTAGACTATTCCGTCTCTGCCGTGATTAAACCCCTCTGATGGCCCGAAGGAGTAAGGGCCATTGGAGGCAGGCCTCTAATTCCGTCCACTTGATTTAAATGGGCAGAGTTGGAGGTCAGTTTTTACTGCCCGTCACGGAAGCCACACTGCTTGTCCTGTCAGGAACATGGGATACAGAAGGATGCTTCATGGGAAATTGGTGTTTTATATGATTTAAAGCAGTGAAGGAGTGTTCCAAAACTGGAGTCTTCAAAGTTTGGAAGCAGAGATGGCGTTTGAAAACAGATGGCTTAAAGTATGATGAAAATGTATGAAAGGAAGACAGAGTAGAGTAAGAAGAACGGTAACCTGTTGGGCTTGAGGATAATTCTGGAGTGAAAAAAGCAATATGGTACCACCCAAGTGCTGCCGAGATCATCTTGATACAGGAAACACCTGATAGGAAGAGGAAAGCGTATGAGCAGCTATGATGGATAGGTCTGAACTCATAACAGGCATATGGGTAACCTTCAGGATGGTTTTGTAAGAATGCTTTATCCTCTGAGAGGAAGAACTACCTTCTTCAGGCAACTCCAACATTATGATGAAAAGTTGTCACCTCCTTCAGGTAACCCCCATACTGCAACTCCACGTGCAGCCCTACCACATATGCCATGTTCTCATGCGAACTCCACCCTCAAATGAACAGAATGCAAACTGTGGTGAGGGAAGGACTCCAGCAAGTGCCCAGAGAAAGATACAAGGATTCCTGGGAGGTAGATGTGAAATGATCAAGTGCTCCATGTATAGTACCAGATAAGCATAATGATATTTAAAAATGTTTCTAGATTCACTATTATGTTAGAATCCATGGAAAGGTCTGTTACGAACATTGCTTAAGTTTGATGTGTTGGTTACTTTTAGAGAGTCACACATTTTCAGATTGGTTTAAACTGAAAATATAATGTTTCTGATTGCAAAGGACGAGTTCCATTCACATCATTGAACAATTGCAACTGTAAGAAAACAGAACACTCCTGACTGAAATTATCAAAAATGTTAATTTAATATTGTGACAATACCTGGGAAAGTCTAGGTCTACATGAATATCAGGCATACTTTTTTTTTTACCACGTGGTAGTTTACAACACATTTTTTTTTGCCACACTTGTACGTAAAATACATAACATATATTTATAATTTAAACTATGTAAATTAAACTTACAACGCATGTCTTTGCAACATGTTCTTTACCATGCATATTAAAACAAGGCATTATCTTAAAGAGAATAAAAGGCACTCATAATTTGACACATAAAAAGTGACAACACATATTTTTTAAATCAATTATAAAAATATATTCTTTAGTCACAGAGAAACAAAAACAACACTGTCAATCAATCAATCAAACAGCATTTGTGAAGCGCAACACTGTCCCTCCTAGGGGTATCTGGGCTCGGTGTCTCCATCGAAAAGCAGGTCTTGAGTCTCTTTCTGAAGTCTGCCACCAAGGGGGCTGTACAGAACTGGGGGAAGGTCGTTCTAGGTCTTGGCAGCAATGTAGGAGAAGGAGCAGTAACCGCTGCGGCTGCAACAGATGCAGGAGGTGTGTGCGAGGGCGAGTGAAGAGGAGCACAGGTGTCTAGCGGGTTGGTGGAAGTTCAGTCAATAGTTGAGGTAGGCTGGTCCTAGGTCGATTAGGGCTTAGTAGGCTTGCGTGACGATCTTGACCTGGCATCCTTCCTAGATGGGGAGCCACCAAAGGTCTCTCAGGTGGGGGGCAATGCAAGTTTGTTTGGGGAGGTCCAGGATGAGTCTGGCTGCAGTGTTCTGTATGGTTAGAGTCTTGTGAGGAGCTGGGCAAGAGATGCTGGCCTAGAGGGCATTGCCAAAGTCGAGGCGGCTGGTGATGAGGGCCTGAGTGATGGTCTTTCTAGTGTTGGTTTGGAATCCATCTGAAGATTCTGCGGAGCATGTGAAGTGTGTGGAAGCAGGAGGAGGCCACTGCGTTTACTTGCTGTTTCATGGTCAGTTGGCTGTTGTGGATGATGCCAAGGTTGTGTGCATGGTTGGTCTGTGTGGGTGTGGGTCCGAATTCTGCAGACCACCAGCTGTGGTCTCATGCAGAGGTGTTCTTCTTGAGATCAGTACTTCAGTTTTGTCGGAGTTTAGTTGGAGGAAGTTGTCTCTTATCCATTTGGCTACATTGGTCATGGTGTTGCAGAAGTTGGTTTTGGCGTTGGCGGGGTCCTCGGTGAACGAGAGGACCAGTTGAATGTCATCTGCGTAGGAGATTATGCTGAGTCCATGGGATCTGATGACGTCTGCGAGGGGGGTAATGTAGATGTTGAACAGGGTGGGGCAGAGAGATGATTCTTGTGGCACGCCGCATATGATGTCTTTAGGTGCGGAGGTGAAGGGAGGCAGTCAGATGCTCTATGTGTGTCTTATAAGGAAGGAGGCGATCCACTTGAGGGCATCTTGCTGTATGCCTCTGTTGTAGAGTCTGTTGATGAGGGTGTTGTGGCAGTCTGTGTCGAATGCCGCCCTTTAAATACTAATCAGGTATTTTAAAAATAAATCACCCCCAATAAAATTAAATACTGAATATTAAAATGCTCTCCACTCTCAATCCCTAAGACCCTTGCATCCCACTCCTAAACAAAATAAATGCTCAAATTATTTAACATCCATTAAAATTCTTGTTGAAAATAGTAAAATAATTATTTAAAAATAGTATTAAAAAAACTACAAAAAATATCCCTTAATGTAGGATTCAAATACAAAATAACCCTAATGAAATATATAGATTCTGGATAGAGTGTATGGAGACACCTCAGCAATCGTCCTCTTTCTATGTTTAAGTGAAGTAATGTATTTAAGCAAAGTAAAAAATGGCTATCATCGTCGTGAACAAGGCTGTGACTGGCAGCCGAAACGCGTAGATGATTGTATCACTCATATGACACTAAAACTGGAGTGAAGTCCACAAGAGTGCCGATTTCATCTTTTTAACGGAAAGGTGATATCTTCATGTTTTATGACACACGGGGGACGCCCCGTAATCGGCCCCTCCGACATTTTGGAAGCACGCCAGTAACAGCAGATACGGCTAGAAGGAAGTTACAAGGCGGGCGTGCCCTCTGTAGCCCCGACTGACGCCGCCAAGAAAGGAAAGGAGAGAGAGTAACTGCAAGACGGGAATCAGAGGATTCTCGCTGGACGATGAACTCGAACTCTGGTAAGTGGCGAGCGAAGGGGAAAGGGAGTCAGGTTTGCAGTCATTGGCTTTCCTGGGTTAAAGGAAAGTGAATAAGGTGACAAAGCATTTAAGTGGACTCACAGAGTTTTAAAAAGGAAAAATGAGTGATGAGGAATGAGGAATGTGCAGCACGGGAGCAGGAGGCTTTAAAATTATTCACAGAAATTGTTTCCCGTAGCCATAACAACGGCATAAATGTAACAGCTTCGTCTACGAGCAACGATCTGGGTAAAAGCTTACAACAATTTGAAAAATTGAAAAAGAAAGAAATATCTCAGTGGAGGGAGGTTGCCTCTTTAAAACAATACGTACAAATGGGACGGGTGCCCAGTGGTCTATGAATCATGATCACCCCAACGTATGAGAATGCAAATCCAGGGTTACTAAAGGAATGGGCTGAGAACAGCGCAGAGAGCTCAACGGGTATGATACGCATATTAATAAAATATGCAGAAATAGAAAGAATTGAAGTCATTGAAAAAATAAAGGAATTAACAGTGATGTTTGATAAGGAAGGAGATCAAACAAGAATAAAATGCAGAAAAGCAACTAAGTTTCTACGTGATCGATTGGATTATGAAAATGGACAAATATACACGTATGCCAAACGATTTGATACAGCAAGAAGACAAAAAGTGAAAAATAGTAATTCATTTCAACAAGAAAACTCACAAAGTGAGATAAGTTCGGATACTGGCTGATAAGTTGAACAAGAGGAATCTATGAGGAAAGGAGGAGGCACTACAAGACTCACAGTTGCCGATGAATTATGTTTTTTACAGCTGGATCAAAGAACAGATCACCGAACAACGAGAGGATGAGGAAGACCACGAGGAAAAGGAAACAGAGGAGAGGGGGCCAAGGGCGAAAAAGAAACATGCGAAGAAACAACAGGGAGATCAATGCGGTCCAATTCGAGACAGATGACCAAATAAAAGAGAAGAGCAATACAGTGATTAACTTGAGTTCAATGGCTTTATCAACAGAGGACATGGCCACCTTAGAATTAGGGTTGTCATATTGCCATAGAAATTAATTTAGCTATGCCAATAGTAGGATGGACTTCTTTTGATTTAGAAAGAATTTGAAACTAACAAAATTACGCAAAATGAAAGAACCAGCCATTGATACTCAAGAAACAGAAGGAATAACGAACACAGTAACATCATCAAATTTAACAGTGTCAGATATGAAAATCTTGGAAGATATGTGGTCACTACAAAATGTGAATGAGTACCAGCAAAGTGTTGCAGAGTCATCTAATGTATATCATACTGATTTAAGGGACTTGACTCTGGGAATAGATGATGTTTCCCCTTTTCGACCCCGATAGATATATATTCCAGAAATGTGTAGAGATAATTTGGATACCTTTTCGGACAATGTCATAAGACAAACAAATCAAACATTTGGTGCTCATAAAAAACAACAGAATCCAAAAGAAAGAAAGATTATCCAAACAATTGAAAAGATCAAAAACACACCTGAATTAATAGTTAAACCCTCGGATAAAGGAGGAAATATAGTTTTATGGGGAAAAGATCTGTATAAAACAGAGGCACTAAATAAACTTAACAACAGAGATTGCTACAAAAGGATAACGATGGATGAATATGAAGATGTTAAAGAAAGTTTCACAATAGACTAAGTATGTGGAAAGATCAGAATCTACTATGTTGGGATGAGTTTCATTTTCTAAAACAAGAACATCCAGTTTTACCCATCTTTTATACGATCCCAAAAATTCATAAGGACTTAAAAAAACTGCCAGGAAGACCGATAATATCAGCTCAAAACAGTCTTTTTGAAAATGTCTCTAAATTTATTGACTTTTTCTTAAATACGATTACTACAACTCTTCCATCATATTTAAAAGATTCAGGTGACTTTCTTAAACACATCTATGATGTCAAATGGGATAAAATATGGTTTTGATGACTTTAGATGTCTCAACTTTATACATGAGTATAAGACATCATGATGGTTTGAAAGCAACGGAACATTTCTTGAGAATGAAACCTATTAGATTTGCAGAGCACAACAAGATGTTGTTGGAAATGATGGAATGGTGCTTAACAAGGAACATTGTTCTGTTTGAAAATGAGTTGTTCCAACAAGAGCAGGGGACGGCCATGGGCACCTGCTTCGCCCCCAGTTATGCCAATTTACATCTAGGCTGGTGGGAGAAGCAGGTGCTTCGGGGGACCGGTCTTGAAACAGTAGTCAGAAAAGATTGTAGTGTGGCTAAGATTTATTGGCGATGTCTTTGTGCTGTGGCAGGGCACAGAGACGGAGGTAGATCAATTTATTATTGAATTGAATGAGAATTGAATGAGAAAGATTTGAATTTAAATTTTGTGGGACATAAAAGTAAAACATCAGTTGAATTTTTAGATATCAAAGTGTGGGTAAAAGGAGACGAATTGGAAACTACAATTTTTAGAAAACCAACTGTGGGAAAGACAATCCTACATGCCAGTACTTCACATCTAACCCCTTTGATAAAAAGCATATCATTTGGGCAGTTTTATAGAGCAAGGAGGGCATGTAGCACTTTGGAGGAATACGACAGAGTAGAACAGGAAATGAAAAATCGTTTCCTCCAAAGAGGTTATCCACCTACAATTCAAGGCAAGGAGTATGAATAGAGAAAACGTATTGTTTGAACCATCAAAAACTGCTGTAAAAAAGAAGAAGAAGGTAACACAGAATACACATAGATTTATAACAACGTACGGTACGGAGCATATGAAATTTGGTCAAATCTTAAAAAAGCACTAGCGCTTTATTAAAGAAGATCCGGTAATAGGACAACAAGTAACGAAATATCCACAGGTTACATATAGAAAATCTAAATCACTAAGAGATTAACTAGTGAAAAGTGACTGTTTAGGGAGTACACCTTATCAAACTTGGCTCCAACAAAAAGAGGGCTTTAGGAAATGTCTAAAATGTAAGGCTTGCCAACATGGAAAAAACATCTCGATTTTAGAAACCGCTTTTAATAAAACGGTAAAAGTAAAGGGAGTTTTAACATGTAAGACACGTTTTGTAGTTTATATCCTAAAGTGTCCATGTCAAAAAATATATGTAGGGAGCACTACATTGCCAGTGCATAAAAGAATATTGCAGCACAGGAAAGCTATAATTAATAAGGATCGTAGTTACCCTGTAGCTAGGCATTTCGAGAAAGAACATCAGAGCAACCCAACCCAAATGAGATATAGTTGTATAGCGCAGGTACCCAAACGAAGAAGAGGGGGAGACAGAGAGAAAGAATTAAGGAAACTAGGAACTTTCTTCATCTTGGAGCTAGATAGCAAAGAACCTAACGGTTTTAATATGGATGAAGAACTGTTTACTTGCCTTTATTAAAAACTATATCCCAAGACGCACTTTCCTCATTGAGGCCTACTGTAAGATTGATGGAACAAAAACAGCAGAGGACGTAAAAATGAGCACTAGCACTTCAAAAATAAGGTAGCACTTTTGTTAAGCACTTACACTTTAGATTTTAAGTTATTTATCCTTTATGTCAATTAATTGTGATAGAACTAAATAATAGATAAATAAATAAATTGGTAAATGTAAAAAGCTCTATTACATTAGTAATATATGGCTTGAGAAATAGTTCAAGTGAAACCCCAAAGGGAAATTTTAAATAGAATAGAAGATTAATCTTTTTTGTATTAAGCACTTTATACGAGTAAGACACTTTAGGCTCAAAACACTTTAGACACTTAAAACATCACAGAGATAATTATGGGGTGGATAACATAAACATACCTTCAGGAGCACTAACCATGAAAAAGAGAACATATGCTTGCTAGAAAATTTGAAATACAATATGTTGTATTAAGGGAACTTTCCAATTATACATATGTAAAGATACAGTAAATAGGAATAAATGTATTTGAAATTTCAGTGAAAGCACAAAGAGCGATGCATTTGCATGTTTTAAAATGGTGCTGATGTTTTCTGGATACAGTGTATGGAGACACCTTAGCAATCGTCCTCTTTCTATGTTTAAGTGAAATAATGTATTTAACCAAAGTAAAAAATGGCGCTCATCGTCGTGAACAAGGCTGCGTCTGGCAGCTGAAAGCATAGATGATTGTATCACTCATATGACAATAAAACTGGAGTGAAGTCCACAAGAGTGCCGATTCCATCTTTTTTAACAGAAGGGTGATTTCTTCATATATATATATATATATATATATATATATATATATATGTATATTATCTACTGGCGGTCGCCAGTAGATAGTTATAGTTACAACCTATTATCCATAGGAAATCCGCGACATTCTATTTGAAATAACTCTCTTGCCGGTTGACGTATCTTGGCGAAATTTTCAAACTTTGTGGCCCGCTCCGGTCCGCTCCTACCCTGAAAGTCTCGGGGGATTCGTCAAGCGGGGGCCGAGAAAAAGGGGGGTCCCAAAGCGTGTTTTCCCCATGCATTTTCCCATAGGAAACTTTAGACACGGCTACAGCCCGAACTGCTGAACGGAATTACACCAAATTTGGCAAAGAGGTAGTTCTTGGTTCAGAAAAAACCCTTTTTGTTAAATGGTGTAAATCCGTTCAGTAGTTGCTGAGAAAATGAAAAGTAAAAAGTTAGTGATATCTATGGCCGAGTAGGGTCCGCGTACCCTCCCGATCACGAGCTGCATGTTAATTGGCTGTCAGCTGGCTGTCAACATTCCGATTCAGGAAATGTTGGCAGCCATTTTATCCTCGGTAGAACCGAGGGACAGAAACAAGTGCGCAAAGCGCACAAAGGGAGCAGGGTAGAAACACCCTGACCCCTAGGTTTGCTCAGGGGTCCCACAAGGACCCCTGGGCAAAAAATAAAAACATTTTTAAAAATCGGCAGGATGCGCTCAGGGTGCGCGAATCCTGCCGAAAAACATCGAGCGCGGTCTCCCGCGCTTCGATGTTAATTGACCCCGGGTGGCCCAAGTCCAGGGGGCATGGTGGGGGATAATTTAATGTGTGGGGGCCTCAAAGGGCCCCCAAGCCCGAGGACCGCCACCCCCGGGGCTTTTTAAAATGGTGCGGGAGGGCTCTGAGCCCTCCCGCAGCCCGAGGACCACCACCTCCCGGGGCTTTTTTAAAATAATTATTAAACCTGTGTGGGGGGAGAAAAAAAAAAAAACGATCGGGCCCGCAGGCGCCGCCCCTTCCTTCACCACTCTGCAAACGCGCCCCTGGCGCGTTTGCAGAGAGGGAACAATTCCCCTTGAATACTGGGGGTCCCTGGGGCCAACTAGCCCACCAGGTACCTCCAGTATGCGCCAGGGGCTGCCTTGCAGAGAGGTGTACAGAGGCCACGCCCCTTTTACACCTCTCTGCAACGCAGCTCTGTGGCGCTTTTGGAGGTATATGGTGGGCTAGTTGGACTCCGGGGACCCTCAGGATTCAAGGGGACTTAATCCCCCAACTTAAAACGCGCCACGGGCGCGTTTGCACAGTGGTGAAGGGAGGGCGGGGCTTCAGGTGACATGTGTGCAAACAGGCCCCGTGGCGCATTTTAAGATGGGGAATTAAATCCCCTTCAATCCTGAGGGTCCCTGAGGGCCAACTAGCCCAACAGGTACATCCAGAATGCGCCACAGAGCTGCGTTGCAGAGAGGTGTAAAAGGGGTGTGGCCTCTCTACACGTCTCTGCAACGCAGCCCTGGCGCATATTGGAGGTTCCTGGTGGTCTAGTTGGCCCCTAGGGACCCTCAGGATTCAAGGGGACTTAATCCCCCAACTTAAAACGCACCACGGGGCGCGTTTGCAAAGATGTCACCTCAGGCCCCGCCCCTACCTTCACCATTGTGCAAATATTCCTCTAAAATCAGCCGAAATAGGAATTCCGATTTACTCACCTGTTATAAGGAGAGACCTCAGTGCTGTATCTTTCAGCCCAGTACTGGTCCTGAAAAGTAATTTTAACCGTACTTACCAGTAACTTGAATTTCCTTCCATAGGCTAACATTGACTGGTTTCACTTGTCATTTGAGATGTCATCAGTGATGTCATCAGTGATGTCACTGACCATGTCATGAGTGATGTAATATGTGACGTCATCAGCAGTGCATTGCGGGGGCGCGAGTTATAGTTAGCTGGACTAACTATAACGGGGAATTTCACGGGTTTTGTACGAGTGCAATGTCCAACTAACTATAACTGTCCCTAAAACCTATGGTTTTTTTCAGTGAATATATATATATATATATATATATATATATATATATATATATATATATATATATATATATATATATATATGCAAAAAAAGACGCAGATAACTCTGGGAACTTCTCAAGTTCAGGTGTAAAGCAGCACCTGTGTAGTGTACCTTCAACACCAGCGACACGCTAAATTTGCTCACCTTAAATGTCTGCTTTTCTATCAAAGTCTTTAAGCATAGGATTAGCACAGTGCCATCCACGCTGAGATAGAAAGGAACAAAGTCTTTTGCCATTTCTACAGCAAAGTTTTTAAGCATAGGACTAGCACAGGCCCATCCATGCCGAGCTGCAAAATGACAAAAGCCTTCTACTACTCCAGGCACAGTATCACAGCCTTGAATTGGTAAAATACCAACCAAACCTCAAATTAATAAAAGCAAACCCCGACACGTGCCCCGCTCTCATGAGAGCTCTTCAGAGAGGTATAGCTGTGTCCAGACTCATGGGAGCACCCAGTATAAGTCATTATTGTTCTGCATTCTGTCCATCAATTCTTTTTGCATTCTTTTTGCAAAAGTCAAAAGAATACCCTTTCAGGCATAGAGTGACGCAGACATTGTGCAAAAAAGAAGAAGAGAACTCTGGGTACTTCTCATGTTTAGGTGGAAAGCAGCACCTGTATAGAGCACCCTCAACACCAGCGACACTCTAAATTTGCTCACCTCAAATGTCTGCTTTTCTATTAAAGTCTTTAAGCATAGGATTAGCACAGTGCCATCCATGCCGAGACAGAAATGGACAAAGTCTTTAGCCATTTCTACAGCAAAGTTTTTAAGCATAGGGCTAGAACAGTACCATCCATGCCGAGCTGCAAAATGACAAAAGCCTTCTACCACTCCAGGCACAGTACCACAGTCTTGAATTGGTAAAATACCAGCCAAGCCAACCTGAAATGAATGAAAGCAAACCCCGACACATGCCCGCTCTCATTAGAGCTCTTCAGAGAGGTATAGCTTTGTCCAGACACAAGGGAGCACCCAGTAAAAGTCAAAAGAATACTCTTTCAGGCATAGAGTGACAAACAAATTATGCAAAAAAGTAGCAGAGAACTCTGGGTAGTTCTCAAGTTATATATATTCACTGAAAAAAACCAAAGGTTATAGGGACGTTATATTTAGGGGCAGATTTTACCTGTACAAAACCAGAGATATTCTGCCGTTATAGTTAGCTGAGTTACCTACAACTCGCACCCCCACAATGAACTGCTTATGACCTCACATATTACATCACTCATGACATGGTCAGCTGATTATGGCCCCGGCTACCACATCCCCCGGGGCCCGGGCCTTTCATTATTATTTTGGGAGTAAAGAAAGGGGGGCCATGCAGTCCCCCTCCTGAGGCAAATCTCTGCCCCGGGGATCCGATACCCTGGGGCTAGTCCTTTTCTTTTTTTAAATTTTCGATTAAGGGAGGGGGGCCCGCTCAGGCCATTTTGGGTTTTTTTTTTAAAAGGAAGGGGGCCGCACGGCCCCCCCTCCTAAGGAAAATCTCAGGACAGGGACCCCATCCCCCGGGGCCAGGCGACCTCGTTGGGGACTGCGGGGGGAGCCTGAAGGCCCCAGCGGTCCTGGCTGGCTCCTGCCTCCTGCGGGAGCCGGCATTGCTTTTTACACACAGGGAGCTGCTGACATGCATCACCCTGTGTGTAAAAAGCAAAGTGCTCCACTTTCAGCAAGCGAGAGCAAAATGCTCTCGCTTTCTGAAACCGGAGCACTTATTTGCTATGACATGGCGGTGCTCCCGCCATGCCATTGCAAACTGCAATGTCCCGGGTGTGGGCACCCAGGGACATTGCTGGAGCCGGCCCTAGAGGGTTACATCCCCAGGGCCAGCTAGGGCTCCTGGAGGAAGGAACGTGCGCCCCACCTCCTTACTTGAGTAGGGGCCTGCCCCAGGGAGGTGGTGGTCCCCGAGGCCCAGAACTGCCTGAGAGGGGGGCTATGCGGGCCCTCTCCCATTTCTTAAATGTAGAGTTTGGCACTTGGGAGATGGTTGTCCCCAGGCAGGGGGGTCTGTGAGGCCCCCCCACATTAAAATGTTAAAGCCCCTGGAAGGTGGTGTCCCCGGGGCCGAGGGGGTCCATTAGTCCCCCGTATTAAAATGTTAAAGCCTTGTGGAGGTGGTGGTCCCCAGGGTCTGGGGGTTCCGTAGGACCCCCAACATTAAAATGTTAAAGCCCCGGGGAGGTGGTGGTCCCCGGGGCAGGGGGTTCCTCGAGGCCCCCCATTACATTAGCAATGGGGAGATGGCTGTCCCCGAGGCTGCAGGGGAGAGCATAGGGCCTCTCCCACACCTTTTGTTTTAACAAGTAGCCCCAGGGAGGTGGCGGTCCTTGAAAATTTAAAAAATGAATGCTTTTTTGGCCATGACCCCCCCCTAGAGGCCTAGGGGGTCAGTGTGTTTCTACCCTGCCCCCTTTTCTTTTCTTTTAATTTTTTTTCTTGTGACTCAGTTCAACCGAGCCACAAGATGGCTGCCAACACTTCCTGGTTTGAAGTATTGGCAGCCAATCAGATGTCAGGCACGAGATCGGAAGGGTTCACGGATCCACCGTGGCCACAGTTGTATATCTGAGAAATCTTTAAATTTCTCAGGAACTAACGAACAGATTTACACCATTTAACAAAAGGGCGCTTCATGGACCAAGAGCTACCTTTTTGACAATTTGGTGTAATTTCGTTCAACAGTTCAGACAGTAGCCATGTCTAAAGTTTCCAATGGAAATTAGAATGGGGAAAAAGCGTTTTTGGACCCCCCTTTTCTCGCCCCCACTTGACAGATCACCCCGAAATTCTCAAGACAACAGCTGAACTGAGAGTCAAACTAGTTTTGTAAATTTTGTGAAGATTTGTCAAACGACGCCAAAGGTATAGGCAACTGAAAAACAGCTTTTTTAATAGAAATCAGGTCTGTCTGCCAGTAGGTAAAATTAATTTTAAAAAAATATATATATAACCGCGGACCTTAAAATTGCTGGTTTCCAATAAATAATGGTTTTACACCATCCTGCTGCGTGCATCTTCTCGCCTCAGGGCAAAGTTTTGATGGATATAAATATATATATATATATATATATATATATATATATATATATATATATATATATATATATATACATATTATCTACTGGCGGTCGCCAGTAGATAGTTATAGTTAGGACCTATTTTCCATAGGAAATCCAGCGACATTCTATTTGAAATAACTCTCTTGCCGGTTGACGAATCTTCGCGAAATTTTCAAACTTTATGGCCCGCTCCGGTCCGCTCCTACCCTGAAAGTCTCGGGGTGATTCGTCAAGCGGGGGCCGAGAAAAAGGGGGTCCCAAAACGTGTTTTCCCCATTCATTTTCCCATAGGAAACTTTAGACACGGCTATAGCCCGAACTGCTGAACGGAATTACACCAAATTTGGCAAAGAGGTAGTTCTTGGTTCAGAAAGAACCCTTTTGTTAAATGGTGTAAATCCGTTCAGTAGTTCCTGAGAAAATCAAAAGGAAAATCACATATATATCTATGGCCGCGTTGGATTCGCGCACCCTCCCGATCACGAGCTGTCTGCTAATTGGCTGTCAACACTCCAAACCAGGAAGTGTTGGCAGCCATCTTGTTCCTCGGTAGAACCGAGGAACAAGAAAGCAGTAAAAAAGTGCGCAAAACGCACAAAGGGGGCAGGGTAGAAACACCCTGACCCCCTAGGTCTGCTCAGGGGTCCCACAAAGACCCCTGGGTAGAAAAAGCATTTTTTTTTTTTAAATCGGCAGGATGCGCTCAGGGAGCGCGGATCCTGCGAAAAAAAAAAATTGAGCGCGGTCTCCCGCGCTTCGATGTTAATTTGCCCCCGGGTGGGCCAAGTCCCGGGGGCATGGTGGGGGTTTAAATTTAATGTGGGGGCCTCTAAGGCCCCCAAGCCCCGGGGACCGCCACCCCCGGGGCTTAAGAAAATAATGGTGCGGGAGGGCTCTTTGCCCTCCCGCAGCCCCGGGACCGCCACCCCCGGGGCTTCTTTTAAAAAAAAAAATTTGACCTGTGTGGGGGCTCCAGCCCTCCACACGCCCCAGGGACCGCCACCTCCCGGGGCACTAAACATTTGAATATGGGGGTCAGTTACGGACTCCCAAAGCCCCGGGGACCACCACCTCCCGGGGCTGTGAAATAGTTGGGAGGGGGCTGCGCGGCCCCCTCCTGGAGCCCTTGATGGCCCTGGGGACCGCCACCCCCAGGGCGGCTCCTGCAGTGTCCCGGGTGCCTACCCCCGGGACACTGTTGTTTGCAATGACAGGACGGGAGCCTCGCGGCTCCTGTCCTGTCATTGCAAACTTGCTTTGGATATTGGAAGCGAGAGCAGGAACCTGCTCTCGCATCCAATATCCAAAGCAAATTGCTTTTCCACATGGGGAGCAGCATGTTAGCTGCTCCCCATGTGGAAAGCAATGCCGGCTCCCGTAGGACACGGGGAGCCGGCGGGACTGTGGGGGTTTGGGGACCCCCACAGTCCCCAACGAGAGGCCAGGCCCCGGGGATGGGGTCCCCGGGGCCATAAGTGGCCAGGGAGGGGGGCCACGCAGCCCCCTCCCCAAATTAGCAAAAAATAAAAAATAAAAAAAGGGCAAGGCCGGCCCCGGGGATGGGGTCCCCGGGGCCTTAAATGGCCTGAGGAGGGGGCCACGCAGCCCTCCTCCAAATTAAAAAATTGAGGGCATGCCCCGGGGGATGGGGTCCCCAGGGCCAATACAGGCCCAGGGAAGGGGGGCCGCGCGGCCCCCTTCCCGTTTTTTTTTTTTAATTTGAAAAAAAAATAAAATGCTCAGGCCCCGGGGGATGGGGTCCCCGGGGCCAAAAGTGGCCAAGGGAAGGGGGGCCACGCAGCCCCCCTCCAATTAAAAAAAAAACAAAAAAAAAAAAACGACCGGCATCGTGCCGGAGGCCCCGCCCCCCTCCCTGCAGTACTCTGCAAACGCGCCCCCTGGCGCGTTTTAAGAAGGGGAAGTAATTCCCCTTGAATACTGGGGTCCCTGGGGCCAACTAGCCCACCAGGAACCTCCAGTATGCGCCAGGAGCTGCGTTGCAGAGAGGTGTACAGAGGCCACGCCCCTTTTACACCTCTCTGCAACGCAGCTCTGTGGCGCTTTTAGAAGTACATGGTAGGCTAGTTGGACTCCAGGGACCCTCAGGATTCAAGGGGACGTAATCCCCCAACTTAAAACGCGCCACGGGGCGCGTTTGCACAGTGGTGAAGGGAGGGGCGGGGCTTCAGGTGACATGTGTGCAAACAGGCCCCGTGGCGCGTTTTAAGATGGGGAATTAAATCCCCTTCAATCCTGAGGGTCCCTGGGGGCCAACTAGCCCACCATGTACTTCTAAAAGCACCACAGAGCTGCGTTGCAGAGAGGTGTAAAAGGGGCGTGGCCTCTGTACACGTCTCTGCAACGCAGCCCCTGGCGCATGCTGGAGGTTCCTGGTGGGCTAGTTGGCCCCCAGGAGCCCTCAAGATTCAAGGGAACTTAATCCCCTAACTTAAAACGCGCCACGGGGCGCGTTTGCACAGATGTCACCTCAGGCCCCGCCCCCTCCCATCACCATTGTGCAAATATTCCTCTAAAATCAGCGAAATACGAATTCCGATTTACTCACCTGTTAACAGGAGAGACCTCAGTGCTGCATCTTTCAGCCCAGTACTGATCCTGAAAAGTAATTTTAACCGTACTTACCAGTAACTTGAATTTCCTTCCATAGGATATCATTGCCTGCTTTTTGCTGAAAAAGTTTCTAAGTGTCGATTTTTGAAACATACAAATATTCCTCTAAAATCGGCCAAAATACGAATTCCGATTTACTCACCTGTTATCAGGAGAGACCTCAGTGCTGCATCTTTCAGCCCAGTACTGATCCTGAAAAGTAATTTTAACCGTACTTACCAGCAACTTGAATTTCCTTCCATAGGCTAACATTGACTGGTTTCACTTGGAAATTCTTCTAAGTGTGGAGTTTTGGAACTTTATAATATTCCTCTAAAATCAATCGAAGTACGAATTCCGATTTACTCACCTGTTATCAGGAGAGAACCCAGTGCTGCATCTTTCATCCCAGTACTGATCCTGAAAAGTAATTTTAACCGTACTTACCAGTAACTTGAATTTCCTTCCATAGGCTAACATTGACTGGTTTCACTTGGAAATTCTTCTAAGTGTGGAGTTTTGGAACTTTATAATATTCCTCTAAAATCAGCCGAAATACGGATTCCGATTTACTCACCTGTTATCAGGAGAGACCTCAGTGCTGCATCTTTCAGCCCAGTACTGATCCTGAAAAGTAATTTTAACCGTACTTACCAGTAACTTGAATTTCCTTCCATAGGATATCATTGTCTGCTTTTTGCTGAAAAAGTTTCTGTGTCGATTTTTGAAACATACAAATATTCCTCTAAAATCAGCCGAACTACGAATTCCGATTTACTCACCTGTTATCAGGAGAGAACCCAGTGCTGCATCTTTTAGCCCAGTACTGATCCTGAAAAGTAATTTTAACCGTACTTACCAGGAACTTGAATTTCCTTCCATAGGCTAACATTGACTAATTTCACTTGGAAATTCTTCTAAGTGTGGAGTTTTGGAACTTTATAATATTCCTCTAAAATCAGCCGAAATACGGATTCCGATTTACTCACCTGTTATCAGGAGAGACCTCAGTGCTGCATCTTTCAGCCCAGTACTGATCCTGAAAAGTAATTCTAACCGTACTTACCAGTAACTTATATTTCCTTCCATAGGAATCCATTGTCTGGTTTTCAGCAGAAAAGTTTCAAAGTGTCGATTTTCACAAACTACAAATATTCCTTAAAAATCGCCTGTATGACTTAAACGCATTCTTTCAACTGTTTACAGGAGATGCACCAGTGCAGGATCCAGGATCCAACACTGAGTAAGAAAAAGTAACGATAACACTACTTACCTGCTAAGTGAATTTCCTCCCATAGGATAACATTGGTGATTCTATGTGAAAAAGTTTCTAAGTGTCAACTTTTAAAATACAATAATATTCCTTAAAAATCACTACTGTAACCAAAACGCTTTTACTCAACTGTTTACAGGAGATGTCCCAGGACTGAATCTAGGATCCAGTCCTGTGGTTAGAAAAGTAATCCATAAAGTAACTAATTGCATTTAACTAGAAATTCACATTGAGCTCAATGTTGCATTGTGTTTGAACTTGTGTTGCCCATTGCAACAACTGTAACTACTGTACTTAAAACTCTATTGCCTTTTTGCAAACTATTTAAACTAAAGTAATTCATTCTGAGAAAGTATATTTTGTAATGTAATGTATAATGTAATTACAATGTAATTTAATAAATAAAATATCTAAAAATAAATAGTTTAAAAAAATGTAGTAAATCAGTGTCAAAAAAATAAATATAACAATTAATACATTTAAAAATTGTCATTTACAAAACCTTTGAAATTCACTGAAAAAACCATAGGTTTTAGGGGCGTTATAGTTAGAAATTAGCATTTAAAAAACCTTTGAAATTCACTGAAAAAACCACAGGTTTCAGGTACGTTATAGTTAGAAATTAGCATTTAAAAAACCTTTGAAATTCACTGAAAAAACCATAGGTTTCAGACACGTTATAGTTAGAAATTAGCATTTAAAAAACCTTTGAAATTCACTGAAAAAACCATAGGTTTTAGGGACAGTTATAGTTAGTTGGACATTTCACTCGTACAAAACCCGTGAAATTCCCCCGTTATAGTTAGTTCAGCTAACTATAACTCGCGCCCCGCAATGCACTGCTGATGACGTCACATATTACATCACTCATGACATGGTCAGTGACATCACTGATGACATCACTGATGACATCTCAAATGACATCACTGATGACATCACTGATGACATCATCCATGTGATAATCTGATGCACCTCCTCACACCCTAATATAACTTTTGATACACCCACTCTAAATTACAGACTGCCATTCGCAAAACCATAGACACTCCAACACCAATAACTACATACCCACTCACTGATTCTTAGGTCTACACACACACATCCACTCACTCACCCGTACAGTCACTCATACTTATGGTCACTCAGTACAGGACTAACATATGCACTCTTACTCCTATATAGACACTCAAACACCGCCACTCATCCATAGAGGTACTCACACACCTAGTCAGTCATGCAAATAATTAAACACACTGCCATTTACTCACATATACAGTTATACACACACCAGCTCACTTAATCATACAAATACTAGCACATTGTTACGCTCTTATACAATCACTGATACAAGCACACACTCATCCATACAGCCACTAACACAATCACTCACTCTCGCTTATAGCTATTTATATACTACAACACACATATATACTGCCTTTCACATATGTAGTTACTCACACATGTACCACTGGGACATACATTCACTCACTAACACACTCTTACACACACTTACCCACCCATACAGTCTATCACAGATGCACTCTTGAAACCATCCACCCAGTGAATCACCCACTCACATATCTATGCACAGAGTCGCACACACCCTCCCACACAAACACTCAGGCACCCATACAGATACTCAGACAACCATTCAATAACTCATATAGACACTCATGTAGCTATTCACAAACACATGCAGCCACTTACACAGCAACAGACAGACGGATACAGACATTCACCCAGTTTAGTCACTAACCCATGCATTCAGTAAGATACGTTAAATCACTCACTTATAGAGTCAGTCACGCACCTACTAAATCATCCATACAGACACTTATACACCCACTCATTCTTCAATACGTCTTTTCCTATATATATTAAAAATATTTAAACTTTACAGAAACACACAGTCACTGGATGATGTCATCAGTGATGTCATCAGTGATGTCATTTGAGATGTCATCAGTGATGTCACTGACCATGTCATGAGTGATGTAATATGTGACGTCATCAGCAGTGCATTGTGGGGCGCGAGTTATAGTTAGCTGAACTAACTATAACGGGGGAATTTCACGGGTTTTGTACGAGTGAAATGTCCAACTAACTATAACTGTCCCTAAAACCTATGGTTTTTTCAGTGAATATATATATATATATATATATATATATATATATATATATATATATTCTGCCCCAAAGGTTGTCCACCTGGTTAGTAGCACTCGATCAGCAGCTTTGTTTATGATAGGCAGGGACGAGGATCCGCTTGTAGAAGCTGCTCCGTAATGGAAATGCCTGACGCGTTTGAAGCTCCATATGCTTCTCTTCAGAGGCTTGAACGGAGACAGTGTGTGCAAACGCTGAACCCACTTTGCCATTTTCATATTGCACACCCACCAATGGGAAGCTCGAATGAGACTGTGCATTGTGGGAAATGTGGTCCGGATAGCACACAAATCTTGTCCTGTATGGACCCTGCAAGTGGACTCGTCCTCAATCCTGTTTGCGGCTGCTGGTCCACATAGCCGACATGATAGTTACCATGTCGTGTGGCCCCCATAACATTACGGGGTGGTGCACACTCCGCGGCAGGACGGCCGCGTATTACATTCTGCTCCAAAGGTTGTACACCTGGTGAGTAGCACTCGATCAGCAGCTTTGCTTATGATAGGCAGGGACGAGGATCCGCTTGTAGAAGCTGCTCCGTAATGGAAATGCCTGACGCGTTTCGAAGCTCCATATGCTTCTCTTCAGAGGCTTGAACGGAGACAGTGTGTGCAAACGCTGAACCCACTTTGCCATTTTCATATTGCACACCCACCAATGGGAAGCTCGAATGAGACTGTGCATTGTGGGAAATGTGGTCCGGATAGCACACAAATCTTGTCCTGTATGGACCCTGCAAGTGGACTCGTCCTCCAATCCTGTTTGCGGCTGCTGGTCCACATAGCCGACATGATAGTTACCATGTCGTGTGGCCCCCATAACATTACGGGGTGGTGCACACTCCGCGGCAGGACGGCCGCGTATTACATTCTGCTCCAAAGGTTGTCCACCTGGTGAGTAGCACTCGATCAGCAGCTTTGTTTATGATAGGCAGGGACGAGGATCCGCTTGTAGAAGCTGCTCCGTAATGGAAATGCCTGACGCGTTTCAAAGCTCCATATGCTTCTCTTCAGAGGCTTGAACGGAGACAGTGTGTGCAAACGCTGAACCCACTTTGCCATTTTCATATTGCACACCCACCAATGGGAAGCTCGAATGAGACTGTGCATTGTGGGAAATGTGGTCCGGATAGCACACAAATCTTGTCCTGTATGGACCCTGCAAGTGGACTCGTCCTCAATCCTGTTTGCGGCTGCTGGTCCACATAGCTGACATGATAGTTACCATGTCGTGTGGCCCCCATAACATTACGGGGTGGTGCACACTCCGCGGCAGGACGGCCGCGTATTACATTCTGCTCCAAAGGTTGTCCACCTGGTGAGTAGCACTCGATCAGCAGCTTTGTTTATGATAGGCAGGGACGAGGATCCGCTTGAAGAAGCTGCTCCGTAATGGAAATGCCTGACGCGTTTCGAAGCTCCATATGCTTCTCTTCAGAGGCTTGAACGGAGACAGTGTGTGCAAACGCTGAACCCACTTTGCCATTTTCATATTGCACACCCACAAATGGGAAGCTCGAATGAGACTGTGCATTGTGGGAAATGTGGTCCGGATAGCACACAAATCTTGTCCTGTATGGACCCTGCAAGTGGACTCGTCCTCAATCCTGTTTGCGGCTGCTGGTCCACATAGCCGACATGATAGTTACCATGTCGTGTGGCCCCCATAACATTACGGGGTGGTTTCCAATGGAAATTAGCATGGGGAAAAAGCGTTTTTGGACCCCCCTTTTCTCGCCCCCACTTGACAGATCACCCCGAAATTCTCAAGACAACAGCTGAACTGTTTTTGTAAATTTTGTGAAGATTTGTCAAACGACGCCAAAGGTATAGGCAACTGAAAAACAGCTTTTTTAATAGAAATCAGGTCTGTCTGCCAGTAGGTAAAATTAATTAAAAAAAAATATATATATATAACCTCGGACCTTAAAATTGCTGGTTTCCAATAAATAATGGTTTTTACACCATCCTGCTGCGTGCATCTTCTCGCCTCAGGGCAAAGTTTTGATGGATATAAATATATATATATATATATATATATATATATATATATATATATATATATATATATATATATATATATATATTATCTACTGGCGGTCGCCAGTAGATAGTTATAGTTAGGACCTATTTTCCATAGGAAATCCACAACATTCTATTTGAAATAACTCTTGCGTCGGTTGAGGAATCTTCACGAAATTTTCAAACTTTATGGCACGCTCCGGTCCGCTCCTACCCTGAAAGTTTCTCGGTGATTCGTCAAGCGGGGGCCGAGAAAAAAGGGGGTCCCAAAACGTGTTTTCCCCATTCATTTTCCCATAGGAAACTTTAGCCACGGCTACAGCCCGAACTGCTGAACGGAATTACACAAAATTTGGCAAAGAGGTAGTTCTTGGTTCAGAAAGAACCCTTTTTGTTAAATGGTGTAAATCCGTTCAGTAGTTGCGGAGAAATTAAAAAAATAAGAGTCAGAAAATCAATTTCCCATAGGAAACTTTATGCAAGGCTACAGCCCGAACTGCTGAACGGAATTACACCAAATTTGGCAAAGAGGTAGTTCTTGGTTCAGAAAGAACCCTTTTGTTAAATGGTGTAAATCCGTTCAGTAGTTGCTGAGAAAATCAAAAGTAAAAACACATATATATCTGGGCGGAGCCTAACCACACATGTCATCGTGAGATCTGATTGGCTGTCAGCACTTCATCCTGGAATTGCTGGCAGCCATCTTGGGACCAATATAAATGATAGTACCCCATTGAAATGCATTGTAGTGATCGAAGATTTTGAGGGTTACCAAAAGGAGAACTATAAAGGGTGATAACAGACTTTAGTTACATTAGAATTCATTTGTTGATGGTACCATACTAATTTCAGGAATTGTGGTGTGTTCTAAGGTGATTTTACCCTGTGAAAAACCTTCTGCTGGGATATCATGAATCATGTTTAAGAGAAAACTATTTTCACATGCTTGTCCCATACAGTTTTGGAAGGTGCTCCAGAAGCTAAAATGAGAGCATATTTTCTGTAAATTCACATTATCTTTCTCAGTCATGTGAGAATGAAGTCTGACATTCTCAGTAAAACATGTACATCCAACAATGGCAGAGACTGTCAGTTGATTCCTTTGTGTTCTACTGCAGCTTCCCAGAGTGTTCTAAAGAACAACTAGAGTGCTAACAGCCTTACTTATGACAAAAGTATGGCACACCTGAAGCCATCTTGATTGGAATAAACTGGTAACACAAAACATTTAATTTAAAAAGGAACAAAATGATGGGGTTCATTTTGTCATAGAAATTATGGTTAGTGCTGTAGAAAGAAAAATTAGGACATGTTTCAAGTGTGATCTCAAATATCTTCCTGTTATATTTCAACAGGAGCAGCCTGTCAGTTGATGCCTTTGTGTTCTACTGCAGCTTCCCAGAGTGTTCTAAAGAACAACTAGAGCGCTAACAGTCTTACTTATGACAAAAGTATGGCACACCTGAAGCCATCTTGATTGGAATAAACTGGTAACACTTAAAACATTTAATTTAAAAAGGAACAAAATGAGGGGTTCATTTTGCCATAGAAATTATGGTTAGTGCTGTAGAAAGAAAAATTAGGACATGTTTTAAGTGAGATCTCAAATATCTTCCTGTTATATTTCAACAGGAGCAGCCTGTCAGTTGATGCCTTTGTGTTCTACTGCAGCTTCCCAGAGTGTTCTATAGAACAACTAGAGTGCTAACAGCCTTTCTTATGACAAAAGTATGGCACACCTGAAGCCATCTTGATTGGAATAAACTGGTAACACTTAAAACATTTAATTTAAAAAGGAACAAAATGAGGGGGTTAATTTTGCCATAGAAATGATGGTTAGTGCTGTAGAAAGAAAAATTAGGACATGTTTTAAGTGAGATCTCAAATATCTTCCTGTTATATTTCAACAGGAGCAGCCTGTCAGTTGATGCCTTTGTGTTCTACTGCAGCTTCCCAGAGTGTTCTAAAGAACAACTAGAGTGCTAACAGCCTTACTTATGACAAAAGTATGGCACATCTGAAGCCATCTTGATTGGAATAAACTGGTAACACTTAACACATTTAATTTAAAAAGGAACAAAATGAGGGGGTTCATTTTGCCATAGAAATTATGGTTAGTGCTGTAGAAAGAAAAATTAGGACATGTTTTAAGTGAGATCTCAAATATCTTCCTGTTATATTTCAACAGAAGCAGCCTGTCAGTTGATGCCTTTGTGTTCTACTGCAGCTTCCCAGAGTGTTCTAAAGAACAACTAGAGTGCTAACAGCCTTACTTATGACAAAAGTATGGCACACCTGAAGCCATCTTGATTGGAATAAACTGGTAACACTTAAAACATTTAATTTAAAAAGGAACAAAATGAGGGGGTTCATTTTGCCATAGAAATTATGGTTAGTGCTGCAAAAGAAAATTTAGGGCATGTTTTAAGTGAGATCTCAAATCCTCTTCTATTTCATTAGAAAATTCTGACATGCAGACTGAAACAATCACTTTCAATACCAGCAGTAGACTTACAGTTAACTCCTTGGTGAGCAGTAGCTTTACTACAGTGATCTAATGAACAACTAGAGTGCTAACATTCTGAATTTATGGCAAATGTGTGACACATCTGAATGCCTTCTTGATGGAATCAAAGTAAAAACTGAAAGCATTTCCTACTGAGGAGACTGTAGTAAATGAGGAAATTAGGAAACTTCATAACAAATAAGTCTCCCAAGATGGCCACCAGAGAAAAAAGAGCCCAAATGTAGCACAAATATCACCCAGAGGTAGTCCACGTATAGCCCAATGACAGAAGTGTGCAAAACACTTTTTATTTTTTGGTTTTTGCAGTTTTATATAGTGCAGACTGGTCAGGTATTGGAGTGCTTTACATGAGCATTGGTTACATCACACAAGGACAAATTCATGTTGGTTGACCCTACACTACCCAAACACCACTGCACTACCCTAAACCCTAAAACACTACCCCCAGCACGACCCCTTCCCTACCCAAACACAACTGCACTACCCTAAACTCAAAAACACTACCCCCAGCATGACCCCCTACACTACCCAAACACCACTGCACTACCCTAAACCCTAAATCTACCCCCTACACTACACAAATACCACTGCACTACCCTAAACCTAAAACACTAGAACCCAGCACGACCCCCTACAGTACACAAACACCACTGCACTACCCTAAACCCTAAAACACTACCTCCTACACTACACAAACACCATTGCACTACCCTAAACCCTAAAACACTACCCCCAGCATGACCCCCTACACTACACAAACACCACTGCACTACCCTAAACCCTAAAACACTACCCCAGCATGGCCCCCTACACTACCCAAACACCACTGCACTACCCTAAACCCTAAACACTACCCCCAGCACGACTCCCTACACTACACAAACACCACTGGACTACCCTAAACCCTAAAACACTACCCCCAGCACGACTCCCTACACTACCTAAATACCACTGCACTACACTAAACCCTAAATCTACCCCCAGCATGACCTCCCACACTACACAAACACCACTGCACTACCCTAAACCCTAAAACACTACCCCCAGCATGACCCCTACACTACCCAAACACCACTGCACTACCCTAAACCCTAAAACACTAACCCCAGCATGACCCCTACACTACCCAAACACCACTGCACTACCCTATACCCTAAAACACGACCCCGTACACTACACAAACACAACTGCACTACCCTAAACCCTAAAACACTACCCACAGCATGACCCCTACACTACACAAACACCACTGCACTACCCTAAACCCTAAAACACTACCCCCTACACTACACAAACACCACTGCCCTACCCTAAACCCTAAAACACGACCCCCAGCATGACCCCCTACACTACACAAACACCACTGCACTACCCTAAACCCCCTACACTATACAAACACCACTGCATTACTCTAAACCCTAAAACACTACCCCCAGCACGACCCCCTCACAACACAAACACCACTGCACTACCCTAAACCCTAAATCGACCCCCAGCACGACCCCTACACTACCCAAACACCACTGCCATACCCTAAACCCTAAAACACTACCCCCAGCATGAACCCCTACACTACCCAAACACCACTGCACTACCCTAAACCTTAAAACACTACCCCCAGCACTACCCCCTACACTACACAAACACCACTGCACTACCCTAAACCCTAAAACACTACCCCAGCACTACCCCCTACACTACCCAAACACCACTGCACTAACATAAACCCTAAAACACTACCCCCAGCACAACCCCCTACACTACACAAACACCACTGCACTACCCTAAACCCTAAAACACTACCCCAGCACGACTCCCTACACTACCCAAACACCACTGCACTACCCTAAACCCTAAATCTACCCCCAGCACGACCCCCTACACTACCCAAACACCACTGCACTACCCTAAACCATAAAACACTACCCCCAGCATGACCCCTACACTACACAAGCACCACTGCACTACCCTAAACCCTAAAACACTACCACCAGCATGATCCCCAACACTACTCAAACACCTCTGCACTACCCTAAACCCTAAAACACTAACCCAGCACGACCCCCTACACTACCCATACACCACTGCACTACCCTAAAGCCTAAAACACTACCCCCTGCACGACCCCCTACACTACTGCACTACCCTAAACCCTAAAACACTACCCCCAGCACGACCCCTACACTACCCAAACACCACTGCACTACCCTAAACCCTAAAACACTACCCCCAGCACGACCCCCTACACCACCCAAACACCACTGCACTACCCTAAACCCTAGAAAAGAAACCCCACCCCATGCCCAATCCCCTTACCTCTCACTCCTCGTGGTTCCTCTCTCCTCGTGGTTCCTGCTTCACGTCGTCTCTGAGGGGCGGTGCACGTCGTTGTGAGGAAACGGAACAGCCTCTGTTTCCCTACAACGACAAGGATCGTCTACATGTTTTTAGAACGCATGGTCATTTACCATACATACCTTTACAACAAAATTTGTTGTAAAGGCATGCGTGGTAAATGACCATGCGTTCTAAAAAAATGCGTAGTAATGACTTCGTGATGTACAATGCATGCATGGTAATGCATGCGTTGTAATGGTATCGCAAAGTAAAAAAGTCGTTGTAACGGCTGTTTACCGATCGAAGCTGGCCCCTGTTCTTCAGTGAGACGTTTATTTGATTAATTAGGAGGAAGGAATGTGTTTTTTTACCGAAAAGTGCATTCCCGGCTGTTGTATTGTGAAAGTGTCCGCGTGGCCTGGTTTCACTTCCGGTGAGAGAGTGGAAGAGTCTGTTTGGATCTAAAGGAGTTCTGTTGTTGGACGGGGCCGGCGCGACATGTCATCAGAAAACATAGCTAATGGAAAGCGTCCTCCCTGAAGTGTGGAGCAGTGCCATGAGAGGTCAACGAGTGTGCGTCCCACCTCAGTATGACCATACCGCGTGACCCATGTGCCACCTCCAGGGTACGGGAGGCAGAAGCGGCATCGCAGGTCCTCTTGAAGACCGTTGTAGCACTAATTCTACATTTTGGTACTAGGGCATTTTAACTTCGTTGTTCCTGCCAGATACAAAGAGAAGATCCTGAGTTATTCAGTGCCCTCGTTACCTTTTTTGTGGGTTGTGGTGCTTGTCACTTCGCTGCCCCGCCGGTGCACACGACTGGGCACCCCACCTCATGTGCCATCAGGGCCTCTGCCCTCGGATCACTGGTTTCGGTTTCTGGAGTGGCAACATAAACAGTTGCTCCCAAAGGACTAGCCTGAACACTTAGGTGAATATCCCCTGCACCAGCTTTCCACGGAAATTCTTTCCTAGCTCTCCCACGTCAACGAGGACGTCATAATAGCACGGCTCCGCTCGCGACACCGTATGACGTCATCGGAGCCATAAGAGAACCTCGTCGGCGTGCTGACGTCAGTTCCACCCATTTTTTTCGTGCCACCGAGGCAAACAGGGGACCGAGACATTTTCACATGTATACATAGTATATTAAATATATATATATTCACTGAAAAAACCATAGGTTTCAGGCACGTTATAGTTAGAAATTAGCATTTAAAAAACCTTAGAAATTCACTGAAAAAACCATAGGTTTCAGGCACGTTATAGTTAGAAATTAGTATTTAAAAAACCTTAGAAATTCACTGAAAAAACCATAGGTTTCAGGGGCGTTATATTTAGTTGGACATTTCACTCGTACAAAACCATAGAAATTCCCCCGTTATAGTTAGTTCAGCTAACTATAACTCGCGCGCCCGCAATGCACTGCTGATGACGTCACATATTACATCACTCATGACATGGTCAGTGACATCACTCATGACATCACTGATGACATCTCAAATGACATCACTGATGACATCACTGATGACATCATCCAGTGAATGTGTGTTTTTCTGAAAATTAAATATGTTTTATATATCTATATCTCAAGGTCGATGGAAGAATAAATGGGTATATAAGTGTCTAAATGGATGATTTTGTTTTGTAAAATTGATTGTATAACTGACTAAGTGTATCTTAGTGAATACATGGGTTAGTGAGTAATGTTTAAATATGAAAATATCTGTATCAGTCTCTCACTTTGTGTATAAGTGGCTGCATGGGTTGGTGAGTAGCTACATGAGTGTCTATATGGGTTATTAGTTGGTTTTTTGAGTATCAGTATGAGTGTCTGAGTGTCTGTATGGTTCGGTGGGGGTATTACTTAGTGCATAGATGCATGAATGAGTGACTCACTGTTTGTATGTGTTGAAGACAGCATGTGTGCAGGACTGTATAGGTGGATGAGTATGTGTATGGGTGTGTTAGTGAGTGAATGACTGTCTCAATAGTGTCTTTATGAGTAACTACATATGTTTTAAACTAGTATATGTGAGTATTGGTGTATATAAGTGAGTATATGTGAGAGTGAGAGATTGGAAGAGTTCCTGTACAAATAAGTAGGTGTTTCTATAATGATTGTTTAAGAGAGTAAGTATGTGTAAGTTTCTGTAGAAGTAAGCGTGGTAGTGTGTGTATAACTGTATATGCAAGTAAATGGATGTTTGATACTTTGTTTGCATGTGTGACTATGTGTGTGAGTAACTCTATGGATGAGTGGCGGTGTGTAACAGGATGTATAGGTGTTTGAGTACATATGATGAGTGAGTACATGTATGAGTGACTGTATAGGGACTGTTGGTGAATGAGTGGATGTGTGTGTAGATCTTGGAATTACTGAATAGGTGTGTTGTAACTGGTATTGGTATGTCCATTGTTTTGAAAATGTTAGTTTGTATTTTTGAGTGTGTGTATCAAAGGTTATATTAGGGTGAGAGGAGGTCTGCCACTCTATCACAAGGATGATGTCATCAGTGATGTCATCAGTGATGTCATTTGAGATGTCATCAGTGATGTCATGAGTGATGTCACTGACCATGTCATGAGTGATGTAATATGTGACGTCATCAGCAGTGCATTGCGGGCGCGCGAGTTATAGTTAGCTGAACTAACTATAACGGGGGAATTTCTATGGTTTTGTACGAGTGAAATGTCCAACTAAATATAACGCCCCTGAAACCTATGGTTTTTTCAGTGAATTTCTAAGGTTTTTTAAATACTAATTTCTAACTATAACGTGCCTGAAACCTATGGTTTTTTCAGTGAATATATATATATATCCAACTGTCTCGCTGCTCCTTCCGAACCGCTTGAACCCATGGAAGGTGGCGCATACGCCAGCGGAGCGTGCTGGCGAAATAATACCAAAATTAAATCCAAAGTAGATGCGCTCTCAGGAAATACAACCACACAATCCGATACGGTGTAATAACCAAGTTTAATCACGACGCGTTTCGACTGCATCCGTAGCCTTGCTCACGTGAATAAAGTGCAACAAAATAAAAAGTGTTAAATAACATCAGAATGGCGGTCATGAAAATGAAAGAGGACAAACCAAATTGGAAGCCAGAAGTGGCGGCCATCACATAGTGGTAAAGTACAAAAGTGAAATAGCCAGAAGTAGCGGCCATCACATAGTGGTAAAGTAAAAAAGTAAAATAGAAATTCTAATGTAGTTTACAATTGGAAATTCCATCGAGAAAAAATATTGCACATTATACAATAAAGTAAATTGTAAATGAAACATATGGACAATGCTTTTTAAATTACATATGTCGAGATCAGTTCGAGATTCAAACTGATACAATACAGCTCTGGAACATATTACATATTACAGACCCTACATGAGGTTCTTCCTCTGCCTAATAAGACGTAAGTGCAAAGAAAACCTGACACAATGATTAGCACAGTGCATAATCATACCAGGAGTAATCTTGTCCCAATACTAATCATAATCACAGGGCTCACAGGGCTCACATCTGAGATCTGCGCCAACGAGGTCACAATAAATAAGTTGCAAAGTGCCCTATTTAATTAAATGACCCTCAAAAAGTGCCTTACCGAGTATGTAAAATAAGAGAGAGTTATCACTTGTCAAATGCACTCATGTACTGAAATAGACATTTTCTACGAACTTACATGTAAGATCTGCACCGACAAGATCAGAACAAATAAGTTGCAAAGTGCCCTATTTTTTCAAATGACCTTATGTGAGTGCCTAACTAGGTACTTATTTAAACCAATGCTCGTTCCACAAAAATTTGAGTATATATGCAATTAATAATCATATTGCAAAATGACATCACAAAACAAATCTGTCCACTTTACCACCGGCTGGCAACTGTCCTCACAGATATTTCAAACTGATGCTGAAGTGTCGATACCATGTTGTCCCAAGTGATAACGAAGAGAAGGTTAGGTGACCCGTGTATAAATTGGGCCCCTTCCTTCCCTCCTACAAAGAAACAAAAAAAACAATGAAAAGTGAATACTAAAATATCATACCAAGGCACCATAGTGCAAGAGTGACATTAAAATCATTAATTTCTAATGCTTTGATTCATGGGGGATCCTGAGCTGTGGCAGCAAGAAATTACCACATAAGTAACTAAGCAGAAAACAAGAAATACTAAACTCAGTAATTTAAGTCAGAAATACTCAGATAACCCATAAGTAACACAATCAAATTATACATCTAATTCTACAGTAGACATATATACACACAGTCTATTGACTTTTAAGGTGGATTGCAAGTTCTTCGTCCTGATTGAGCCCCCCTGGAGTCCTAGTTTGTAAATCCACAATGTATCTAGACTCCCTCTGTCTGAGTCTGAGTACTCTATCACCACCTCAGGGGGGCTCAATCAGGACGAAGAACTTGCAATCCACCTTAAAAGTCAATAGACTGTGTGTATATATGTCTACTGTAGAATAAGATGTATCATTTGATTGTCTTACTTATGGGTTATCTGAGTATTTCTGACTTAAATTACTGAGTTTAGTATTTCTTGTTTTCTGCTTAGTTACTTATGTGGTAATTTCTTGCCGCCACAGCTCAGGATCCCCCATGAATCAAAGCATTAGAAATTAATGATTTTAATGTCACTCTGGCACTATGGTGCCTTGGTGTGATATTTTAGTATTCACTTTTCATTGTTTTTTCTGTTTTCTTTGTTTCTTTGTAGGAGGGAAGGAAGGGGCCCAATTTATACACGGGTCACCTGACCTTCTCTTCGTTATCACTTGGGACAACATGGTATCGACACTTCAGCATCAGTTTGAAATATCTGTGAGGACAGTTGCCAGCCGGTGGTAAAGTGGACAGATTTGTTTTGTGATGTCATTTTGCAATATGATTATTAATTGCATATATACTCAAATTTTTGTGGAACGAGCATTGGTTTAAATATGTACCTAGTTAGGCACTCACATAAGGTCATTTGAAAAAATAGTGCACTTTGCAACTTATTTGTTCTGATCTTGTCGGTGCAGATCTTACATGTAAGTTCGTAGAAAATGTCTATTTCAGTACATGAGTGCATTTGACAAGTGATAACTCTCTCTTATTTTACATACTCGGTAAGGCACTTTTTGAGGGTCATTTAATTAAATAAGGCACTTTGCAACTTATTTATTGTGACCTCGTTGGTGCAGATCTCAGATGTGAGCCCTGTGATTATGTTTAGTATTGGGACAAGATTACTCCCTGGTATGATTATGCACTGTGCGAATCATTGTGTCAGGTTTTCTTTGCACTTACGTCTTATTAGGCAGAGGAAGAACTCATGTAGGGTCTGTAATATGTAATATGTTCCAGAGCTGTTTTGTATCAGTTTGAATCTCGAACTGATCTCGACATATGTAATTTAAAAAGAATTGTCCATATGTTTAATTTACAATTTACTTTATTGTATAATGTGCAATATTTTTGCTCGATGGAATTTCCATTTGTAAATTACATTAGAATTTCTATTTTACTTTTTACTTTACCACTATGTGATGGCCGCTACTTCTGGCTATTTCACTTTTGTACTTTACCACTATGTCATGGCCGCCACTTCTGGCTTCCAATTTGGTTTGTCCTCTTTTCATTTTCATGACCGCCATTCTGATGTTATTTAACACTTTTTTATTTTGTTGCACTTTATTCACGTGAGCAAGGCTGCGGATGCAGTCGAACGCGTCGTGATTAAAACTTGGTTATTACACCGTATCGGATTCTGTGGTTGTATTTCAGAGAGCGCATCTACTTTGGATTTACTTTTGATATATATATATATATATATATATATATATATATATATATATATATATATATATATATATATATATATATATATATATATATATATATATATATATATTACCTACTGGCAGTCGCCAGTAGGTAGTTATAGTCAGAACCTAGTTTCCATAGGAAAAGCATTGTTTGATTTGCTAATAACTTTGGCGTCGTTTGACGAATCTTCCTGAAATTCTCCCATAAAAAAGTCTATCTAGGTCAGCTCCTATCCTGAAAGTTTGGGGGTGATTCGTCAAGCAGGGGCTGAGAAAAAAGGGGGTCCCAAAACTTATTTTCTTCATGTTAATTTCCATAGGAAATTTTGCGACGAGCTACAGCCCGAACTGCTGAACGGAATCACCCCAAATTTGGCAAAAAGGTAGAGCTTGGTTCAGAAAGCGACCTTTTTTTTAAATGGTGTAAATCCGTTCAGTAGTTTTTGAGAAATACAAAAAATAAGAGTAAAAAAATCAATTTCCCATAGGAAACTTTGTGCAAAGCTACAGTCGAAACTACTGAACGGAATTACTCCAAATTTTGCAGAAACGTAGTGCTTGGGTCTGAAAGCGACCTTTTTAAAAATGGTGTAAATCCGTTCAGTAGTTGCTGAGAAATTAGAAAAATAAAAGTTTTGATATCTGGGCGGAGCCTAAGTCGCGTGCGCGAGCTTCACTGTGATTGGCTACTAGTAGTCCAAACCAGGAAGTGTTGGCAGCCATCTTGTGGCTCGGTAGAAGCGAGTCACCCGAAAACGGAGAAACAAAGGTATAAAACAAGAGAAGGGGGCAGGGTAGAAAAACCCTGACCCCCTAGGCCTGCTCAGGGGGTCCCAGAAGGACCCCCAGTGCCCAAAAAATCAATTTTTTTTAAAATAAAAAATTGGCAAAAATTCGCGCTGGGGTCGCGGGTTCTCGCGTTTCATTTTAATGAGGCCCTTGGGTGGGCTAGGTTCCGGGGGTATTTCTTAAAAAATTAATGGCAGGGGCTCGCAGGGGTTGTGGGGGTGCGCCAGGGTCCGCGCAGCCCCGGGGCTTCACTCATGTGGGAGGGGGGTTGCGCGGCCCCCCTTCTGGAGCCTTCTATGTGCTTGTAACTTTGGCGTCGTTTGACGAATCTTTATGAAATTATCCAAAAAGTTTCTCTTTTTTGATTAGCTCTTATATTGAAAGTTTGGGGGTGAATGGTGTAGGAGGGGCTGAGAAAAAGAGGGTCCTAAAACGTGTTTTCTCCATGCAATTTCCATACGAAACTTTACAGAAGACTACAGGTGAAACTGCTGAACAGAATTACGCCAAATTTGGCAGGGAGAAAGGTGATGGTCCAGAAAGCACGCTTTTGTTTAAATTGTGTAAATCCGTTCAGTAGTTTTTGAGAAATATCAAATTTTACAGATATCGATATTTGAGAATTCTGACATGTGATTGGGTGAGGGGTTACAAGCACCAGCTTGCGGTTTATTGGCTGTGAATGATTGAAACCAGGAAGTGTTGGCAGCCATTTTGTGATTTACTCCGTCAGCTCGCATCTCTCCGTGTAGAAGCCATCGGGTTCGTAGTTTTACCTCTGCGAGGCAACACTGGCATCTGTGTCTGTGTGAGATATGCCTTTCACGCTGCCTCTCTTCATATCACCAGGTCGCGGCTATGCCTTTAGAAGCCCGTCCGTCGGCTCGGAGCTCTGTGAGTCAGTCTGTCGGTACGATCCCCTACACTACCCAAAGACTACCCAAACACCACTGCACTGTCGTAAACTCTAAAACACTACCCCCAGCAAGATCCCCTACACTACCCAAACACCAATGCACTACCCTAAACCCTAAATCTACCCCCAGCACGACCCCTACCCAAACACCACTGCACTACCCTAAACCCTAAAATACTACCCCCAGCACAACCCCCTACACTACCCAAACACCACTGCATTGTCGTAAACCCTAAAACACTACCCCTAGCAGGACCCCCTAGACTACGCAAACACCACTGCAGTACCCTAAATCCTAAAACACTATCCCCAGCACGACCCCTACACTACCCAAACACCACTAGACTACCCTAAACCCTAAAACACTACTCCAACATGACCCCCTACACTACACAAAAACCACTGCACTACCCTAAACCCTAAAACAGTACCCCCAGCACGACCCCCTACACTACCCAAACACCACTGTTCTACCCTAATCCCTAAAAGACTACCCCAGCATGACCCCCTACAGTACACAAACACCACTGCAGTACCGTAAACACTAAAACACTACTCTGAGGACGACCCCCTACACTACACAAACACCACTGCACTACCCTAAACCCTAAAACACTATTCCCAGCATGACCCTTACACTACCCAAACACCACTGCATTTTCGTAAACTCTAAAACACTACCTCCAGCACGATCCTTACACTACCCAAACACCACTGCACTACCTTAAACCCTAAAACGCTACCCCCAGCATGAACCCCCAAACAGTACACAAACACCACTGCACTACTCTAAATCATAAAACAGTACTCGCTGCATGACTTCCCACACTACACAAACACCACTGTGCTATCCTAAATCCTAAAACACTACTCTCAGCATGACCCCCTACACTACACAAACACCACTGCACTGCTGTAAACCCTAAAACAGTACTCCCAGCATGACCCCTTACACTACCCAAACATTACTGCATTGTCGTAAACTCTAAAACACTACCTCCAGCACGATTCTTACACTACTCAAACACCACTGCACTACCTTAAACCCTAAAACGCTACCTCCAGCACAAACCCCCTACAGTACACAAACACCACTGTACTACCCTAAAGCATAAAACAGTACCAGTCCGTCGGTTCGCAGGTCTGCGTCTGCGAGCCGTCGTGTCCCTAGCTGTACATGTGCGAGCCAGTCCGTTAGGTGATAGGTGTGTCTCTGCTAGCAGGGCCGTTGGCCCGTTGGTGTCCCCTTGCGAGTTAGACCCGAGCTCTCCCTCTGCGAGCCAGCACGCTGGTGTGCGTTTGCGAGCCTACGGCCCGTAGCTCTCCCTGTGCGAGCCGAGCCGACGGGCCGCAGCTCTCCCTCTGCGAGCCTGCCCGACGGCCCGCAGGTCTCCCTGTGCTAGCCGGATCGCAGCTGTCACTCTGCAAACCGATATTGGGAATATAAGGCGGCTCTAAAAAGAGCCCTTGTGTTTATTAGTTGGAGCTATATATAAGTGCGGATGCACAGCTTGAGGTTATTCAGAAAAACTGGGTTTCCCTGATCTGTGAAGTGTACTCCATCACTTCTGTAGATATCAGCCATATCAAAACGTATGTTGTTGTTGTAGATCGACCCCATTCTATGGTCTCTGAGGTATGCAGACACAGCTTTGTTGACATTCTTCCTAGATTTTTCAATCTGAGGACAAAATTGGTTTGACCATTTCCACTTCTGTCTTTCGCATATATTGGAATATACAAAGACAGTTTGAGGCAGAAGCAACATCAATTGTCGAAAGGTGTCTTTCATTAGCATTTCCAAACCTACACCAGTCAATGTGCCTAGGGCGTTTCCACCACAGTGCACAATCATGAGGTCAGGGTTTTGGAGATGCAAACAGGTTTTAACCAAAGGCAACAATTGGTGCCACTTCAATCCTCTCTGTCCAAACCATTTACTGTCCACATTTTGTAAACCTAGGTCTAAGTCAATACGTCTCTGTTCTGCATACCTCTTGCACCAGAAAACATAGCTATGTCCTACGATCCACACTAGCATTTTGAAGGTATGGCTGGGAAGTATGGATAGATGTCTGTAGCTCATGCAGTCCGTTCGTAGAATAAGAGATATGTTTAAAGGTGGGGAACTGACTTTTTTTCTCATTCAAAACGATAACTGATTGGGAGATGAAAAGCATTGTTTTTTAAAAGTAGGGTGCACATTCGTTTTGTGGAAAAGCATCTTTGTGATTGGTTAAGAAAAAGCAGTTTAAACGTGGAGTACATATGATAGGATAAAATTTGGTCAACTCAACCACACCTGCTACTTGCATTTGGAAGGCACTGTTCGAACTTAAAACAATCGTGAACTTTTAACCTGCACGTGCCGTTAAATGTTCGAGAAAATGTTGCAAAAAAATATCGTTAGGTTTAAAAAAATTGATGAACTTTTAACCTGCACGTGTTCTAGAATGTTCTAGAAAGTGTGTTGATGGAATACGTTGCACTTCTGACTTCTATGTGTCCTTGAATATTTAAAAAACTGTTTATATGGAAAATTCAAAAATAACCAATAGAGAGAAGTTTTGCAATCTAAAAGAATCAAGGAACTATTCTAATGTGTTCTTTACATGTATTTATGTGTGGAGTAACAAAATTACAGACACAACAGCACCAGGAAGAGGAACAAGCAGGGAGTGGGGGACGGGGGAGATGGGCACAATGGCACACATGCACAATTAAGTACAGCACAACTACAGACAAACTATGGCAAAAGTGAAACACACCAACAAGGAGCACAAGTCACACAACCCGCCAACATCACACCACTGAACAAGCCCAGAAGTGAAAACCACACTGCCTGAAAGGGAGAAGGGTGAACAAAACCTCACATGAAGGGACATCTCACACAGAATGCAGCACACACACATAGGAAGCAGAGCACACCAACATCCAACAGAATGTTGTCCAAACACAAACATTCGCACAATCGAACACAGGACACAAATGCACTCGCCTGTGGCGGATAAACGTCCAAAAGCGTCAGTACGAAACAGGCACATGAGAACACATAAGTACGAACCCACAGTCCGGATGGGGTAGCAATTCACGTATGGCAGGCAGCCAGACAGTCCGTGACACACACATTGGCATACAAATGAAGACACAACACATTTGGAGACAAGTGAAAATGTGGAAACTTTATAAAAAAAGTGCGTGTCAGTACGGCCAAGAGTAGTGCCACGATATGCAGACAAATGCAGCAGCATGCCTGAATAAGGAACGTAGGAAAACGTCCATGTTCACCTCGGGGTAGTCCATCACCAACTGACGTCAGTGTCAAGCAGCGTTGGTTGTCCGCGCCTCGGACATGAGTCGACACCAATGCAGCCATGTCCACTGTCATCTTGGGACATGTGACCAGATGCACAACGTGCAATGATGCGGCGGGACACGTACAATGTGGCACATCCAGTCGTGGTTGCAGGTACCTTGTCACTCGTCCATGAACGCGAGTGCAGCTGCGTAAGCCACTATCTCTAATGAGTGATGGTTGGCCACAATATTTGACATGTCGTCGACGTAATCCATCAGCTGACCGGGACAGATGTGCTGACTCCAACCACTGTACCCAATGTGCACCAAAGCAGAATCGGGAAGTGGGTCAATTTGCTCACTGCATACTACGACACGTGCAATCTCCCAGGCCCAGTTCCCAACATGCATGCCAAACATCCATGCATGCCATAAATGGGCATCACCATGACACTCCTGGTCGTAGGCCAACAGGGGGCGCACACACCCGTCGTAATCCATGTCAGCTACGCACACGTTGGAGAGGCACACGTCCATGCACCACTCGGATAGGCATGTGCAACATTGCAATACAGGTTGAACGCAGGTGACGTCCGCAATGCGGAAGCTCAGCCGGTAAGTGATCCGCAGCACTGCCAAAGGCAGTGCACCGAGGACATGCAGCAGACGTGCAAGGTATAGGTGGATGTGATTGGAGTCGACCATGTGTTCGGGATGCCCTGCCATTGCGTCAGTGGCTCTGCTTGTAGCTGCACTGGCTTGACGTGTGCCAGTCTTGTGGATGAAATGGCACAGCTTGGTGCAATGAGCCGGGTCTGTGTGCAATGGGTGCAGGGCAGGGGTGTGGTGGGAGTATGTGTGAAGGCCATTTCACGCACGCTAACTACGACGAAGGACTTTTGAGTGTGGGATGTGTACTCATTGTTCTCAAATCAGGCAGTGCGTAGTGTGGGAGACGGATGCAAATATTATCGTATCTGTCAGGGAGGGCTGGCCACTTGCAAGTTCCTTCTCGGAGCAGCAGATGTGTTAGCGCAAGATAGCTCAGACAAAGAACCTTTCATCCCTACAGTAACTTCTCCAGGAGCATTCATACAGGATGTGTACAAAGGCCGGTCGTGGGTGTTGTGGGATGTCTGCGACCCTGGTCATCATGGATGAGATGCCCAGCACGTGGCACATGGGCGGGTTCACTGTGTGTTACGCTGCCAAACAGCTGCTCCTCCCTCCCACGAGCCCCCACACTTTTGTGCGCTGCGCTGTTGTATCCCGTGCACTCCTACGGCACACCATTGTAATGCCTATTCGCGCATGTCCTGTGGCATTCCAATCACACCGTGACACTGCCGTTTGGAGGTGGTGCATGCCACTTTACAACATCGACTGCTGCAGCCCTTGTGGCGGCCACACCAGAACACAGAGACACACTTACCGCACTTCTTGCACACGGACATGTCCGAGACACCCCGTTCCCCTTGCCAGATAGGCACACCCCTGCGCTGACCTGTGTACGCCGGACCAGCACATGCCGCTTGTGCATGCAGGAGGATGCGTGCATAGCTACATGGCCAGGCTCACTGCCAACGCTGAGGTGACATGGTAACGTCCCCTGAAGACAGCACACTGTGATGTTGCAGGGCCCGTGCCCATCATGCTAACACAATGACCACATTGACACACTTGCTCAGATGCGGGTTCGGGGGCGTTGGCGGTCCTGGGGTTGTTGCGATGAGTGTTGTGGCCCTCATGGGTATCCGTGTATCATGCTCATTGACTCTATGGCACCTGTGGGTGTTCCGGTGTGGCTCTTGGCTGTGTTCCCTTTCATGCTGCAGGTAGTCGTCCTGCTTAACACCAGCAGAAAGCAGGTGTAAAATCCCTGGTGCTAACGCGGCTTATCGCCGGAATTTGTTTCGCATCGCAGTTTTTGCCTTTCATTGTGAAAGTTGTGATGTGGTTTTTTCGTGTACAGAAAAATAAACAAACTGGGCAGTGTATCCCGTCAAGATTCAGCACCTGACCCATTTTTCCCAATCAATATAAATACAATGATATTTCTTCATTGATTTTGTGTGTACACTGTAAATGCACCCACTACCACAGTGCAATTCCATACAGGATTTTAGTATTTAGAATAAATCGCAAAGGTGCACCTCGTGTGTTTTTGCACGGGAACGCCTACTCTGCATCTCATTATCAGCACTTTAATGCAACTAAAGTTGAGATAAATCTAACACACTATTCAGAAGCTGGTGCAAACGGCAGACATCACCAGTATTCCCGCGATAACTGCCCCAAAATTTAACACCATGGTGGACACCACCAAATAACAGTAATAAGAATGAGAAAGAGTCACAGAGCACTTAAGTAGCAACCAAAAACTTGATTGAATTTTTTTTTTCAAACTATATTTTTCCGTTTACGTACATGTAGAGGATAAACTAAATTTAACAAACTCAACACAAAACAACAAGGCGGAAGACTCCTGTCGGGTCCATCAATGTTGACGAGACAGCCTGGAAAATAAAGCACAAAATAAGGACGTGTGTAATGCGCATATCAAAGGAGTGAGACACAGAGAAAGAGAGAAGGAAAAAAAATCCAGAGAGAAAAAGAGAGGGAAGGAAAGAAAGGGAGTGAGAAAGGGAGAAAGGAGAGAGAGTGAGAGAGATAGAAGGAAGGAAAGGAAGGAAGAGAGTGAGAGAGAGAGTGAAGGGAGGGAAGTGAGAGAGAGAGAGAAAGAGAGAGAGAGAGAGAGAGAGAGAGAGAGACACTGCCACCCCTGGGCATCCATGACCAAATAATTACCTGCTGCCTCCGGAGTGTCTACCAGTGGGCACTCCACGTGCCCGTGAAAGCTCCAGGGCCCGGTCCCGCCACCATGGCTTGGTGCACATTATGTGGACCCGCTCCGCTGCCCAGCAGATCCCACACATGACGCTGAGTCCTGAGTCATCAATGGCGGAGACCACATCAGCTTTTGGTGCCGCTAACCCTGTGCAACGCAAGTCAGCGCCACGTGGTGGTAGGCCGCTGATGGCCATACAACTTAGGGTGCGACTAACCCTGTGCAACTCAAGTCCGCGCCACGTGGTGCTAGGCCCCTGACGGCCACATAATCTTCGGGTGGCACTAACCCTGTGCAACTCAAGTCCGCGCCACGTTGTGGTAGGCCCCTGACAGCCACATCAGCTTTGGGTGGCACTAACCCTGTGCAACTCAAGTCCGCGCCACATGGTAGTAGGCCCCTGACGGCCATACAGCTCAGGGTGCGACGAACCCTCTGCGCAACTTTTCATGGACTCTTTATGATTGAGACCCGTGGAGCATCCGCCATCCAGTCACCACCGGCAATAAAGGATGTGACGTTGTCGATCCATTATATTTGCGTGGTCACATGGCCTGTGATGCATGTGCCGGATGGGTGTGGTGTGTGTGCAAACCTGCCCTCAGGGAGTGGCCGTGACATGTTGACAACTAGACCACTGACCTGCACACCAACAGCGAGTACGCCTGCGACAGGTAGCTTTGTGGGGGGTGTGAAAACGTGTTTTCTCAATGGATTTTCCATAGGAAACTTTAGACAAGGCTACAGGTCAAACTGCTGAACGGAATTACGCCAAATTTGGTAGGGAGAAAGGTCTTGGTCCAGAAAGCGCGCTTTCTTGCATCGAGTGAAAATATAAAAGAAAGGTCCCGGGGGCAATTTAATATACCGGAGCTTTGTCTGTGCGAGATAACCCTTTCACGCTCCCTCTGCCCAACATCACCACTTCGCAGCTATGCCGTTAGAAGCCAGTCCGTCGGCTCGCAGCTCTCTACCTTTGCGAGCTAGTACGATGTGTTATGATTTCCCTTGTGTTGAGGCCGCGCGCCTCTGTAGAATGCTTCTATGCGAACGTTCTGATTTTACGTGGTGTTCCTCGTGACCTCGGCAGTTGGTCAGTTACGGCTGGCTGAGGCGTGAGGGACGCTGCGACTCTGTGCACCTGCCTCCGTGTCATATTTGGATTACAGCACGCTGCTGTGCCTGTACCTCTGCAAGCTGGTACGCTGCTGTTCCTTTGGGAGCGGATGGCTCGTAGTACTGCGTCTGTGAGTCGAGCGGATGGGCCGCAGTTGTCCCTCTGCGAGCCTGGGTGCGAACTGTTCATAAGTCACACTACATAAGCATTGAAAAGCCATTTTGTGATTCAGTCCGTCAGCTGGCATCTGTCCGAGGCATTTCTGAAAACATACCGGAGTTCTTTCTGTGAGAGATATCCCTTTCACGCTGCCTCTCCCCACATCAGCAGGTAACGCACCCTCTTCCCACATTACCAACATACCCCCAACAACCTTCTTGGGCCCGGAATTGTCCCTGTGCGGTTGGACAAACAAGAATCTTAGTCATGTATAGATTTACATATAAAACATTTTATTTAAACAAAACAACAACAAATAAAACTGAAGGGAGTCTGGTGCTGTGGTCGCTGCCACGAAGTTGGGGTCACTGCCATTCAGAACTCAGGACACAGTTCCACATGTGGGATCGGCTTGTATTGAACAGGGTTAGTGGCACCACGTGTCGCGCCTTGTGTTGTACAGGGTTAGTGGTACCACGTGTCGCCGGTCTTGCATATGGAAATATGCCTCACTGATCGAAGGGAGTCTGGTGCTGTGGTCGCTGCCACAGACTTGGGGTCACTGCCATTCAGGACTCAGGACACAGTTCCACATGTGGGATCGGCTTGTGTTGAACAGGGTTAGTGGCACCACGTGTCGCCGGCTTGTGTTGAAGAGGGTTAGTGGCACCACGTGTCGCGGCTTGTGTTGAACAGGGTTAGTGGCACTACGTGTCCAAAATTCGAATTGCGAGCTCTGCTGCCCGCAGTGTAGACTGCTAATGAGTGTTCGTTTGCACTTGAAGATGAATTTGGTGATTGTACTAAAGCTATAACTGATATAAAAAAAGTTCTTGGAGCAAGGATACTAAAAGGATATTATGTAGGTTTTAGGCCTGTGATAGTTACTTGCCTACTGGACTCTGTAATTAATGAATCAAGACTTAATTTTAATTGTGAGCCCTGATGACCGCAGTGTAGGCCAGAGGTAGCGGTCAGCAAGGGCCCGTAGCCACGTGGCATTGAGTTGAGGTGCACAGTTAGTGGCACCAGAAGCATTGAGAATGTATGAGCTTGTGATGCTACTTGGTGTGGACGGGCCGCACTGGGAGCAATGTCTCTTGCCTACTGGACTGCGTCATCTGCAATCGCGACTGTATCTGAATTGTGAGCCCTGCTGACCGCAGTGTAGGCCAGAGGTAGCGGTGAGCAAGGGCCCACAGCCACGTGCATAGGTTGGTGGCCCCACCGGCCTGCGTAGTTCAGGTTCAGTGGCACCACGTGTCGCCAGCCTTCCATATGCAAATACGCCTCACTAATCGAAGGGAGTCTGGTGCTGTGGTCGCTGCCACGAAGTTGGGATTACTGCCATTCAGGAGTCAGGACACGGTTCCACATGTGGGATCGGCTTGTGTTGAACAGGGTTAGTGGCACCACGTGTCGCCGGCCTTGCATATGGAAATATGCCTCACTGATCGAAGGGAGTCTGATGCTGTGGTCGCTGCCACGGACTTGGGGTCACTGCCATTCAGGACTCAGGACACAGTTCCACATGTGGGATCGGCTTGTGTTGAACAGGGTTAGTGGCACCACGTGTCGCCGGCTTGTGTTGAAGAGGGTTAGTGGCACCACATGTCGCGGCTTGTGTTGAACAGGGTTAGTGGCACCACGTGTCCAAAATTCGAATTGCGAGCTTTGCTGCCCGCAGTGTAGACTGCTAATGAGTGTTCATTTGCACTTGAAGATGAATTTGGTGATTGTACTAAAGCTATAACTGATATAAAAAAAGTTCTTGAAGCAAGGATACTAAAAGGATATTATGTAGGTTTTAGGACTGTGATAGTTACTTGCCTACTGGACTCTGTAATTAATGAATCAAGACTTAATTTTAATTGTGAGCCCTGATGACCGCAGTGTAGGCCAGAGGTAGCGGTCAGCAAGGGCCCATAGCCACGTGGCATTGAGTTGAGGTGCACAGTTAGTGGCACCAGAAGCATTGAGAATGTATGAGCTTGTGAGGCTGCTTGGTGCGGACGGGCCGCACTGGGAGCAATGTCTCTTGCCTACTGGACTGCGTCATCTGCAATCGCGACTGTATCTGAATTGTGAGCCCTGCTGACCGCAGTGTAGGCCAGAGGTAGCGGTGAGTAAGGGCCCACAGCCACGTGCATAGGTTGGTGGCCCCACCAGCCTGCGTAGTTCAGGTTCAGTGGCACCACGTGTCACCGGCCTTCCATATGCAAATATGCCTCACTAATCGAAGGAAGTCTGGTGCTGTCGTCGCTGCCACGAAGTTGGGGTCACTGCCATTGAGGAGTCAGGACACAGTTCCACATGTGGGATCGGCTTGTGTTGAACAGGGTTAGTGGCACCACGTGTCGCGGCTTGTGTTGAACAGGGTTAGTGGCACCACGTGTCGCCGGCTTGTGTTGAACAGGGTTAGTGGCACCACATGTCGCCGGTCTTCCACAGTGTAGGCCGGAGGCAGCGGTCAGCCAAGGCCCACAGCCATGTGACGTTGACTTGAGCTGCACATATTGGGAGCATACACTCTTCTTAACCGATTATACTCTCTTACACAATTTGCATCGGCACTAATCTTGAATTGTTAGCCCTGCTAACCGCATTGTAGGCTGGAGGCAGCGGTCATCAAGGGCCCACAGCCATGTGGCGTTGACTTGAGCTGCACAGAGTTAGTGGCACTTGAAGCACTTAGCGTGTGCGCAGTCAGCGATGATGCGTGGTCCGGGCTGGCCGCACTGGTAGCAATGTCTGTTGCCTACTGGACTGCGTCATCTGCAATCGCGAGTCGCTCTGAATTGTGAGCCCTACTCACCGCAGTGGAGGCAGGAGGCAGCGGTGAGGAAGGGGCCCCCAGGCACGTGTTGTTGACTTGAACAATGTCTGTTGCCTACTGGACTGCGTCATCTGCAATCTCGACTCCATCTGAATTGTGAGCCCTACTGACCGCAGTGTAGGCCGGAGGCAGCGGTCAGGAAGGGCCCACAGCCACGTGTTGTTGACTTGAGCAATATCTCTTGCCTACTGGACTGCGTCATCTGCAATCGCCACTCGATCTGAATTGTGAGCCTTGCTGTCCACAGTGTATATCGAAGGCAGTAGTTTGTACAGACATAAGTCCGCGGTGCTGTGCCGCTGGGGGCCTGTGTGGCGGAAGCCAGCGATCGGCTGAGGAGGCTGGTGGTCACGTCGGCAGCCTTGTGGCAGGTTGAGGGGCGCCGCCCTGGCAGACGCTTTGGCCTTCCCACAAGTGAACCACGCCCAGAGCTCCGGCCTATTTATTCATACTCCTACGCTGAAGTGGCGTATGTCGGACCAGCCCACTCCGGTTACGCTTATGCTTACAGGGGGGGACGACACAGCTACATGACTGAGATCTTCCCTAGTGTTTGACGTAACATGGTTGGGTCCACTGTCCACAACACTACAAGCACCAGTAGTATTTGTTCACATGGAGAGGTGTGTGTTTGCATACTGAGATGTGTCCAGCACATCACCGCTACACTTTGCATTGTGTGCATTGTTAAACATGGGTGAATTGCTTCCTTCACATATAGTTTGTTCACACCTGTCCAGTGCTTTAAATGGGAAAAAATAAGTGCAGGTACTCTTTAAAATAGAGGTGTGGCAAGTGGGCGGGGCTAGGGGCGGGCGAAGGGCAAGATATGATCATACCTAATGACTTCTGTACCAGTTGCAGCACATATCAAAACACAGAGAAATGCGTTTATGGCAATAAAACAGATTAACCCATTACACATAATTACATGCTCCTCGGAAGCAGAGCAGAATCTCCCCTGCACCGGAGGAGAAACCTAACCTGTGCCTGCCGTGCTGTGGATCAGGGTACCGGTACTGTCCCTGGCTACAGAGAAGTGCCGGTACTGACGGCAAAAAAATCGGAAGTGCCGGTACTCAGTACCGGTGAGTACCGGCCCATTTAAAGCACTGCACCTGTCTCAATATTCAGCTATTGTGTGGCAATTCCGTTTTTGGAAAGTTCGCTGTCTTGTTCTGCGCTGCCTCAGTGGTAGGGGGGGGTGGTCCTGGGGGTGGTGGTGGGTGTTGTGGCGTTCTTGGGTGTCGGAGCTGCTTGATCAGTAGGTCTATGACATGTGTTGGTCTTCAGATGTGGCTCTGGGCTGGGCTCCCTTTCATACTGTATGTAGTTGTTTAATATTTAAAAAACAAGAAGACATTATATAGTTTAAATAACAAATAAAAAAAATTACAGTAGGGAGAGGGGTGGTACGGGGGGAGGTCCTGAGGGTTGTGGCAGTGGGTGTTCTGTCCTTCTTCGGTGTCGGAAAAACTATAGGTTAAATGAGCATTATAATTAGAAGTTAGCATTAAAAAAAACATTGAAATTCACTGAAAAAACCATAGGTTTCAGGGACGTTATAGTTTGAAATTGGCATTTAAAAAAACCTTTGAAATTCACTGAAAAAACCATAGGTTTCAGGCACGTTATAGTTAGAAATTGGCATTTAAAAAAACCTTTGAAATTCACTGAAAAAACCATAGGTTTCAGGCACGTTAGAGTTAGAAATTAGCATTTAAAAAACCTTAGAAATTCACTGAAAAAACCATAGGTTTCAGGGACGTTATAGTTAGTTGGACATTTCACTCATACAAAACCATAGAAATTCCACCGTTATAGTTAGTTCAGCTAACTATAACTCGCGCCCCCGCAATGCACTGCTGATGACGTCACATATTACATCATTCATGACATGGTCAGTGACATCACTGATGACATCACTGATGACATCTCAAATGATATCACTGATGACATCACTGATGACATCATCCATGTGATAATCTGATGCACCTCCTCATACCCTAATATAACCTTTGATACACCCACTCTAAAATACAGACTACCATTTTCGAAACCTTAGACACACCAATACCAGTTAGTACAAACCCACTCACTAATTCCTAGGTCTACACACACACATCCACTCATTCACCCATACAGTCACTCATACATGCAGTCAACTATCAATATGGCACTATCATATGCACTCACACATCTATACAGACACTCACACACCTCCATTCATCCACAGAGTTACTCACACACCTAGTCAGTCATGCAAAGAATCAATCACACTCCCATTTACTCACCTATACAGTTATACACACACCACCTCACTTTTTCAAACATATACTAACACATACTTACACTCTTATACAATAACTAATGCAAGCACACACTCATCCATACGGCCACTCTCACAATCACTCACTCTCACATATAGTCATTTATATACTCCAACCCTCACATATACTGCCTTTCACATATGCAGTTACTCACACATGTACCACTGAGGCATCCATTCACTCACCAACACACCCATATGCACACTCACCCACCCATACAGCCCTTCACAGATGCACTCTTGAACCCATACACCCAGTGAATCACCCACTCACACATCTATGCACAGTCACACCCCCCACCCACCCACACAGACACTCAGCCACTCAGATAACGAATCAATAACCCATATAGACCCTCATTCAGCTACTCACCAACCCATGCAACCGCTTACACATCAACTGACAAACTAAACTGTGTGAATGTCTGTATCAGTCACTAACCCATGCATTCAGTAAGACACATTTAATCACTCACTTATACAGTCAGTCACGCACCTACTAAATCATCCATTCAGACACTTATCCACCCACTCTTTCTTCAAAACACCTTGGCCTATATATATATAAAACATATTTAAACTTTACAGAAACACACAGTCACTGGATGATGTCATCAGTGATGTCATTTGAGATGTCATCAGTGATGTCACTGACCATGTCATGAATGATGTAATATGTGACGTCATCAGCAGTGCATTGCGGGGGCACGAGTTATAGTTCTGAACTAACTATAACGGTGGAATTTCTATGGTTTTGTATGAGTGAAATGTCCAACTACCTATAACGTCCCTGAAACCTATGGTTTTTTCAGTGAATATATTCACCCGCATTTTACAACACCTGCGTGCCATTGTGAATTCCGACCCAAGTTACCCTGTGGCGCGACATTTTAAACTAGTCCACCACAATAACCTAAATGAATTAAGATACTTTGTTATTGATGCGGTACCTAAACGATCAAGAGGGGGTAACAGAGAAAAAAGATTAAGGCAACTGGAATCACATTATATATTGCTGCTAGATACCAAGATGCCCCATGGGCTCAATACAGGAGAGGACCTGCACAATTTCTTATGAGCACTCTCTGTTGTGTCGTGTCATGACTATTCGGCTATTCTTTTACAGATGAATTTTAGTGTGAGCGTTATTTTAGCCGATCTTTGGGCCGGTTCATGCTCTAGTTTTAACCTGATTTTAACCTTTTGGTTCTGTTAGGTTTTTTTGGGGCTTCTTTACTGGTTTTTTAGACGGTTTTTATGATGCGGCACTAATATTTTATTCTATTCTATCATCTGCGACTTTAATCTATGTCTTATATTTCAACTGTTATGAGACAGTTGGCAAATGAAATGTTATGTAAGATGTGTTTCCCTCATGCTGCTAGTTTCTTGCTATTTTGCACAGTTTTGCCATTTTGCACATATATTATTGTTAGTTTTGTTTTGTTTGGATTGTTCTCTTTGTGCTGCTCATAAACTGCCCTTTCGCATAAAGCTAAATTTGTAGTACATATAGTATCCATGAGTACATATTATGAGTCCATATGCTGCTAAGACTTATCGGTGTTAGTGCACTTGCACTTTATTTAATTACTATTTAAATATAATGCTGAACTTGGACTGTTTTACCACTCTTCAGGGTACATTATTTGGTTCAAACATTGGTTTTAATGATATATATCTATTTGTGTCATGTATGTTGTGATATTTTGCACTTGCACTTTAATATCCATCAGCAACATCATCATGTATAATAGAGTGATGACAGATATATCTCTGAAAAAACGTATTAAGCAACGAATAGAAGTGGTATAGGCATTTAGAAACTTTCTGATCTTTGAGTTAGTTGCAGTGGATTTAGTAACATAACATCAATGTGTACTGGTGCTATTGGATTCTATTTCTATTTTTTGATTGTATTAATCTTATCTTACACCATTAACTTCAATGGGTGGTTCTTGATCTTCCCCACTAGAGGGTGTCTGCTTTGTAATATGATTTGCATAATAGTATTGTCTATTTAGTTTAATTGCTATAAGTTTCTCTTTTTTATTTTTTTCACATATTTGTAATTGTACCTATGGGCCTATCTATGATTTGAATAGCGGCCGAGATATAAGTGGGTTAAACCCTGTTTCTTTGTTTATTATTATTATTATTTTATTTTTTAATTTTTAAGCACTTGCACTTTAACTTTATGGTGTTTATTTGGATTTAGCCTCCAGTGCTGTCAGCCATAACTACAATATTTATGTAGGATCAGGAAATTTTAGGATGTATTATGAACCATTGCGGTAATTATTTATAATATGTGCATAATATTTACTTAATTCCATTTGTAAATATATATGTTTTTTCCTGATTTTTAATAATATGTTGTTTAGTTCTACTGTGTGAGGTTATTGGCTAAGTAGGGAGGAGGGTACTTTGTGTGACTATTTAAAGAAAAAACTACTTCTAGCGTGTCATGTGATCAAGGTCGTGGTAACACGGCCGAAACGCGTCATGCCGATTTGCACGGAATAAAATTGCACTGAAATATCTACCAGCAGCACGTTGTGGTCTGTACCTGTGTTTCTTCATCAAGTGTGAAGTTGGGACTGTGTTTTTTCATTCATATATATATATATCACATGTGATCAAGGCCCGAGGCAGGGCTGAAACGCGTCATGGCTGTAGAGGTGGTTGGTGAGCAATAAAGAAAATCTTGCTACACTACTTGTGGTCCGTGCTCCGTTATTGGAAGGAAGGTATCCAGAGTGTCAACGGAGTTACCAGTAAAATATATATATATATATATATATATATATATATATATATATATATATATATATATATATATATATATGTGTATATATATATAACATACACACATACATACATATATATATATACACACACACACATATATATATATGTATATATATCAATGTAACTCCACTCGTAAATTCCCTGGATTTGGATGAACGGACACAGACTATTGTCTTGTGCTGGTAGTTTATTTTCAACAATACGCCATGACGCGTTTCGGCCTGAGCTGGCCTTGATCACATGATGCGTCTGCGGTGGGATACACATTATTTAAAGTGACAGGTGCGTAAAACATGCAATAGACAGTGTTAACAGACTGCTAATTCGCCTTGACCATTCGTTGTTACATAAATGTACTTTAATGTACTTTAAACAGCTACTGTTAAGTATCAATCACAATTTGGCAAAGATGATATCAACCTGTTAGTTCCTTTTGATCATATTAAAAAACATGATAAAGACCAATAAAAGTGCTTTTCGATCTTCGAATTCAAAACCAATATACATAGAGCAGATGCATAAATATGAATATAAGCATAAATCCATATAAATACTAAGCAATATCGATGCTATTCATACATTATAATCAACATTCTAATGGCTATAAATTATATTCACCTGAATATTTGTGCCAATGTATCATGTAATAGAACGTACAGATCACATTCTACGGTTTATGACTGCTATTTGAAATCATTACTGCCAGTTCCTAAGGACTAACCTACAAACTAAAGCCCATGTGGGCCTAGTCCTAACATATCACTACTATTGCAGTCTAGTAAAAGTTCTTAAGTACAAAAAAAGTGCAAAGTGCCGTTATATCAAATGTCAAAAGAAAAATTGAAACTCTATAAAGTGTTAAAGTGCAAAAGGAGGCAGCAGGTTATTGTCAAATACAGGATATGAATATTCTTATATCATTCCCATCTTTTGGTTGTTATTAGAAATTCCTAAAATATGCACTAGCTTAATATTTTCAATTAAACACAAGAGGAGGGATAAAACCTCAGAATTTGCTAAAGGAATATCTTTTTAAGAGTCAATAAATGATTCAAAGATATGTATGTACAGCTAATGGGCCCTATTACCAGAATAGTGGAGACACCAACATCAAAGGCAAGTGAAAAGATCCTCACTAGAATTAAGACCATGAGGAGTCTTGGTATCAAGGTCGAGGATGTATCTGGTTTCCAATGTTCTTAGTGCAGCCTCACGGTTGCCCCCTTGCTTTGAACTTGGAATCAATTCCAACAGATGATATTTAAAATGTTCCAAGTTATTACCATGTGTTTCTTTAACATGGGGCGTGACAGGGTATGTCGGATCAGAATTGGTGATTGCCCGAATGTGCTGGAGTATCTGCTTGTGGGCCTGCACCTTGGTGCTGCCCACATAACGCAGCCCACAAGTACACTCCAACACTTAGACCACAAAATCAATTTTGCAAGCGAGAAACTTCTTGATTTTAATGGGTCTTTCTTGGAATGGGGTTAAATATGTTGATTTATTTACCCTAAATTTGCAGGCTCGACACGTATTACATTTGAGAAAACCCTTTCTTTGTGTCAGCCAAGTACCTCCTTCCGAAATTTCTGGGCTGCTTTTGACTAGAGTGTTGCTCATAGAAATGGCTTTACTAAATGTTATAGAAAGTGTTCTAGGTAGGAGGGGACCAATAACAGGATCACTGAGTATGAGCGACCAGTTCTTTCTGACAATATTTCTTAGCTGGGGCTCTTGTTTATTATAGGTTAAAATTAACCTGGTTTCTTGTTCTCCTTCCTGTTTCTGCACTTTTTTAGCGACCCCACTGCTGCTCCTGTCAAACGCACACATGTATACATGTATACATATATATATATATATATGTGTGTGTGTATAAATATATATATATATATATTTCATTAGGGTTATTTTGTATTTGACATAAACTGACAAATACAGACATTCACACAACCAGTTACTCACCCATACATTCACTGAGACACCTAATCACTCACTTATACAGTCAGTCATGCACCCACTGAATCATCCATGTAGGTACTCATACACCCACTGATTCACCAATACACCATATATATTTCACACTTTTTAAAAACACTCACAGTTACTGGATGATGTCATCAGTGATATAATTTGAGATGTAATCAGTGATGTCACTGACTATTTCATGGATGATGTAATACGTGAGGTCATAAGCAGTGCATTGCAGGGGCGTGAGTTATAGTTATAGTTAGACTGCTGAATTTCACTGGTTTTGTACGAGTGAAATCCGAGCATCACTATAACGTCCCTGTAACCTTTGTTTTTCTGTGAATTTCCAAGTTTTTTTATCCCATTTTCTAATTATAACGTCCCTTTAACCTTTGATTTTTTCAGTGAATTTCGAAGGTTTTTTAAATGCTATTTCCTAACTATAATGACCCTATAACCTTTGGTTGTTTCAGTGAATTTCTAAGAAGTAATGGTGTTTGCAGAGTGGTGGAGAAAGGGGGTGAGACCTCTGACCAGCTATCAGGAATCCCACTGTATACTGTATATGACTTTCAGAAAGTACCAGAAGGGCTTCTTGGCCCTCAAGGTCTCTCATCATCCAAGAGGACTTCATTCCTCAACCAGTAGTGCCCCAGGGGAAGCGTTTACAGAGTGATAAATAAATGGGGCGTGGCCTCCGAAGACCTCTTCGCAATCCTCCTGTGTGGGACTTACTGGAGGTAACAGGAGAGTTTATTCATCCCCAAGGACCCTCAGCAGCCAAGGGGACTTCATCCCCCAACTATAGTGTGCCAGGAGGTGCCCACAAGGATGTCCTTGGGGGCCAACAAATCCTCCTGTTACCTCCAGTAAGTCCCACACAGTGCGATTGATTAGAAGTCTTCAGAGTCCACACCCCCTTTCTCTACCACTCAGCAAATTCACCTCCTGACGCTCTGATGGTTGGGGGATGAAGTCCCCTTGGCTCCAGAGGGTCTTTGGAGGCCAACTACCCCTACTATTACCTCTATTAAGTCCCACACAGCTGGATTGCTAAGAGGCTGTTGGAGGCCACACCCCCTTTTCCCACCACTCTGCAAACGCACCTCCTGGTGCACTACTGGTTAGGGGACGAAGTCCACTTTAGTACTGAGGCACTCAGGAGGCAAGGGGACATCATCCCAAGGCCAACAGCATGCCAGGAGATTTGCCCCAGGGAGTTGGTGGTCTCCGGGTCTACAGGGGGTCCGCGCAGCCCCCCCACTTTTTTAGATTGAAGCCCAGGGGAGGTAGGAGTTTCGGGGCTGCGGGGGAGGGCCATGTGGGCCCCTCCACATTAATTTACCATGAAGCCCAGGGGAGGTGGCAGCGCCTGAGGCTGCAAGGGGGTCTGCATGCCCCCACACGTATTTGTTGTATTAAAGCCCCCGGGGAGTTGGTGGTCCCTAGGGCCAAGGGGAAGGCCATACAGGACTCCCCTGCATGCATATTTAAAGAAGCCCCGGGGAGGTGGTGGTCCCTGGGGCATAATAAGCCCCAGGAGGGGGGCCGTGCGCCCCCTCCTTTAATTACAAATGCCCCCTGACCTGGCCCACCCGGGGGCCGATAATAAAGAAAGCACTTCTTTTTTTTCTCCAGTCGGACCCGGGGATTCTGCCAATTTTTTTTTTTAAGACTTTTTGGGCCCTAGGGGGTCCCAGTGGTACCCCTCCCCCAAAAGGCCTAGGGGTTCAGGGTGTTTCTACCCCGCGCCTTTTTCTTTGTATTTTACATTTTTTGTGGGGCTAAGTGTGGGCGGCATACTCCGCTCCGCCGGCGGAGTGTGCAGAGTTTTTGCAACTCCGCTTTGAGCGCGAAGTATGGCAAAGCTCCGCGCACACCGGCGGAGCGGAGTTTAGTAAGGGCTAAAGGGCTTACAACAAAGAAATTACCACCACCAGCCGCGCGCATTTTGCTATTAAAACAAAAGGGCGACACGCCCATCCATGTCGTTATATGCAGAGGGGGAACATTCGGGCCATTTTCTACGGGCGGCAAGTATTTTTTTTTATTTAGGACTGGAGACGCAAGTTACCTTGCACTGCTACTGTTGTTTGCACTGCAGCAGAGCCAGTAATGTGTCTGGTAGGTTAAGCCTCCATCTCCTCTCTCTCATGCCGCATGAGTCAGTCGGAGTCCTCGGCCACTGGCAGAGTGAGTGGTGGTTCTGGTGTGGTCAGATGGTGTGTGCTTAGTACATAGAGCTCGGCTCAGACTCATGAGTGTCGCGAGAGTCGGTTGAGTCCATTCGTTGTGCTGCTGTCTTGTCTTGAGGGGCTGACATAGTGAGGTTCCAGACTGGACGTGTTGTGTAGGGAGCACCACTGCTGAGCCTAGCATCATGGTGAGGGCCAGCCCTCCGCAGGGTGGAGACATCTGGCAGGAGCCAGAGGCAGACAGTGCTCTAAGGAGGAGCCGGGACTGATGCATGAGAGACCACTGCCGATTGTGGGGTGAGGAGGGCAAGGGATAGCTGAGACCCCCGTGCCACACGGACTGTTCTAAGGAGGGGTGTGCCCTGTGAGCTGCACTCACCGGAGTGGATTCTCACACTCATGGGGCTCTGTACAGTCCTCATCAGCTACTGAGCCAAGAACCGGAAAAGAAAACGAGTGAGCTGCGAGGGATACACTGCCTCTGAGGGCTTCTCCTCTGCTGACATCATTCACCCGATGCCTTTGCCGAACCGAGCACGAGAAGAGAAGGTGAGTGAGCTATGAGGAACACCCTGCCCTTTTTCTCTGTTGCAGAGTCATTCATTGTTCTTCCTCTTCACTCCCTCCTCATCATCACACTTCATCCTCTTCCCTCCACCCTCACTGTTCTTCCTCTTCCTTCCCTCCCTCCTCACCGCCCCTCACACATCATCCTCTTTCCTCTCGTACCACATCGTTCAATGCTGTTGTTTGGGGTGGCGCTTTCTCACTAGAAAGTAAACATTGGGAGCAAAGAGTGACTTGGCAGAGGCGCCTGGCAGCCCATTTCGCGCCTGGCACATCGCTCGTTTGTTGTTGTTGTCCATTTGGGCCAGCGCGGGAGGCCTGTTTGTTGACAGAACTGAGGCACTTGGAGCAAACTTGAGGTGTTGCTGCCATCTTGTGGACTAGAATGGCGGTACCACACAACAACATTTGACATTACTAGTAAGCACTAAGCAGCGGTGATATATGGGTTTCAAAAGTTACTCCGCTCGTTCACGGAACTCCGCGGAATTTGAAGAGTTTTCCAGCAACTACGCGGAATTTTGCAAAGTGAAACTCCGCAAACTACGCCCAAACCGAGTCTCAAGATGGCTGCCAACACCTCTCAGCCAATCAGAATTCAGTAGGGTTTCAGTAGGCTGTTGGGCTCCCAGATATCTATATTTTGTTTAACTTAAATATCTCTGAAACTACTGAACTGATTTGCACCAAATCCCATAAGCACACTGTCTGGACCAACATCTAGCTTTCTGGCAAATTTGGTGTAATTCCGTGGAGCGGTTCGGGCTGTAGTCGTGTTAAAAAAATGAAAAATCCCTATAGACATAGCATCGGGAAAACGCATTTAGGGACCCCCCTTTTTTCTAGGCCCTCGCTTTTTCTATGAAATCCTTGGTCCTAACTATAACTATCTGCTGGTGACTGCTTTGTCAAAGGCTGTGCTTAGAAAACTATGATTTGCTGTGCCAGGCTAGAGTGAATTTGCACATGACTCTCTCGTACTTGAAAGAAATTTATTACACAAATGCACTGAAAAACAAAGAAACGTGAAAGCAAACAACTGCGCAAGTCTGGACACAATAATGTGTCATTTTAAAATCTATATCGCAGTTGTTATTGAAGGATTTTTCATCATCAGTGCATTGTGGGACATGTATGCTGGAAAACCATGAGAGTCAGGTGGTGGCATGGTTTTAAAAGAAGCACGTAGACACTTTATGACAAGCTGCCTCACCTGTGAACAAGACTCATTATGGAGTTGAAACGCGTAAGGGATATAAATGAGAGCATGCTCTCTTTTACAATAAATGCACTGATGTTCCTGGAACTGGGCTTCAGCACTTCTCTTTGTGTTGTTAATGGGCAGGCTGCTCCGTGCCTGTTGACGCCTGAAGCCACCCTGTAGGGTCAGAGGCTCCCTTTTCTCTGAGGTACTTTGTGTATTGAATTGGGTGCATGACCCTCCCGCCTCTATGCCGACCAGTGGCGGCTCCCCCATTGGGGTGTGGGGGTGTCGCCCCACTGCTTTCTCGCAGTGCGAGAAGGCAGAAACATAAATGTTAATAACTACCACCATTTATGTTTCTGCTTCTCGCACTGCGAGAAAGCAGAAGGGCCTGGTTGGGGGTGGGCGGTCCTACTCGAGGGCTGGGGTGGAGTGGCGTGCCCACTGTTGTGGGTACTGACTGGCCAAACAGTCAGTACCCACAACAGTGGGCAAGCCACTCCCTGCCCTCGAGCAGGACCGCCCACTCTCCCTTTTCTCTATGTAGGCTGCTGCATGCAGCAGCCTACATAGAGAAAATGGCCAGGCTGTGGCGCTCTCTGCTGCGCCTCACCAATCACAACGCTGCCATTGCAGCGTTGTAATTGGCGGAGAGGAGGGAGGGAGGCTGCTTTTCCTTGATGACGAGAGCTGCAGGAATAACGCAGGACGGTGGGAGTGGGAGTCGGGACCCATCCAGAAGCTGAGGTGGCGCAGCACGGTAAGTTTTATTTTATATATATTTTTTAATTAAACCCCTCCCGCCTCCCCCTGCAACGACCCCATTTCCACCCCCTGCACCCGCCCATCATGCCGGCCGCGACTGAAAATGGGCCTCCTTGAGAACATCAAATTGCGGTCGGGACTTCAAAAGTGCATGTTTTACTCTCTGCTGTGCCTTCCTGCAGTGATCACGTGAAACAAAATGAACGCGTTTGAGGCCTTTTTCTTTGCATACGTGGATCTGGGAGTTTAGATATATTTGTAGCTGGATTCATCTGCACATCTGGTACACTGTAATATACAGTAATGGCAGTGCGACACTGATGACATTTATACTTTAATATCCTGTCCTCATCGGAGCAGCTTCCTTACCCGTTTCAAAATCTACGAGAACTAGGCCAGGGCCTGTTTTGATCTAAGGGCAGAATCCGTTTTGGTCTGTGGTTCTTTAAGGTTATTGAACGAAAAAAAAAAAAAAAAATGTAGAATGACAGGGAGGTAAAAGGCCCATGGTCCTCACACCCTGAAAATTTACAAAATTGGCGATTAACATGGGCCCCTATGGCAGCGTTTTTCCCGTTTTCGACATTGCTTAAAAACACCCTTCCCATTCATCGATTCCTCAAAAAATCACTGCACACACAGCAAACATCCTTACCTATCAGTCACAGAAGACATTTTCCCCTCGAGCAACTGCAACCCCCTAAAAAGCACTTCTCAACAACACCCAAAACCGGCCCATAGGATAACATTGCAAACCGGGCCTTCACAAAACATGCTGTTTTCAGTACTTCCACTATTTCAATCCTCTTCAAACTTGGTGAAACACTAGTTCCAGCGATTATCAAGAATCTCACCAAGCCACAACCCCAACCGATTCACTGGAAAGGGTACGACTTTTGACCCAAACATCCCCCACCCGCCAACATTCAAAAACACCCAAAAATCTGCCAAATCTGCCCAAATTCGAACCAAACCACAGTAAAACCTTGCCAACTCCAATATGCACCAACCTGAAATGTGCCCTGAGCCCTAGACTCCGGGAACCCTAAACATTAGACCCATAACCCTACAAAACCACACTGAACCCCAAAAACTGCCCTAAACCCCAAAAACCACCACAAATCCCTAAAACATAACCCTAAACCCTAGACACTGGCCCTCAACCCAAAACACCAACCCCAAACCCCAAACTCACCCCTGAACCCCCAAAACCTAACCCTAAGCCCTACACACTAACCCTAAGCCCTAGTCACCAGCCTTTGTTGCAAACCGTATAATAAACACAGGTTTCTAGAGATGTTCATATGTGAAAAGAATATTTGTGCACTTAGGTTATGTGGTCGTCAGTCACCTTCCTGCTTTCTCAATTTTGCTTGAAAATGCACCATTTGCCCACTCTTTTTTCAAAATTTTCTTGGGGGGAGAACCCCCCCAAACCCCCTCTCGGTGGTTCAGGCTCGCTCGTTACGCTTGCTCGCTACAGTGCTGTATGGCAATAGTTTTACGCCCACCACTTTCAAATGCCACCAGCCGCCACTGATGCCGACAATAGGATTTACCCTGACACCAAAGGCGGAGGTGAGCAAGGGATACGAGAGGAGGGTAACCTTTCTCCTCTCGACTTTTCCGGAAACAGGGCATTATTCAAAGACATTATTTTCAATAACGCTGTCAAAGGCTGTGCTTAGAAAACTACAATTTGCTGCGCCAGGCTAGATTGAATTTGCACATGACTCTCTCGTACTTGAAAGAACTTTATTACACAAATGCACTGAAAAACAAAGAAATGTGAAAGCAAACAACTGCACAAGTCTGGACACAATCATGTTTCATTTTAAAATCTGTATTGCAGTTGTTATCGAAGGATTTTTCATCATCAGTGCATTGTGGGACATGTATGCTGGAAAACCATGAGAGTCACGCGGTGGCATGGTTTTGAAAGAAGCACGTAGCCACTTTATGACAAGCTGCCTCACCTGTGAAAAAGACTCATTATGGAGTTGAACCGCGTAAGGGATATAAATGAGAGCATGCTGTCTTTTACAATAAACACACTGATGTTCCTGGAACTGGGCTTCGGCACTTCTCTTTGTGTTGTTAATGGACAGGCTGCTCCGTGCCTCTTGATGGCTGAAGCTGCCCTGTAGGGTCGGTGGCTCCCTTTTCTCAGAGGTGTTTTGTGGATTGAATGTGGGAGCATGACCCGCCCGCCTCTACGCCGACAATAGGATTTACCCTGACACTAAAGGCGGAGGTGAGCAAGGGATACGAGAGATGGGGAACCTTTCTCCTCTCGACTTTTCCGGACACAGGGCATTATTCAAAGACATTATTTTCAATAACTTTGTCAAAGGCTGTGCTTAGAAAACTACAATTTGCTGCGCCAGGCTAGAGTGAATTTGCACATGACTCTCTCGTACTTGAAAGAAGTTTATTGCACAACAACCGCGCAAGTCTGGACACAATCATGTTTCATTTTAAAATCTATATCGCAGTTGTTATTGAAGGATTTTTCATCATCAGTGCATTGTGGGACATGTATGCTGCAAAACCATGAGAGTCGTGTGGTGGCATGGTTTTAAAAGAAGCACGTAAACACTTTATGACAAGCTGCCTCACCTGTGAACAAGACTCATTATGGACTTGAACCGCATAAGGGATATAAATGAGAGCATGCTGTCTTTTACAATAAACACACTGATGTTCCTGGAACTGGGCTTCGGCACTTCTCTTTGTGTTGTTAATGGACAGGCTGCTCCATGCCTCTTGATGGCTGAAGCTGCCCTGTAGGGTCGGTGGCTTCCTTTTCTCAGAGGTGTTTTGTGGATTGAATGTGGGAGCATGACCCGCCCGCCTCTACGCCGACAATAGAATTTACCCTGACACTAAAGGTGGAGGTGAGCAAGGGATATGAGAGAAGGGGAACCTTTCTCCTCTCGACTTTTCCGGACAAAGGGCATTATTCAAAGACATTAATTTCAATAACTTTGTCAAAGGCTGTGCTTAGAAAACTACGATTTGCTGTCCCGGCTAGAGTGAATTTGCACATGACTCTCTCGTACTTGAAAGAAGTTTATTGCACAACAACCGCGCAAGTCTGGACACAATCATGTTTTATTTTAAAATCTATATCGCAGTTGTTATCGAAAGATTTTTCATTATCAGTGCATTGTGGGACATGTATGCTGAAAAACCATGAGAGTCACATGGTGGCATGGTTTTAAAAGAAGCACGTAGCCACTTTATGGCAAGCTGCCTCACCTGTGAACATGACTCATTATGGAGTTGAAACGCGTAAGGGATATAAATGAGAGCATCCTGTCTGTTACAATAAACGCACTGATGTTCCTGGAACTGGGCTTCTGCACTTCTCTTTGTGATATGTGATGTGATGTGAGCAAGCCCAGTGTGGTGGGAAAAACGTGTCATCCTGTAATGCAAATAAAGAAATACTAAACAAAGCACCAACCGTGGAGTCCGTGTCCCGTACTTGCCTTGCAGCGCATGGGGAATCGTTTTGGTTACAGGGACATTTTAGTTGGGGTCAGATTTCACTCGTACAAAGCCAGAGAAATTCAGCAGTTATAGTTAGCGTATGCTAACTATAACTTACGCACCCGCAATGCACTGCTCATGACCTTACTTATTACATCACTCATGACATGGTCAGTGACATCACTGTTGACATCACTGATGACATCTCAAACGAGATCACTGATGCCATCACTGATGACACCATCCAGTGAGTGTAAGTATTTTGTAAGAGTTTATGATTGCTAAACATATATACTAAGCTACTACAAAACTAAAAGTAGTATACTAGGTGTACTACTAATGAGTGATACTACTTTTAATATATATCATGTGAGTGGCTGTGTGACTGTTTGTATCCTTGTGTGTATCGGTGTATGAGTGGCTGTATGGGTGTAAAAGTGGTTGTGTAAGCAGCTGTGTGAATGAGTGAGATCCTGGGTGAGTGGCTTTATTGGTGAGTGAGTGGGTGTGTCAGTGGATGTTTTGGTGAGTTAGTGACCGTGTAAGTGGCTCGATCAGTGGGTAAGTGGGTTTGTAGTGACTGTATGGGTGAGTGTGTGGGTGTCTGAATGGCTGTATGAGCAAGTGACTGGGTGTGTAAGTGACTGTATGGGTGAGTGAGTGGCTATTTGAGTAGGTGTTTCGTTAAATGCCTTCGTGTGTGAGTGACTGTATTGGATGGTGAGTATATGTGTGAATGGCTGTATGGGTGAGTACAGGAATGTGTGAGTGCTTGTATGGATCTGCGAATGAATATCTAAGTGGTTGCGTGAGTGAGTGTATCCGCCTCCGAAGACCTCTTAGCAATCCCGATGTGTGGGACTTATTGGAGATAACAGGAGGGGTAGTTGGCCTCCAAAGACGTCCTTGGGGGCCAGCTGCCCCTCCTATTACCTCCAGTAAGTCCCACATAGCAGGATTGCTGAGACCTGGTAGGAGGCCATGCCCCCTTTCTCCACCACAATGCAAACTTGCCTCCTGGTGCACTACTAGTAGGGGGATGAAGTCCCCTTGGCTATTGAGGGTCCTTGGGGGTCAACTACCCCTAATGTTACCTCCAGCAAGTCTCACACAGTAGGTTTGCTGAGAGGTTTTTAGTGGCCAAGCCCCCTTTCTCCACCACTCTGCAAACGTGCTTCCTGGAGCACTACTAGTTGGTGGTTGAAGTCCCCTTGCCTCTTGAGGGTCCATGGGAGCCAACTAGCCTCCTGTTACCTCCAGTAAGACCCACACAGCTGGATTTCTGAGAGGTGGTCAGAGGCCAGGCCCCCTTTCTCCACCACTCTGCAACACGCCTCCTGGCGCACTGCTGCTTGGGGGAAGAAGTCCACTTTAGTCTTGAGGCCCTCAGGAAGCAAGGGGATCTCATCTCTTCACCAGCAGTTATGTTATTGTATACATATTTATACAGTGCAGCGGTTACCCGAATGTGTCTTAGCTCTAGTTGTTAAAGAGCCAGGTTTTCAGTGCTTTCCTAAAAGACAGCAGGTCTGAAGAGGATCACATGTGAAAAGGAAGTTCATTCCATGCCCTGGTCGTACAGATTACAAAGCTTCTCCCGCCCCAGTTAGCTCTTTTGAATTTACACACTACCACCGTCTTTGTTCCTAGGGAGCTGAGAGTTCTAGGAGGGGTATACCATCTAGAATACTGCCTGAGATGGCATGGTCTGCAATCATGAAGAGCCTTAAAGGCAGTACAAAGGGCTTTAAATCTAACACATTGCCTGATTTGCAGCCAGTGGAGCTTTCTGATTTCATTTTGTACAGACTTAGATTTGCCTGTTAGGAGCCTAACTGCCGCATTTTGAAATAATTGCAATTTTTTCATATATTGCTGCTGCATGTTCATATGTAAACTGTTGCAGTAATCAAGTTTTGACAGGATGAGGGAGGTTATTACTATTTTTTACTTTCCTGGGGTAGTAGATGTAATATATTTTTAATCATCCTAAGAGTTAGAAAAGTAGAAAAAGTCACGGCATTCACCTGATCCCCAAAGGAGAGTTTGCCATCAATTACTACTCCTAAGTTTTTTGCTTTCCTAACTGGAGTTGGTAGAGTACCTAACTCATCCGACCCCTATCTTGGTGACCAAAGGTTGGCGTTATTTCCAAAACTGATCACTTCAGTTTTACCCAAATTCAACTTTAGACAGTTTTCGCTCATCCAAGTTTTCACTGACTTCATACAATCATGGAATTTGCCGTCTTTCTCTGTTTCCTGGTGTGGCAACAGTGATATCACTATTTGAGTGCCATCTGCATAAGATGTTAGGTGAAATCCAAATGTTCTGCTCAATCGTGCCAAAGATGACACATACAGATTAAATAGCGTAGGGCTAAGCGATGATCCCTGAGGGACTCCGCAAGGAAGAGAGAAGGGTTTGGAGATAAAAGTGTCAAAGGCCACCGTTTGCTTCTTTTCCATGAGAAAAGAGCGAAGAAGTTTCCAGGTTGTGCCCTGAATACCACAGCCTACAGTCGGTCCATTAGCAATTCATGGTGGACCGTGTCGAAGGCCGCTGAGATATCTAGCATTATCAAAGCTGCGTTGCCCCGACATCTAAAGAAAGCCTCTCTGATTTCTTCAACTGACTTAAGGGCTGATTCTGTGCTATGGCCTCCTCTGAAGCCATATTGCATAGGATCTAATAAGTGGTTATTCTGTATGAATCTAGTTAGCTGCGAATTCATAGCCCTTTCTACCAGTTTTGCCAGGAAAGGAAGCCGTGAGATGCGTCGAAAATTGTTGGGATGCTTTGTTTCAAGGTTTAGTTTTTTCAGTAGGGGGAGAACAGATGCCTTCTTCCATGCTTTAGGAAAGAGCCCTGATTTGAACATAGCATTGAACAGTGAAGTAAGTATGTCAAATATTGGTTCAGGAGCCATTTTAATCACTGCTACCGGACAAGGATCAAGGGGAGAGCCTGATTTAACAGATTGGAGTAAGTCTAATGTTTGTTTTTGTGAGAGTGGGGTGAATTCTGTGAAGAGAGTCAGGGGCGCCGATTGACCAGAGATAATATGTGTGTTCTGGTTATCAGAGATTGATGAGACCTCTCTTGTCACCACCAAAGTGCAATTGAAGGTGTGAAAAATGTGTTCAACTTTATTTAACCCTTTGGCCGTGGCGCGAATTTCGCTGCGGCGCGGAGGGGGTGGGGGGTGAGCGCGGCACTGCCATGCTCGTGACGGAACCACGCCGTCATGAGTCACGGGCGGCATATGCTCATGACGGCGTGGTTCCGTCACGGCCCCGCCCGCTCATTAATTCGCCCGCACAGGCGGGGAATTAATGCTGCATGGGCGGAGCGGCAGCCGCATGACGGAACCACGCCGTCATGAGCACACGCCGCCCGTGGCTCATGACGGCGTGGTTCCGTCATAAGCAGGCAAGGGGTTAAAAAGAACTGTGCGATTTCATCGCAAAGAGTTTGGCTACTAAAAATCTTTGGAGTGCAGGGGGAGACTAGTCTGGATACTGTCCTAAAAAGTTCTTTGGTGTTTTACAGCAGTTATCTGATTGGCAAAAAAGTCTGTTTTTGTGTTTTATTAGCAATGCCTTATATAAGGATAGGCTTTGTTTATATTTCTCTCTTTTTGAGCTATTATAGCTCTTTCTCCAACTGCATTCTTGATGCTTGCAAATGAGTTTTTGCTCCCTAAGTTACTCCGAATACCAAGGTGTGGTCAGATCGGAACGTTTAGGTTTGGATGTTTTTTCAGGTGCTAAAACCCTGCACGCTGAATGGATCCAATCAGTATACCACACCGTAGCTCCCTCTATATCCTTAGGGAGTGGTGACATGGAGGTACAGAGCTGTTCTTCTAATAAGGCCCCGTTGATTTTGTTCCATGCGCGAGTGGTGAGTGGACTATTGGGGGTAGACTGATCTTGATGGCGATATGGGAATGATAATTCAAACAGGATCGCTGAGTGATCAGACCATGTGAGAGGTAATAAACCTGTATAAGCTAAATGCGGATGATTGGAAAAGATGCTGTCCAATGTATATCCTGCATCGTGGGAAGGGTCCTGCATGAATTGTACTAAACCAGTGCTATTCATGATGTCCAGATGGCCAGCTGTGTCTGAATACAAAGTGGATTCTAGATGGAAGTTGAAATCACAAAGCATGGTGAAATTATTTGTACAAAGTCTGCCTTCTAATAGAGTACCTAGGTTTGCCACAAAAGCGCTTTTTGGACCTGGAGGTCGGTAGAGTAATTTCTCCTTGAAGGAGTGGTGGTTAGAGTTTTGGAAACAAAAGAACAGGTCTTCGCAGTTAGTAGCAGTGACCGTAGTGAAAGAAGCCGACAGCGAGTTATTATAAGTAACTGCTAGGCCCCCACCCCTCCTAAGAGGCCTATTCAGGGTGTGACAAATGAACCCTGTAGGTGTAGCCTTGCCCTTATCGGGGCCCGCTGTCACAACTATTAGTTCGGCACACTCTATACTATGTTTCATTAGGGATCTAGCATTTAAAAGGGTGCAGCGCAATGGTTTGTTGTTTTGCTTGGAGCTATTATCAGGATTGACAAGTGTAGCAATTTCTCCAAGCACACAGAAATGCAGGCTAAGGTCGCGGTTTCAGAAGTCTTTTATTCCAATATCTTTGTTGATGCCCATATGCCAACTCATGTTTCATCTACAACTGTTTCAGTCACAGCAGACTTCATCAGGGCAATGCATCTAGAATATAAGCGTATCACAATATCAGGAGGAGTTATCTCCTATCAGATTACAGTAACCGTCACCCAGGTCATATGACCTTGAAGCCTCACCAGAGAGTGATATTGGTAGTGAAGAAAGCATCCATGCTTCTGAATTATTAAGTTAATTACGAAATAGTCTCAATTACAATTGTGTCCAGGTTTCATAGTCCCAATACTGTTCACGATTCGAGCATGCAAATAAACAGCATGCAGTGTCATCTAATATTAATGAACTGTAGTCGGGAGAGTGAAGGGCTCAAACTCACTAAATCTGTTGAAATGGATTAACATTACATGCAAGTACGGGTTGACAATACTAAAATAGATAATCTGCAGAAAATATTGTGTGTTATAAAGTGTACTACCCAAAATACATCTAGTATACGTAATATACAACATGGTCTGATGGCCAGCTCTTTACCTTATGTCCAGTATCAATTATCTTAAATCCAAGGTATGGGAAATCTAAAATCAAAAAGGAGTCCCATCAACAATCATGAGACTGCCTATAGTCAATTTAGGTCTACATCTCTACATCTCATTATACGGTTTTCTGGTCACACAACCCACCAACTCCGTTGTGAAGCATGTTAGTCAATATCCTAAGTCATGGCTCAAACGTTTAGTTATTCAATCAAGCCCCATAATCTAGATCATCATTAGCAATTTAATGAACAAATCGTTAGTAATAGCATGTCCGAAATGTAGACGGCATGCATAAAACTTCATATCTGCAATATTTAAGGGATCCGTTATCTACTGCCAATGTCTGCCTGGTAAGTGTTGTACTTGGCATTGTAGATCTTTTATAGACTAATACGCGACCCATGACACACTACAAATATTATCCAGGTGGCTATTGACACGTATATATAGTTCCTGATAATCTTAAGTGCAGCTCGGGAACGAGTGACAGATAATCACCCGCCAAACATTCTAACCCCACATGGGATACCAACGATAAAATTACAACGGTTTCACTTCCACTTAGTATTTGTCCCGCAAGTGTGTCGAAAAAAGGAGCTGGTCCGCAGAGTACGCAAGGCCAAATTCAGCGTGGAGAGTGGCCGCCATTTTAGCTGGCTTAAAAAGTGTAAAAAGAGACGACGTTCCTCATGTTGAGGGTGAGCTCATGTGACACGGACTTTGGCGGCCATCTTGTAGTGGCAAATTGTTCCGATCACGGAAACCGTTTACAAACTTCCCACAATACAGAAACAACATCATTCTATGTCCTAACTCACACTATCGCTGAGTCTTAAGTATATGCGAGCCAAGTTCTAACCCGATAGGGAACAATACACTCAGCCATCTCGTAGTATCGAAAACTTCAACCAGTTGTTGCAATATTCAAGGTTAATGATTTTTTCATTTTTGGCAACTAACCGCGGCATATAGCCATAATTCTCTCCTTATGTCAATGGGTCAATCCGTAACTATCCCAGTTACATATAGTGGGGAACAGGTTATCAAACGAACAAGGTATGATGGCCATCTTGTAATTCCCTGAAGTCATGTGCAGTTTAATGGGTAGTCATGGTGTATTACTAGTCCTCGTAAATATAATGGTAATCATATCCCATTGTCTGAAATTATTCAAGCATACTTTTATAAGTGATTGGGATTTGTTCAATATCAAATGCATCATAAATAAGGCTCCCGGTTTTCCGTTTAAACAGATTTTTACATATAAATACAGACGGAAAACGTTTTGGTTTTTCTCTGTATTTATATATAAAAACGGGAAAATACCTATAAATCAAATGCTCCTCCTGCCTCTGTGCTCCTCTGTAAAATCCGAGTCAGAGGTGCACAGGGGCGGCCAAAAGAAACGGGAAACTGCTGACCCAAAACTGCTCCAGAGACGGGGAACTGGGAGCACTGTGTCTGCAGAGACACTCCAGCACCTCTCACAGCGGTAGTTTTTGCAAGATAATTGCTGGATCAGTGCAAGCAGCCGATAGCCATTAAGAGGTGTGAAAACACCCCAGGACATTGGCTGCTGCTCCAGCAACCTTTTGTTTCTTGTTGTGTGGGAGGGTGAAGGAGGTTGATGTGGCAGAGCAGGGGGGAGCGGGGCAGAAATGCCTCCAACAACTATTAGCATGAAGCCTGGCTGCATCTCTCCGTGACTATGCACGCTGTTGGGCAGTGAGGCTGAGTGAGAGGTGAGCAAGTCAGTTAGCATGACTTCATTTTTCTATTTAATGTTTATTTAAGTGCTACTTAAATAAAAATAAAAACAAGAAGAGAAATGACGCACCACCTGTGCTCTACATTTTCTCCATAGTGTCCATATCAAAGCACTATTCTGTACAGATGAAGATGCAGGATTCTTTCGATATTTGGGCGATTTACAATGCCTCGTGGGGTAGGTCGTCTTCTAGTGCACACTAAGACTGATCTGATATTCTAAGAGCAGACACTCTCTGAGATGGCTGATTAAATGTGAGTAAAAGAGTTAGTAATGCATTGACATTTTGCAAGACAGCTGCGCAAATGAGACCTAATCAAAATCACTAATTCACGCATCTTTTCTTAGAGGACAAGGAAGAAATTTGCTCCCAATATGTAAAGTGCACTTAGCATAGGCTCCAATTTAAAAAAAACAGCTATAACAAACTAGTGCAAGTGTGCCTGTCAATTTAAATAAATGTGGAAAGATACTAGCTTTAGCGTTTTTTTTTCTTGCGTCAAAAATAAATGTGGATAAATACAGATAAAACGACCAAAAAATAAATATGGATAAATACAGACGGAAATGTGAAAAAAATAAATACCATAAAACCGGGAGCCCTAATCATAAATGTGCAGGCAAGTGTATAGTGAGATTAAGTAGGCAAGGGAGAAGGAAATAGAAGATGGGTGTAATCAGGGTGTAATCAGCCGGGATCTGATTTTTAACTATGCTGTCTTTGACAGACCTGGTTCTCCTATAGGTTATGGCAGGTCTATCTTCCATTTCCATCCCTATAGTAGGGTCTTGTCTAATTAAGTGCCAGTGTCTGTTCAAAACTTTCCTTATCTGATTGTGTGCCGTAGTGTATGTAGTGATGAACCTGCATTGCACAGTCAATTTACTAACATCCTCTGCTGTTGACCTCTCTTCTCTGTGTGCTTTTGAAGTAGACAGTGGATTAAATAACAAGTCTATCCTTGATTTGGTGCTGACCTTTTCTCTGGCATGTCTAAGGATCACCTCATCGTATCCCCTTGCTCACAATCTCTTGGTCATGCCATTCTCAGTTACTAGGAATGCCTCTTGAGTACTACAGATTCTTTTAGCTCTCAATAGTTCTCCGTATGGTATGCTCCTTTTGAGAGCACCCGGATGTGAGCTGGTAGCATATAAGGTTGAATTACCTGAGGTTGCTTTCCTATATACTCTGGTTGTAATTCTATCCCCAATGACTTCTAGCCGGATATCGAGAAAGTCAATACATTTGTCACTTACTCGACAGGTAAAGGAGAGGTTTAATTTATTCACATTAATTTTGCTGACAAATTCCTCAACTGATGTTTTGTCACCCTTCCATAGTATGAAAAGGTCATCAATGTATCTCAGCCCGATGATAATATTCGATGACCAATCATTTACCTCTGTGTTCCGAAGCACCTGCTCCTCCCACCAGCCCATGTGTAAATTTGCATAGCTGGGGGCAAAGCAGGTGCCCATCGCAGTCCCCTGCAACTGTAGGAAAGTCTCATTATTGAAAAGAAACACATTACTCTTCAAACACCACTCAATCATACCTACAAGCATCTCATTGTGTTTTAAATGTTGAATGGGTCTTGTTCTCAGAAAGTGACGTATGGCATTGATTCCATTGGTGTGTCGTATACTGGTGTACAGTGAGTTTACATCTAGACACACCATCTGAAAGTCTGGCTCCCAATGCTTTTCCTATGGAAACTAGGTCCTAACTAGAACTACCTTACGGCGATAAAAAAGCGCAATTTTAGGGTTCTAAGGGTCCCTCAGGGACCCCTCTATATATCCTCTGGGGTCAGATACCAGTATCAAAATGCTGGCAACAACTTTTCTTTCAAGCTGCAGCCAGCCAATCAGGGCCTTTCTTTCACCTCGAGATTTGAGGATCATTCGCCAGTAGATCTGTAAATTATCCGTGTCCCCAGATATACAAATTTGTTTTCCATTTAATAGCTTCCAAACTACTGAACGTATTTACACCAAATCACCAAAAGCATGATCGGCATGCGTTTTAATGGATTCCTGAGAGTACCCATATCTGGTCCTGAGAGTGCGTTATACGATTAATTTTTCTCACATATATATATATATATATATATATATATATATATATATATATATATATATATATATATATATATTCACTGAAAAAACCATAGGTTTTAGGGACAGTTATAGTTAGTTGGACATTGCACTCGTACAAAACCCGTGAAGTTCCCCCGTTATAGTTAGTTCAGCTAACTATAACTCGCGCCCCGCAATGCACTGCTGATGACGTCACATATTACATCACTCATGACATGGTCAGTGACATCACTGATGACATCACTGATGACATCTCAAATGACATCACTGATGACATCATCCAGTGACTGTGTGTTTCTGTAAAGTTTAAATATTTTTAATATATATAGGGAAAGGCGTATTGAAGAATGAGTGGGTGTATAAGTGTGTGTATGGATGATTTAGTAGGTGCATGACTAATTCTATAAGTGAGTGATTAAACGTATCTTACTGAATGCATGGGTTAGTGACTAAACTGGGTTAATGTCTGTATCTGTCTGTTGCTGTGTAAGTGGCTGCATGGGTTTGTGAATAGCTACATGAGTGTCTATAAGAGTTATTGATTTGTTGTCTGAGTATCTGTATGGGTGCCTGAGTGTTTGTGTGGATGGGGTGTGTGCGACTGTGCATAGATGTGTGAGTGGGTGATTCACTGGGTGGATGGTTTCAAGAGTGCATCTGTGATAGACTGTATGGGTGGGTAAGTGTGTGTAAGAGTGTGTTAGTGAGTGAATGTATGTCCCAGTGGTACATGTGTGAGTAACTACATATGTGAAAGGCAGTATATATGTGTATTGGAGTATATAAATAGCTATAAGCGAGAGTGAGTGATTGTGATAGTGGCTGTATGGATGAGTGTGTGCTTGTATCAGTGATTGTATAAGAGCGTAACAATGTGCTAGTATTTGTATGATTAAGTGAGCTGGTGTGTGTATAACTGTATAGGTGAGTAAATGGCAGTGTGTTTAATTATTTGCATGACTGACTAGGTGTGTGAGTACCTCTATGGATGAGTGGCGGTGTTTGAGTGTCTATATAGGAGTAAGAGTGCATATGATTGTCCTGTACTGAGTGACCATAAGTATGAGTGACTGTACGGGTGAGTGAGTGGATGTGTGTGTGTAGACCTAAGAATCAGTGAGTGGGTATGTAGTTATTGGTGTTGGAGTGTCTATGGTTTTGCGAATGGCAGTCTGTAATTTAGATTGGGTGTATCAAAGGTTATATTAGGGTGTGAGGAGGTGCATCAGATTATCACGTGGATGATGTCATCAGTGATGTCATTTGAGATGTCATCAGTGATGTCATCAGTGATGTCACTGACCATGTCATGAGTGATGTAATATGTGACGTCATCAGCAGTGCATTGTGGGCGCGAGTTATAGTTAGCTGAACTAACTATAACGGGGGAATTTCACGGGTTTTGTACGAGTGCAATGTCCAACTAACTATAACTGTCCCTAAAACCTATGGTTTTTTCAGTGAATTTCAAAGGTTTTTTAAATGCTAATTTCTAACTATAACTTATCTGAAACCTATGGTTTTTTCAGTGAATTTCAAAGGTTTTTTAAATGCTAATTCCTAACTATAACATGTCTGAAACCTACGGTTTTTTTAGTGAATTTCAAAGGTTTTGTAAATGACAATTTTTAAATGTATTAATTGTTATATTAATTTTTTTCATACTGATTTATTACATTTTTAGAATTTTTTTTCAACATATTTTATTTTTTAAATTACATTGTAATTACATTATACATTACATTACAAAAAATACTTTCTCAGAATGAATTACTTTAGTTTAAATACTTTGCACATAGGCAATAGACTTTTAAGTACAGTAGTTACAGTTGTTGCAATGGGCACCACATTTTCAAACACAATGCAACATTCAGCTCAATGTGAATTTCTAGTTAAATGCAATTAGTTACTTTATGGATTACTTTTCTAACCACAGGACTGGATCCTAGATTCAGTCCTGGTACATCTCCTGTAAACAGTTGAGTAAAAGCGTTTTGGTTACAGTCGTGATTTTTAAGGAATATTATTCTATTTTAAAAGTTGACACTTTTCTGCTGAAAACCAGACAATGGATTCCTATGGAAGAAAATATAAGTTACTGGTAAGTATGGTTAAAATTACTTTTCAGGACCAGTACTGGGCTGAAAGATGCAGCACTGAGGTCTCTCCTGATAACAGGTGAGTAAATCGGAATTCGTATTTCGGCTGATTTTAGAGGAATATTTTAAAGTTCCAAAACTCCACACTTAGAAGAATTTCCAAGTGAAACCAGTCAATGTTAGCCTATGGAAGGAAATTCAAGTTACTGGTAAGTACGGTTAAAATTACTTTTCAGGACCAGTACTGGGCTGAAAGATACAGCACTGAGGTCTCTCCTGATAACAGGTGAGTAAATCGGAATTCGTATTTCGGCTGATTTTAGAGGAATATTTTAAAGTTCCAAAACTCCACACTTAGAAGAATTTCCAAGTGAAACCAGTCAATGTTAGCCTATGGAAGGAAATTCAAGTTACTGGTAAGTACGGTTAAAATTACTTTTCAGGACCAGTACTGGGCTGAAAGATACAGCACTGAGGTCTCTCCTTATAACAGGTGAGTAAATCGGAATTCGTATTTCGGCTGATTTTAGAGGAATATTTGTATGTTTCAAAAATCAACACTTAGAAACTTTTTCAGCAAAAAGCAGGCAATTATATCCTATGGAAGGAAATTCAAGTTACTGGTAAGTACGGTTAAAATTACTTTTGAGGATCAGTACTGGGCTGAAAGATGCAGCACTGAGGTCTCTCCTGATAACAGGTGAGTAAATCGGAATTCGTATTTCGGCTGATTTTAGAGGAATATTTTAAAGTTCCAAAACTCCACACTTAGAAGAATTTCCAAGTGAAACCAGTCAATGTTAGCCTATGGAAGGAAATTCAAGTTACTGGTAAGTACGGTTAAAATTACTTTTCAGGACCAGTACTGGGCTGAAAGATACAGCACTGAGGTCTCTCCTGATAACAGGTGTGTAAATCGGAATTCGTATTTTGGCTGATTTTAGAGGAATATTTTAAAGTTCCAAAACTCCACACTTAGAAGAATTTCCAGTTGAAACCAGTCAATGTTAGCCTATGGAAGGAAATTCAAGTTACTGGTAAGTACGGTTAAAATTACTTTTCAGGATTAGTACTGGGCTGAAAGATGCAGCACTGAGGTCTCTCCTGATAACAGGTGAGTAAATCAGAATTCGTATTTCGGCTGATTTTAGAGGAATATTTGCACAATGGTGAAGGGAGGGGCGGGGCCTGAGGTGACATCTGTGCAAACGCGCCCCGTGGCGCGTTTTAAGTTGGGGGATTAAGTCCCCTTGAATCATGAGGGTCCCTACGGGCCAACTAGCCCACCAAGAACCTCCAGTATGCGCTAGGGGCTGCGTTGCAGAGACATGTACAGAGGCCACACCCTTTTACACCTCTCTGCAACGCAGCTCTGTGGCGCTTTCTGGACGTACCTGTTGGGCTAGTTGGCCCCCAGGGACCCTCAGGATTGAAGGGGATTTAATTCCCCATCTTAAAACGCGCCACGGGCCTGTTTGCACACATGTCACCTGAAGCCCCGCCCTCCCTTCACCACTGTGCAAACGCGCCCCGTGGCGCGTTTTAAGTCGGGGGATTAACTCCCCTTGAATCCGGAGGGTCCCTGGGGTGCAACTAGCCCACCATATACCTCCAAAAGCGCCACAGAGCTGCGTTGCAGAGAGGTGTAAAAAGGGGCGTGGCCTCTGTACACCTTTCTGCAAGGCAGCCCCCTGGCGCATACTGGAGGTTCCTGGTGGGCTAGTTGGCCCCCAGGGACCCCCAGTATTCAAGGGGAATTGCTTCTTCTGCAAACGCGCCAGGGGGCGCGTTTGCAGAGTGGTGAAGGAAGGGGCGGGGCCTGCGGGCCCGATCGTTTTTTTTTTCCTCTGAAGGGGGGCTGTGTGGCCCCCCTTCCTTTTTCCTATTTTTAGGCCCTGGGGACCCCATCCCCCAGGGCCTTACCCCTTTTTTTAATTAAAATTAAAAAAAAAACGGGAAGGGGGCCGTGTGGCCCCCCTTCCCTGGGCCTGTATTGGCCCCGGGACCCCATCCCCCGGGGCATGGCCTCTTTTTTTTTATTTGGAGGGGGCTGCGTGGCCCCCTCCTCAGGCCATTTAAGGCCCCGGGGACCCCATCCCCGGGGCCGGCCTTGCACTTTTTTTTTTATACTTTTTTTTACCTTTGGGGAGGGGGCTGCGTGGCCCCCTCCGTGGCCACTTATGGCCCTGGGGACCCCATCCCCGGGGCCTGGCCTCTCGTTGGGGACTGTGGGGGTCCCCAAACCCCCACAGTCCCGCCAGCTCCCCGTGTCCTACGGGAGCCGGCATTGCTTTACACATGGGGAGCAGCTAACATGCTGCTCCCCATGTGGAAAGCAATCAGCTTTGGATATTGGAAGAGAGAACAGGTTTCCTGCCTCTCTTCCAATATCCAAAGCAGTTTGTAATGACAGGACGGGAGCCGCGAGGCTCCCGTCCTGTCATTGCAAACAGCAGTGTCCCGGGGTAGGCACCCCGGGACACTGCAGGAGCCGGCCCTGGGGGTGGCGGTCCCCAGGGCCACCACAGGCTCCAGGAGGGGGCCGCGCGGCCCCCTCCTTACATTTTGAAAGCCCCAGGGAGGTGGTGGTCCCTGGGGCTTGGGGGTCCAAAACGGACCCCCATTTTAATTTTTTCTTAGTGCCCCGGGGAGGTGGTGGTCCTCGGGCGTGTGGGGGCTGGAGCCCCCCACACAGGTTTTTCAAAAATAAAAAGAAGCCCCGGGGAGGTGGCGGTACTCGGGCTGCGGGAGGGCTCAGAGCCCTCCCGCACCATTATACATAAAGCCCCGGGGGGTGGTGGTCCTCGGGCTTGGGGGCCCTTAGAGGCCCCCCAAACATAAAATTAACCCCCCCAGCATGCCCTCGGGACTTGGCCCACCCGGGGCCAACTAACATCGAAGCGCGGGAGACCGCGCTTCGATTTTTTTTTCGGCAGGATTTGCGCACCCTGAGCGCATCCTGCCGATTTTTTTAAAAAAAACATTTTTTTTTGCCCAGGGGGTCCTTGTGGGACCCCTGAGCAGACCTAGGGGTCAGGGTGTTTCTACCCTGCCCCTTTGTGCGCTTTGCGCACTTGTTTCTGTCCCTCGGTTCTACCGAGGGATAAAATGGCTGCCAACATTTCCTGAATCGGAATGTTGACAGCCAGCTGACAGCCAATTAACATGCAGCTCGTGATCGGGACGGTGCGCGCAGGGTGCGCTGAGGGTACGCGGACCCTACTCGGCCATAGATATATCTATCTTTTTACTTTTGATTTTCTCAGCAACTACTGAACGGATTTACACCATTTAACAAAAAGGGTTCTTTCTGAACCAAGAACTACCTCTTTGCCAAATTTGGTGTAATTCCGTTCAGCAGTTCGGGCTGTAGCCGTGTCTAAAGTTTCCTATGGAAAATTGCATGGGGAAAACGCGTTTTGGGACCCCCCTTTTTCTCGGCCCCCGCTTGACGAATCCCCCGAGACTTTCAGGGTAGGAGCGGACCGGAGCGGGCCATAAAGTTTGAAAATTTTGCGAAGATACGTCAACCGGCAAGAGAGTTATTTCAAATAGAATGTCGCGGATTTCCTATGGATAATAGGTTGTAACTATAACTATCTACTGGCGACCGCCAGTAGATAATATATATATATATATATATATATATATATATATATATATATATATATATATATTTGGGCAAAATATATATATATGAACGTATCCAGCCAAGTGAATTATTGAACTTAGCCGCCCTCCCAATCAACTGTACAGTCTACTAGTTTAAAAAAAAAATTGTGTTCAACTTTTTTCACGTTGGTGGATGATGCACATGCACTTTTGTAACTTAACAAGCACCAGCACTTTATGTAGTCAATTTGTTTACAGTACCAATGTTTACAGTTCAAGATTCAACCATGCACTAGCACTTTTATGTAGACAGAGAATCTTCAGAAAAAGCATTTTTACTGGGTAACGCTATTGTTATGTCTTGTACCAGATGCATTATACATGAATTAGGTAATTGTTTTTAAGCAGTAAATACGTTACCGTGAAGAAAATATATATTCTTTTAAAAATAATTTTAAGATATTTTCTTAAAATTTTTTTTTTAATTATTTTAAGTGCCATCATGAAATAGCAGCAGACTCACACAGAGGAAAGCTATCTTCAACTTAATTTACTCAAAATGGTATTTGCACCAGGATGTAATCAAAACAATAACTCATTCAAAACTGCAGTGCATGACTTTGATGGGAAAACCAGGGCTGCAAACATGAAGTAATTTGTCTATATCTATGACTACTTTTGTATTGAGCACATGTCACTTTAAGAAATATCAGAAAAAATGGTAGAAAAAGCAGTTTGAGGCTGTGGAGCACGTCATGTGACCAAGGCTCTTCGGGGCTGAAACGCGTAATGGCTGCTGTGTGGTAAATGGAGAAATAAAGAAATCACTTGCACTGAACTGTTGGTCCGTATTCCATTCTTGGTGACGATCCTGGCAAGAAGTGGTTGGAATACGCTGGATTTATACAGCTGGTTTGGTTTCCTCCGGCTGACACGGACCCCCTCTCGCTGCAGGGCAACGCGGCGTTCAACGAAACCAGAGTCTGGCAACGGACTGAAAAAGAAGAATCCGGGAGGATTATTGCAGCGAGCCCCCCAGTGGCGACATCCACAACCCTCATCCATCTCGAGGTAGGCGGGTACGGGTTGGAGGACGTGGGTCAAGCCCACAGCGAGTGGAGGGAGGGTTGTCTTCGCGCAACTGGGTAGAGAGGTGTTCCGGGATACCAAAGGAGTGACTGCATTGACAAGATCACGCCAGAAAGTATGCATCAACAAATCTTTAAACATCTCCGTAACATATGCACAATGTCAGCCGACGCGCTTAGAGATCGGGAGGCAGCAGCGGCAGAAAGGTTTGATGACGCCCGCACGCCCAAGACGAACTCACTCACCCATAATGTAAAAAATGTAATGCATCAGCTAGCAACAGCAACACTAGCCTAAAAGACAAACTGAGGCATTTGGAGAAGCTCATGAAAAGTGAGCAAAGTACATGGTGGGAAGGGAAATCCCTACAGCGTTATCTAGACGTGGGAAGAATCCCATGGAGACTGAGAATTCTCATAGCTCCAAGCTATGAAAACCCAGACCCGGAGATGATGAAAGAATGGGCCGAGACAAATCTAGACTCATCAAGGAAACTAGGAACTATTCTGGTCAAGTATGCGGAAAGAGACAGAGCAAAATTGCAGGAACAAATGGAAGCAATTAATGAAGTATTGAGTCAAATGGGGCAAAAGGATGAAAATAAACAAACTTAAGGAGCAAATGACAAAGAGACTCCATAAAGAGGAGGAAAAAATGAGTGAAAGGAAAACTTTCAAATTCCACAGAGACAAAGCAGATTATGAGTGCGGCCGTATATTTAAGTTTGCCAGAAGGTACGACTTGCTCAAGGCATCCAAATATGGCTGAGCCAATGCTGTGAAATCCAACACAGGAAGCAATCGGGCCAGACTTCCAGAAACATCAAACTCGGATTTAAGCTTAGCCATTGAGAGCAAAACCAAACAGGAGTCCCGTGACGCTAGGGCATTGCAAGTACCGTCCAAACTATCCTTAGCAGAGGAACTGGATTTTTTATGTCTGGAACGAAGGCAGACATTATGACCCAGAACACAAGTAAACAAACCGGGAAAAGCAGATCCACCAGGTGCGGGGAGAGGCCAAAAGCCAAACGAAGAAGCACCCAAGAGACAAACATTACGCAGGTGGAAACGGAAGTAAGGGCAATCTAAATACGGACCGCACCATAATCAATCTGGCTAATGTGGATTTAAGTAAAGCAGAAGAAATACTTTTATCTCTTGGATTGTCATATTGCCTCGAGAGCACCTTCAATTACGATACAACAAGAATGGACATATTCAAAAGTGTACGCAAGCTCAAATTAAAGAAATACCATTTACTTCGGAGCAGAAAAACAAGCAATACACAGCCAAACCATCATGGTGAATCCTCACAAACATCTCCCCCGTTCAACCTAACAGCATCTGACCTGCCAATACTGAGGGATCTACAGGAGCTGGCTGATGAAAATGTAACATCCACGTTCCCCTGCCAGGAAACGGAACCTACCACTAGAGCAACTGAACCTAGCATTAGTACTACACCGTTCAAACCCCGATCAACATTTAACCCTATTACACCTAGGGGTGCCATCGACATCTTCCACAAACCGACAGTAGAAGGCATTAAACGATTGAATCATAAAGTATTAGGAACAAAAAGAGACAAAATCAATAAACAGGAACTGCAATATCATCAATTAATGGGCAAACTGAAGAACAACTCCCAAATCATCATACGCAATGTGGACAAAGGCGGCAATTTGGTCATCTGGGGCAAAGAGGATTATGTAGATGAAGCAATGGGGCAATTGTCTAACAGGAACTGCTATCGTAAGAGTGATATGCTATCCCTTAAAGCCACGTACAATCAATACTACACAAAACTACTAGCGTGGAAGAGTGCAGGCTTACTCACAATGCAGGAATATAAATACTTGAGAAATGGCACACCGACAACACCCATCATTTACTTCATCCCCAAAATTCACAAGAATTCACAGAAGCCCCCGGGACGACCAATTATATCTGCCCGCAATAGTCTACTTGAAAAGTCATCCCAGTATGTGGACTATTTCTTACAGGAACATGTTCAACAGCTTTCCTCATATATTAGAGACACTGGGGACTTTTTGTCTAAAATTCATGAATTTGGGTGGCAACGCAATTTCCTTTTAATAACCTTAGATGTGACAGCACTCTATACGAGTATCAACCACCAAGATGTTTTGAGGGCCTTACAATTCTATCTAGATAAGAGACAGGCCCATTTAATACAACACAGTAAGATGCTAGTCAACATGGTAGAATTTTGCCTACACAATAACATCTTTATGTTTCAAAATGCGCTTTATCAGCAACTGCGAGGAGTGGCAATGGGGGCCAGCTTCTCCCCCAGTTATGCCTGTCTCCATATGGGATGGTGGGAGGAGCTGGTCCTGCGCAAAGCACATGAGGGGTATTTCAACAACAATGTAAAACTGTTGCTGCGGTTTATTGATGACCTTTTTATAATCTGGCAAGGGACCGTGTCAGAGGCACAGAATTTTATAGAGGATCTCAACAAAAACGATCTCAATCTGCAGTTCACTGCAACTATCAGTGCTGAGTCAGTTAACTTCCTCGATGTTCAGGTTTATGTAAAAGAGGGCAAAATAACAACAAAAATACACCGAAAGCTTACAGCAGGCAACTCAGTGTTGCATGCCTCCAGCTCCCACCCACAACACTTGATCCAAAGCATTCCCTATGGGGAAATGCTTAGGCTCAGGAGCATTTGTACTGATGAGGACGATCTGAAGGCAGCACAACTAGCAAGTAAAGCTAGGTTCCTGGAGAGAGGGTATTCAGACAAATGTATCAACTCAGCGATAAACAAAAAAAAATCCATAGCCAGGGAAGACCTACTTAGAAATTCTAAAACCCAGGAATCCAGAACAGTGACCCTTAAGACAAGTGAGGTACCAAGAGAGGGAGATGATACCTTCAGAATGATTCTAGGTTACAGCAACCAGGACAAAGCCATCCAAAAAATTATTAAAAGAAACTGGCCATTAGTCCTCGATGCCCCTGTTGTAGGTTATTTGCTACCAACTAAGCTCCCCATCTCCCACAGTAGGGCACCCTCAATGAAAGACTGCCTGGTAAAAAACAATCCTGATAACCAGATAGGAAGCACATGGCTAGGCAACGCAAAGGATTTTTTAAATGCAAACTATGCAAAGCATGCCAATATGGCATAAATAAGACGTCCTATATGATACCTTTTGGCAACCAGGAAAGAGTCATAGGCAAGGCCCTAACTTGTAAGACAGACTATGTCATCTATGTGCTGGAGTGCCCTTGTGACTTACGATATGTAGGAAGTACCAAGCTTCAGGGCCACAAAAGGGTACTCCTGCATATACGGGCTATTAAAAATCGGGACCAGACCTACCCTGTGGCACGGCACTTTGGGGAAACACACAACTCGGACCCCAAAGACCTCAAATATTATCTCATAGATGCTGTCCTACCCAACTAAAGAGGAGGAAACATGGAAAAGGCTCTACGCCAACTCGAGACCCATTACATTTTAAACCTAGATTCAAAATACCCAGGGGGACTCAATGCCACGGAAGATCTTTACACATGCTTATGAGGTTTACCAAGGGGTGAAAAGTGCATAACAGTATGGCGATTGACAAACATTGGGTTTCGGTATTTATACAATGAACGTATCCAACCAAGTGAATTATTGAACTTAGCCGCCCTCCCAATCTACTGTACAGTCTTCTAGTTTAAAAAAAAATTATGTTCAACTTTTTTCACGTTGGTGGATGATGCACATGCACTTTTGTAACTTAACAAGCACCAGCACTTTATGTAGTCAATTTGTTTACAGTACCAATGTTTACAGTTCAAGATTCAACCATGCACTAGCACTTTTATGTAGACAGAGAATCTACAGAAAAAGCAGTTTTACTTGGTAACGCTATTGTTATGTCTTGTACCAGATGCATTATACATGAATTAGGTAATTGTTTTTAAGCAGTAAATACGTTACCTTGAAGAAAATATATATTCTTTTAAAAATAATTTTAAGATATTTTCTTTAAAAACATTTTTAAATAATTTTAACTGCCATCATGAAATAGCAGCAGACTCACACAGAGGAAACAAGCTATCTTCAACTTAATTTACTCAAAATGGTATTTACACCAGGATGTAATCAAAACAATAAGTAATTCAAAACTGCAGTGCATGACTTTGATGGGAAAACCAGGGCTGCAAACATGAAGTAATTTGTCTATATGACTACTTTTGTATTGAGCACATGTCACTTTAAGAAATATCAGAAAAAATGGTAGAAAAAGCAGTTTGAGGCTGTGGAGCGCGTCATGTGATCAAGGCCCTTCGGGCTGAAAAGCGTAATGGCTGCTGTGTGGTAAACGGATAAATAAAGAAATCACTTGCACTGAACTGTTGGTCCGTGATCCATTCTTGGTGATGATTTTGATAAGAAGCGGGTGGAATACGCTGGATATATATATACATATATATATATATTCCCAAGCAAACAATAAAGCGATCACTCAGAGGTTTTTGCTGTGCAAGCGAAATGCGTTACCTGGATTAAAACCAACTTCTGGTGTTTTTGCAAAAACCTCTGAGTGATCGCTTTATTGTTTGCTTGGGAATTTCATGTTCGGCGCGCTCCGCCGACTACTAGCGATCGATTGCACAGGGCGAGGGAAGGCAGAAGGTGCAGAAACGAATATATTTATATATATATAAATATATATATTATCTACTGGCGGTCGCCAGTAGATAGTTATAGTTAGGACCTATTTTCCATAGGAAATCCGCAACATTCTATTTGAAATAACTCTTGCGTCGGTTGACGAATCTTCGCAACATTTTCAAACTTTGTGGCCCGCTCCGGTCCGCTCCTATCCTGAAAGTCTTGGGGTGATTCATCAAGTGGGGGCCGAGAAAAAAGGGGGGTCCCAAAACGTGTTTTCCCCATTCATTTTCCCATAGGAAACTTTAGCCACGGCTACAGCCCGAACTGCTGAACGGAATTACACCAAATTTGGCAAAGAGGTAGTTCTTGATTCAGAAAGAACCCTTTTTGTTAAATGGTGTAAATCCGTTCAGTAGTTGCTGAGAAAATCAAAAGTAAAATCACATATATATCTATGGCCGCGTACGGTCCGCGTACCCTCCCGATCACGAGCTGCATGCTAATTGGTTGTCAACACTCCAAATCAGGAAGTGTTGGCAGCCATTTTGTCCCTCGGTAGAACCGAGGCACAGAAACAAGTGCGCAAAACGCACAAAGGGGGCAGGGTAGAAACACCCTGACCCCTAGGTCTGCTCAGGGGTCCCACAAGGACCCCCTGGGCAGAAAAAGCATTTTTTTTTTAAATCGGCGGGATGCGCTTAGGGTGCGCGGATCCCGCTGATTAAAAAAAAAATCGCAAGTGCAAACGCAAAAGGGGGCAGGGGAGAAACGCCCTGACCCCCTAGGTCTGCTCAGGGGGTCCCACAAGGCCCCCTGGGCAAAAAAAAGCATTTAAAAAAAAAAAATCAACGGGATGCGCTTAGTTAGTGATCCCGCCGATAAAAAAAAAAAATCGAAGCGTGGTCTCCCGCGCTTCGATGCAATTTAGCCCCCGGGTGGCCCAAGTCCCGGGGGCATGCGGGGTTTATTGAAATAATGCTGGGGGGGCCTCTAAGGGCCCCCCAAGCCCCGGGGACTGCCACCCCCCGGGGCTTTCTATTTAAAATGGTGCGGGAGGGCACTCGGCCCTCCCGCAGCCCCGGGGACCGCCACACCCCGGGGCTTCTTTTTAAAAAAAAAAACATTTCCTGTGTGGGGGGGCTCGAGCCCCCCCACACGCCCTGGGGACCGCCACCTCCCCGGGACACTAAGAATTAAAATATGGGGGTCCGTTTCGGACCTCCGAGCCCTGGGGAACACCACCTCCCCGGGGCTTTGCCAATGGAGGGAGGGGGGCTGCGCGGCCCCCGCCTGGAGCCCTTGATGGCCCTGGGGACCACCACCCCCCAGGGCCGGCTCCTGGGACACTGTAGTTTGCTATGGCAGGGCGGGAGCCTCGCGGCTCCCATCCTGTCATAGCAAACTGCTTTGGTTTTTGGAAGAGAGAGCAGGAAACCTGCTCTCTCTTCCAAAAACCAAAGACGATTGCTTTTCCACACAGGGAGCTGCATCTTAGCAGCTCCCCATGTGGAAAAGCAATGCCGGTTCCCGAGGGACGCGGGGAGCCGGTGAGACTATGGGGGGATTGAGGACCCCCCCACGGTCCCCAACGGAGAGGGCCAGCCCTCATCCCCCGGGGCTACAAGTGGCCTGGGAGGGGGGCCACGCGGCCCCCCTCCCCAAAATTAAAAAAAAAAAACAAAGGCCGGCCCGAGGGTTGGGGTCCCCGGGGCCATAAGTGGCCTGAGGAGGGGGCCCCTCCAAAACAATTTTAAAATAAAAATAAGGCCAAGCCCCGGGGGATGGGGTCCCTGGGGCCGATTAAGGCCTCGGGAGGCGGGCCGCGTGGCCCCCCTCCAAATTCTTTTTTTTTTTTTTAAATATTAGGGGGCAGGCCCTGGGGGATGGGGTCCCCAGGGCCAATAAATTAGGAAAAGAAGGGGGGCCACACAACCCCCTTAAAAAAAAAAAAACGGCATCGCGCCGGAGGCCACGCCCCCTCCTTGGCAGCACTCTGCAAACTCGCCCCCTGGCGCGTTTGCAGAGGGGGAACGAATTCCCCTTGAATACTGGGGGTCCCTGGGGGCCAACTAGCCCACCAGGAACCTCCACTATGCGCCACGGGGCTGCGTTGCAGAGAGGTGTTCTGAGGCCACGCCCCTTTTTACACCTCTCTGCAACACAGCTCTGTGGCACTTAATGGAGGTAGTTGGTGGGCTAGTTGCACCCCAGGGACCCTCAGGATTCAAGGGGAGTTAATCCCCCAGCTTAAAACACGCCACTGGGTGCGTTTGCACAGCGGTGAAGGGAGGGGGCGGGGCTTCAGGTGACATGTGTGCAAACAAGCCCCGTGGCACGTTTTAAGATGGGGAATTAAATCCCCTTCAATCTGGAGGGTCCCTGGGGGCCAACTAGCCCACCAGGTACGTCCAGAAAGTGCCACAGAGCTGCGTTGTAGAGAGGTGTAAAAAGGGGCGTGGCCTCTGAACACCTCTCTGCAACACAGCTCCCTGGCGCATACTGGAGGTACAGGGTGGGCTAGTTGGACCCCAGGGACCCTCATGATTCAAGGGGACTTAATCATGAACTTAAAACGCACCACAGGGCGCGTTTGCACAGTGGTGAAGGTAGGGTGCGGGGCACGTTATAGTTAGAAATTAGCATTTAAAAAACCTTTGAAATTCACTTAAAAAACCATAGGTTTCAGGCACGTTATAGTTAGAAATTAGCATTTAAAAAACCTTTGAAATTCACTGAAAAAACCATAGGTTTCAGACACGTTATAGTTAGAAATTTGCATTTAAAAAACCTTTGAAATTCACTGAAAAAACCATAGGTTTTAGGGACAGTTATAGTTAGTTGGACATTGCACTCGTACAAAACCCGTGAAATTCCCCCGTTATAGTTAGTTCAGCTAACTATAACTCGCGCCCCCGCAATGCACTCCTGATGACGTCACATATTACATCACTCATGACATGGTCAGTGACATCACTGATGACATCACTGATGACATCTCAAATGACATCACTGATGACATCACTGATGACATCATCCATGTGATAATTTCATGCATCTTCTCACACCCTAATATAACTTTTGATACACCCACTCTAAATTACAGACTGCCATTCTCAAAACCATACACACTCCAATACCAATAACTACATACCCACTCACTGATTATTAGGTCTACACACACACACATCGACTCACTCACCCGTACAGTCACTCATACTTACGGTCACTGAGTACAGGACTATCATATGCACTCATACACCTATATAAACACTCACACGCCGCCACTCATCCATAGAGGTACTCACACACCTAGTCAGTCATTCAAAAAATTAATCACACACCCATTTACTCACCTATACAGTTATACACACACCAACTCACTTACTCATACAAATACTAGCACATTCTTCAGTGATGTCATCAGTGATGTCACTGACCATGTCATGAGTGATGTAATATGTGACGTCATCAGCAGTGCATTGTGGGGGCGCGAGTTATAGTTAGCTGAACTAACTATAACAGGGGAATTTCACGGGTTTTGTACGAGTGCAATGTCCAACTACCTATAACTGTCCCTAAAACCTATGGTTTTTTCAGTGAATATACATATATATACATATATATATATATATATATATTTTTTTTTTCACTGCAAAAAACATAGGTTTCAGGGACGTTATAGTTAGAAATTAGCATTTAAAAAACTTTGAAATTCACTGAAAAAACCAAAAGTTTCAGGGATGTTATAGTTAGTTGGACATTTCACTCGTACAAAACCAGAGAAATCAGGCCGTTATAGTTAGTTGAGCTAACTAGAACACACGCTCCCGCAATGCACTGCTGATGATGTCACATATTACATCATTCATGAAATGGTCAGTGACATCACTGATGACATCACTGATGACATCTCAAATGACGTCACTGATGACATCATCCAGTAACTGTGTGTTTCTGTAAAGTTTAAATATGTTTTAGATATATATATGCCAAGGTATATTGAAGAATGAGTGGGTGTATAAGTGTCTGAATGGATGATTTAGTAGGTGCATGACTGACTGTATAAATGAGTGATTAAGCGTGTCTTACTGAATTCATGGGTTAGTGACTAAACTGTGTGAATGTCTGTATCAGTCTGTCAGTTGGTGTAAGCAGCTGCATGGGTCGGTGAGTAGCTACATGAGTGTCTATATGGGTTATTGATTGGTTGTCTGAGTATCTGTATGGGTGCCTGAGTGTCTGTGTGGGTGGGTGGGGGGTATGATTCTGTGCATAGGTGTGTGAGTGGGTGATTCACTGGGTGTATGGGTTCAAGAGCGCATCTGTGAAGGGCTGTATGGGTAGGTGAGTGTGTGTATGGGTGTGTTGGTGAGTGAATGGATGTCTTAGTGGTACATGTGTGAGTAACTACATATGTGAAAGGCAGTATATGTGAGTGTTGGAGTATATAAATGACTATATGTGAGAGTGAGTGATTGTGAGAGAGACTCTATGGATGAGTGTGTGCTTGTATCAGTGATTGTATAAGACAGTAAGTATGTGTTAGTATCTTTATGAATAAGTGAGGTTGTGTGTGTATAACTGTATAGGTGAGTAAATGGGAGTGTGATTGATTCTTTGCATGACTGACTAGGTGTGTGAGTAACTGGATGTGTGTCGGTGTGTGAGTGTCTGTATAGGTGTATGAGTGCACATGATAGTGTTGTATTGATGAGTGACTGCATGTATGAATGACTGTATGGGTGAATGAGTGGATGTGTGTGTAGACCTAGGAATCAGTGAGTGGGTATGTAGTAACTGGCATTTGTGTGTCTATGGTTTTGAAAATGGTAGTCTGTATTTTAGAGTGGGTGTATCAAAGGTTATATTAGGGTGTGAGGAGGTGCATCAGATTATCATGTGGATGATGTAATCAGTGATGTCATTTGAGATGTCATCAGTGATGACATCACTGACCATTTCATGAATGATGTAATATGTGACATCATCAGCAGTGCATTGTGGGGGCGCGAGTTATAGTTAGCTCAACAAACTATAACGGCCGACTTTCTCTGGTTTGGTACGAGTGAAATGTCCAACTAACTATAACGTCCCTGTAACCTTTGTTTTTTTCAGTGAATATATATATATATATATGTATATATATATACTGAAAAAACCATAGGTTTCAGGGACGTTATAGTTAGTTGGACTTTTCGCTCGTACAAAACCAGAGAAATTCGGACGTTATAGTTAGTTGAGCTAACTATAACTCGCGCCCCCACAATGCACTGCTGATGACGTCACATATTACATCATTCATGATATGGTCAGTGACATCACTGATGACATCACTGATGACATCTCAAATGACATCACTGATGACATCATCCAGTGACTGTGTGTTTCTGTAAAGTTTAAATATGTTTTATATATACACCAAGCTGTATTGAAGAATGAGTGGGTGTATAACTGTCTGATTGCATGATTTAGTAGGTGCGTGACTGACTGTATAAGTGAGTGATTAATCGTGTCTTACTGAATGCAAGGGTTAGTGACTAAACTGTGTGAATGTCTGTATTAGTCTGTCAGTTGGTGTGTAAGCGGCTGCATGGCTTGGTGAGTAGCTACATGAGTGTCTATAATGGTTATTGATTGCTTGTCTAAGTATCTGTATGGGTGCCTGAGTGTCTGTGTGGGTGGGTGGGGGGTGTGTGACTCTGCATAGATATGTGAGTGGGTGATTCACTTGGTGTATAGGCTCAAGAGTGCATCTGTGAGGGACTGTATGGGTGGGTGTGTGTGTGTATGTCTGTATTGGTGAGTGAATGAATGTCTCAGTGGTACATGTGTGAGTAACTCCATATGTGAAAGGCAGTATATGTGAGTGTTGGAGTATATAAAGGACTATATGTGAGAGTGAGTGATTGTGAGAGAGGCTGTATGGATGAGTATGTGCTTGTATCAGTGATTGTATAAGAGAGTAAGTATGTGTTAGTATCTGTATGAATAACTGAGGTGGTGTGTGTATAACTGTACAGGTGAGTAAATGGGAGTGTGATAGATTCTTTGCATGACTGACTAGGTATGTGAGTAACTCCATGGATGAGTGGCGGTCTGTGAGTGTCTGTATAGGTGTATGAGTGCATATGATAGTGCTGTATTGATGAGTGACTGCATGTATGAGTGACTGTATGCGTGAATGAGTGCATGTGTGTGTAGACCTAGGAATCAGTGAGTGGGTATGTAGTAACTGGTATTGGTGTCTCTATGGTTTCGAAAATGGTAGTCTGCGTTTTAGAGTGGGTGTATCAAAGGTTATATTAGGGTGTGAGGAGGTGCATCAGATTATCACGTGGATGATGTCCTCAGTGATGTCCTCAGTGATGTCATCAGTGATGTCATCAGTGATGTCACTGACCATATCATGAATGATGTAATATGTGACCTCATCAGCAGTGCATTGCGGGGGCGCGAGTTATAGTTAGCTCAACTAAGTATAACGTCCGAATTTCTCTGGTTTTGTACGAGTGAAAAGTCCAACTAACTATAATGTCCCTGAAACCTATAATTTTTTCAGTGAATTTCTATGGTTTTTTAAATGCTAATTTCTAACTATAACGTCCCTGAAACCTATGGTTTTTTCAGTGAATTTCTAAGGTTTTTTAAATGAAAATTTCTGACTATAAAGTCCCTGAAACCTATGTTTTTTTCAGTGAATTACATAAATACTTGCATACTTCTGTACTCATAAAATAACTGTAACAGTACTGCGTCATGACTCATAATTCAACCACGATTAAAACTTTGTTCGCACTAATCAAGATATTAAACCATTCTAATGCTAAATGTTTCCTATGTTGTTTTTAATTTTTTCTAATCTGAACCATAGTTTATTCATATGTCTTGTATTCAGAATCATAGCAAGTATTAGGCGTTTTCAGTCACGAGAAAGCAAATGAGACGCTTTGGCGGTTAACAGTTTTCAACCTCTGCCAACGTGTGCACATGTCAAACAGTTAACACGTGTGAGGATGCAAATGAGAAGCTTTAGCGGTTAACAGTTTTCAACCTTTCCCAACATGTGCACATGTCAAACAGTCAAAACGTGAGCACATGTTAACCAAAAAACTTGATATCTACATGCGTGTGCAGCACGTTGCTTCCATAGACTACTTTGTAACCAAAGACTATATAAACCACACCCAGCCCTTTGACAATCGATTAGTTTTGTTTTTGCGAGTCATTTCCCTGCCTCCAGTCTGCGATCCAGCTTCGGATTCTTCTTTTGCGACAACAAAAAAGATTACGGACTTTTAAGTTGTTAGATTAAAGGATAGTAGATATGTATAATACGCAACTATTTATCCGAATGGTGGAATTAACCATTGTAATTGCTTTTTGTGTTCTAGGAATCAACTAACTAAAAGTATTTCTTCAAAGAAGCAGATTTAGTTTAAAGTTTTATTATATATGTATATCAATAGTTAACAAGATATCGAAACTTTAGGTATTTGTATAAAAGATTCTAAAAAGTTCAACGTGTGTTTGATATTCAGTTGTTACATTGTTTGTTTATTTGCATTTATATTTAACGTCAGCAACACCTGTTCACAAACAGACAGAATTCAGGAGAAACTGTTCCCTTGCGAAACTCTACATTCCCGAGTCTTTGAAAACAGAAATATTAAAAGAAATAAAACACTTGATAATATTTCGTCATTTATCTTTTTCTCTCTTCTCGCCCTTATTCTCCTTCTCCCCTGGGGTGATATAGTGTGGCCGTGTATATTCTACTACTGCCTTTCTATTTCACCTCAAAGGTGTTGGTGGCCCGTCGGCGCCAGGACTCAACATTTTCAAGTCCCAGAGAACAAAAACAGTAAAGATGTTAAACGCTTGATAACATTTCGTCATTTATCTTTTTCTGTCTTCTCGTCCTTATTCTCCTTCTCCTATGGGGTAATATAGTGTCACCGTGTATATTCTACTACTGTGACCCTCTAGTACCTCAAAGGGGTTGGGGGCCTGTTGGCGCCAGCACTAAACAATTTGGAATACAGTTTACTGGCCCTCATAACTTAGTGGCTCACAGTTTCTGACAGTCACACTCTATTGCCAAATATTACATTAAAAAGTTCATGTCTGCATACATAGTTCCTAACTGAATGCCTTCAGAAACCAGACATTTCCGAGTGACATTTCGTCATTTGTCTTCTTCTCTCTTCTAGTTCCTATTCTCCTTCTCTCCTGACATGATATAGTACGGCTGTGTATATTCTACTACTGTCTTTCTATTTCATCTCAAAGGAGTTGGAGGCCTATCGGCGCTAGGACTGAACATTCCCGAGTCCCAAAGAACAAAAACTTGAAAGCAGTAAGACGCTTAATAAAATTTCGTCATTTATCTTTTTTTCTCTTCTTGTCCTTATTCTCCTTCTCCCCTGGGGTGATATAGTGTGACCGTGTATATTCTACTACTCTCACCCTATTTTACCTCAAGGGGGTTGGGGGCCTGTCGGCGCCAGGACTAAAGAATCTGAAATACAGGTTAGTGGCCCTTATAATATACAGGCTCACAGTTTCTATGAGTCACAGTGTACTCCCACAATAATTAAAGAAATACTTCCTTTGTACATCACTGAATGGATATGTTCAAAATAGTACTTTAAAAAATTCAAAACTGCATAGTCCCTCTATGAATGCTTCAGTGCAAAAGTACTCTCTCCCTCGCTCATTGCATAACTGCATAAGTAATCCATGATTGATTTAATTTGTGTGGTAGTAGTGCCTACTTGATTCTATAACTGCATCGCTTCTGCATAAGTAACTATGGGTCATATTCTCAATGAAGTGGCGGAGAGAGGCGTTACCTGCTTGGCTTAATGTCTCTCTCCGCCACTTCGGAAACGCGAGGCTGCACCCTAGTCTCAAGGACATGGTGCAGCCTCGCGTTTCCCCCTGCGATGGCGCTAAGTTTCAAAACTTAGCGCCAACGCAGGCACCCTTGCACCAGAGTGCAAGGGTGTCTGCAAGCAGGGAGGTTTCTTTATGTACAGGAAGGTCTCCCTTCCTGCACATAAACAAAGCGAAAATGCCAGTTTGTAACTTACATGTGTGCTGCTTCGTGCAGCACACATGTAAGTTAGAAAACTGCCTTTTTTTAAAAGTTTTGTTTATGTACAGGAGGGGACACCTTCCTGTACATAAACAAACCATGGCATTTTGCATTTTCCATGCGTGCTGCAGAAGGCAGCACACATGGAAAATGCAAAAACGACGAGAAATAAAGCATTTCTCCTCGTTTCGCCACCTTAAGACCATATTTTTTCTGGTCTTAAGTTTGGCGCTACCTCCTATTTACGCTGCCCTTGAGAATAGAAGGTAGCGTCAAACTCAATGGGTGTTGCGGTGGAACGCCCACCGCAACACCCACTGCATGCCCCTTTCACACTAAAAACAGCGTGAAGGGGGCCTTATTCACAAGGCAACGTTAAGCCGCGTTAAGCCACGCTGCCTTGTGACTAGGTCTAAGCCCCTATCGCCACAACAACGTCACTAAAAGTGACGTTGTTGTGGCGATAGGGGCTTGAGAATACGCCCCTATATCATTAAAAAGATTATATCTTCCTGTTTACAATAATGCACGGAAACTGCCTAAGTAAAATGATGACTTCGACAGTAATTTCTGGGTCTTTGTGGGAGTGCATGGGTAGTACCTGAGGTAATCCATCAGTGCTTTCGTACTGCCTCAATCATTAATTAAGTGCAAAAATACAAACGGGGGATTGCATAATTCTGTTGCTAATATCTGATTAATTGATCTCTGTATACCACAGCCCCCATGATTGCATAAAACATTACCCAGTTTATAAATTTAACTACCTTGAAACTACTTTTATTCATGAATTGCATTCTTTGTTTTTGCATTTTGCTGTCAAAATGAAGATAAGTAAGTTTTAGTAACAGAGAACCACACTTTGTTTTGTTCAATATTCTTTAGTTTATACACAAGTTAAATTAAACGGCAATTCTAACTTTCTGCTCCGAATTTAAACAGTTTTTTTAAACAAACTCCAGTAGCTGCTGTTAACCCCACGCTCAGGGTGCTTTTGAAAAACAATTATCTTATTCCAAATAACCGCAAGTGCTCTGACCTACAAGCAGGCGTCCCGTAGAGAGCAACTCTTTCACAACGTGTAACATGTTCCACCACTGTCTTTTCTCCTCCCCCACATGTGCTTGAAGATAGTTTGGTCTGGCCTTCCATTCCTACTTTGAAAACATATATTAATAGCGAACACTAACAGAAAATGCTATTGTTTCAACAACAATCGGGTCTCATATAACCTCGTGCGACCTTCAAATAGCAGGTGGCTAAATTAGCAAGTAACATTGACTTAGTCTTCTATGGAAATCTCCCACTACATTTTGCACAATTTATACACCAAATATTTAATCAGTCTGAAACTCAAGGCCTACCACATTTTTCTAAACTATCCCACTCCCGCCTTGTTATCTCTTTTCAGACTATTTTTATAGTAATACCGGATTTCATTCATTCTAACTTTGCAAGCACATTTGGCGGGTCCCTTGGTGCTCCTTCCTTGTTTCCAGAAAAGTCGTTCTATAGCTCCTACTACGAAATGGCTGCCCGTCCTCTGCTTCAAACCCATCCATGACAAATGGAGCTATATTGTGGACGAATGTTACAACTTTTTAAATGCTTGCCATTGGCGATATTTGGCATCAGATATCGCCTGAATTTCCGCTACGTGTACTTCACCTGTGTTCAACCTGTTTTTTATTGTCTCCGGTGCCACTATGAATGCGACCTCCAAGTCTGCTTCTCTACTACTTCACACGATCCCCTGGATTATGAACTGTTGCTGCGTCCATTGCTGGCTCATGACCAGGACTGTTCTGGAGACACACGCTTGATGGATGCGTTTCATAATGCAATAAGGGGAAGATGGAGTACATGCGCTCATACGGAGAGCCTCTTGCAGCAGACTATCATCGAATATCATGCAAATTGCCCTGACATGCTCCTGCTTGCAGAAGATTATGATGACCATGTCTGTTCTTTCGACTTGCTAAATTGGATGGCCACCCTCTTTGCTTGGAGAGTTGCAGATGACCTTTTGGAACTGATTGCATATCACGGTGCTTCTGAGTTCTTGAGCTTCAATGAATCTCCATAAGTGCACATGGTAACCGGATTTGACGAGCTCTTATTTCTACACTTCAAGAACACTGTTTTTTTTTTCTTTTTCTCTTTTCGTTTTTCCTTCCTTTTTGGATTTTCAGACATTGACTTTCTTTACGAATTCCCCCTTACAGACTTGGTTACGCTCTTTTGATGTTTCCACTCTGATTGCCTGGTTGTTACAGAGCTAGTTGAAGAAACGGGCGACTTGGCAGTTGGGGACTTTACTATTGATATTAAAAGTTATGTAGTCTGCATACAAACCTCTGAGATGTTCTATTTTATAATAACAGTTCTTTTTAGCTGAGAGAGAAACATAACTCAAGATGGTCCTTTCTCAATTCTCTTTTTCTGATAACATCTCCCTTTATCAGATATCGATTCACTACTATACTGATTATAATTCTATCATACACTTTCTTTTTTGTTATGGCACATATACTGCACATTACGCCATGTACATTAAAATAAATTTTTAAAAATGTATCATGTCTGTGTCAAATGTCACAAACACATTACTGACAGTTAATTCCTTTCCCACCATGTTTTTAACTTCATTTGCCTGCCCCATGTTCACTACCCACCAACTACTAACAATCTTCAGCCTAAGCAAATGCAAACCAGAAACTCTTTTCAAATTACAGTTGACAGTGTCACCATATTACTATTACAATGCATACATCTCCTGTGCCTTTTCGTAGTGGCAGCATACTTAAAAGAAACATACAACTACATGTATACCTGTGTTTTATAGCTATCGCATCTTCCAATTTATAACTCGTGTGAAAATACATATTCAAGCATAGACATACCGTAGCAAAATTAAATGTTAACACCAATCGTCGAGCAATGTAAATTGGAGCAATATGTAAGTTGCAACTGTGAGGCATATTAACAAGCCCCTATCGCCACCACAACGTCACTTTCACTGATGTTGTGGTGACGATAGGGGCCTCGCATTATTAACAAGGCAGCGTTAAGCCACTTAATGTAGCTTAACACTGCCTTGTTAAAAAAGCCCCCTTTCACACTGTGTTTAGCGTGAAAGGGGCGTCCAGTGGGTATTGTGAGGGGCATTCCACCTCAACACCCATTCATTTTGATGCTGCATCCTATTAATAAGGGCAGCGTTAATAGGAGGCAACGCCAAAGTTAAGACCAGAAAAACCCTGGTCTTAATTTAGCGAAATGAGGAGAAATGCTTTATTTCATCTCGTTTTTGCTTTTTCCATGTGTACTGCCTTGTGCACCACACATGCAAAAAGCAAAATGCCATGGTTTGATTATGTACAGGAAGGTGTCCCTTCCTGTACATAAATAAACATTTTTTCAAAATGCCGTTTTGTAACTTACATCTGTGCTGCATGAAACAGCACACATGTAAATTACAAACTAGCATTTTAGGTTTGTTTATGTGCAGGAAGGGACACCTTCCTGTGCATAAACAAACCTCCCTGCTCGCAGACACCCTTACACTCTGGTGCAAGGGTGCTAACGTTGGCGCTAACTTCTGAAACTTAGCGTCTTTGCAGTGACAAACGCCAGGCTCCACCATATCCTTGTTAATATAGTGCAGCCTCGCATTTCCGAAGTGGCGGAAAGACACATTAAGCCAAGAACGCTAACGCCTCTCTCCGCCACTTCCTTCATAATATGCCCCTGTGTGCGGCTTTTTCATATAGCACAGAAATCGATGATGACTTTCTGTCTGCCCGTCAGATGCCCCCAGCAACCCAGTGACGGTCAACGCACATGGGCCACTGTTACCTTCCTTTTACAAACCACGGGACAAAAAATGTTACAGACCGGGACGAAGGAGGGGGGGGGGCTCAATGGATGTGTCATTCTCAGACTCTCGATCTGGCGCCCCTGTGATATACGCAGGTACAGCACGAGCAGGAAGCTTCACAATACCTTAACCTATATTCATGTGTGCTTCACAACTGTGCACAAACCAATACACGAAGTGTGGAAACAAAATTTCATTTTTTCCATCTCACTGAAGTTAATAAAGCATGTCCGTGTTAAAGCCCCCCCCCAGTATTTTCCCACAAGCTTCAATCTGCAAAAGGACATTTCTTGTACATTACCCCACCCGATATTACACCCCAATTCATCCCTATACGTTACACACAAGACCATGTAACCCTTGCAACATCACAAGGGTGGAAAACAAGCTTTTTTTTCCCAGAAATCGATAACTGGGTGATAAACAACATTATGTAGTTTAAACTAATGTGCATATTACTTTCGTGACAAACTATGTTTCTGATTGATTAATAAAAAATGTTTGAAATGTACACTACATTGGATAAGATCACACGTGCGGAACGCAAACCCACCTACTGTTTGCATTTGGAAGCTACTGTTGTAACTTAAAAAAATAGTCAACTTATGACCTGCACATATTGTTGAATGTTCCAGAAACTGTTAGAATGAACTATGGTGAACTTATGACCTGCACGTGGCATTCAATGTTGCACAAACTGTTGGGGTGAAATTTGGTGAACTTGTGACCTGCAGCCTTCCGTTAATGTTACCCAGTATTCCTTTTGAACAAAGCCAACAACTCCATGCAAGCTCCCTTTGCCCAAAAGCAAATCTGCTTCGCTTCATAAAAGTGAGAGCAAATTTCCTCCTCTCGCTTCCATCAAGCGAAGCAAAAGTTCGCTATGACAGAGCCGCAACTCTGCATAGATCCCGTCTTGCCAAAGGAAACTACAATGTCCATGGCGTAGGCACCACGGCTCATTGTTGCAACCGGCCCTCGGACATAACCATACTCAGCGCCATGCAAAGCTTCTCAAGAAACATTGGATGATGTGCCTCCATCCAATTTAAAGCCCGCGAACATCATACTCCCAGAGGCCGCCTATCCGCAACAGACCCCCGCATTTTAATTCATGAATGCCGAAAGAAGTAGTGCCCCCCGGGACAGTGTGGGGAAGCTTCACCCCTCCACACTTAAATTTTACGTATACCTCCAAAAATGTGCTGCTCCTCGGACCGGAGTGGCAGGGAAGACGCGAACCCCACCCCCTCACCCCATATCATTATATTTGCTCCAAGGAAATGGCAGTCCCCGTGACAGAAGTAAAACCTGCATCATAACTAAACATTGCTTCCGGGAACTAGCCCACCCGGGGGCTTAATTAAACAAAGCACTCCACACCGCGCTCCGTTTTTCGTTTTCCCACCGTGATTTCCAGCCCTACGCGAATCCCGCTGAAAACCTATAATAATGTTTCTTTACGTTCCGACTCCCTGTGACAGCCCTGAGCACCCTAGGAAGGTCACACTGTTCCTACCCTACCCTCTTCTACTTAACCGAGTCACAAAATGGCTCCCAAGGCTTCCTAGTTTGAAGTGTTGGCAGCCAATCCCAGGCAAGCTCGTGCTCGGAACGCCTCAGCCAATCAGATCTCACAATTCTCAAATATCGATATCTCTAAATCTATAAATATCTCAAAAACTACTGAATGGATTTACACCATTTAAAAAAAAGTGTGCTTTCTGAACCAAGAGCTACCTTTTTCCCAAATTTGGTGTAATTCCGTTCAGCAGTTCGGGCTGTAGCCGTGTCTAAAGTTTCCTATGGAAATTAACATGGAGAAAACACATTTTGGGACTCCCATTTTTTCTCCGCCCCCCTTCATGAATCACCCCCAAACTTTTAAGACAGGAGCTGACCTGAATGAACAATTAGTTTTCAAAATTTCATGAAAATTCGTCAAACGGCGCCAAAGTTATTGGCAAAACAAAAAATGCTTTTCCTATGGAAATTAGGTTCTAACTAAAACTACTTACTGCCGACCGCCAGTAGGTAATATATATATATATATATATATATATATATATATATATATATATATATATATATATATATATATATATATATCTACTGGCAGTTATAGTTACAACCTATTATCCATAGGAAATCCGCGACATTCTATTTGAAATAACTCTCTTGCCGGTTGACGTATCTTCGCAAAATGTTCAAACTTTGTGGCCCGCTCCGGTCCGCTCCTACCCTGAAAGTCTCGGGGATTCGTCAAGCGGGGGCCGAGAAAAAGGGGGGTCCCAAAACGCGTTTTCCCCATGCAATTTTCCATAGGAAACTTTAGACACGGCTACAGCTCGGACTGCTGAACGGAATTACACCAAATTTGGCAAAGAGGTAGTTCTTGGTTCAGAAAGAACTCTTTTTGTTAAATGGTGTAAATCCGTTCAGTAGTTGCTGAGAAAATCAAAAGTAAAAAGATAGTGATATCTATGGCCGAGTAGGGTCCGCTGCACCCTCCCGATCACGAGCTGCATGTTAATTGGCTGTCAGCTGGCTGTCAACATTCCGATTCAGGAAATGTTGGCAGTCATTTGTCCCTCGGTAGAACCGAGGGACAGAAACAAGTGCGCAAAGCGCACAAAGGGGGCAGGGTAGAAACACCCTGACCCCCTAGGTTTGCTCAGGGGGGACCACCACCTCCCCGGGGCTTCTTTTTTAAATTAAAACCTGTGTGGGGGGCTCCAGCCCCCACACGCCCGAGGACCACCACCTCCCGGGGCACTAAGAAAAATTAAAATGGGGGTCCGTTTTGGACCCCAAGCCCCGGGGACCACCACCTCCCCGGGGCTTTCAAAATGTAGGAGGAGGCCATGCGGCCCCCTCCTGGAGCCTGTGGTGGCCCTGGGGACCGCCACCCCCAGGGCCAGCTCCTGCAGTGTCCCGGGTGCCTACCCCCGGGACACTGCTGTTTGCAATGACAGGACGGGAGCCTCGCGGCTCCCGTCCTGTCATTGCAAACTTGCTTTGGATATTGGAAGAGAGAGCAGGGAAACCTGCTCTCTCTTCCAATATCCAAAGCCGATTGCTTTTCCACGTGGGAGCAGCATGTTAGCTGCTCCCCATGTGTAAAGCAATGCCGGCTCCCGTAGGACACGGGGAGCCGGCGGGACTGTGGGGGGCTTGGGGACCCCCCACAGTCCCCAACGAGAGGCCAGGCCCCGGGGATGGGGTCCCCAGGGCCATAAGTGGCCACGGAGGGGGCCACGCAGCCCCCTCCCCAAAGTAAAAAAAGGAAAAAAAATTTAAAAAAGTGCAAGGCCGGCCCGGGGGATGGGGTCCCCGGGGCCTTAAATGGCCTGAGGAGGGGGCCACGCAGCCCCCTCCAAATAAAAAAAGAGGCCATGCCCCGGGGGATGGGGTCCCCGGGGCCAATACAGGCCCAGGGAAGGGGGGCCACGCGGCCTCCCGCTTCCCGTTTTTTTTAAATTTATTTTAATTTTAAAAAAGGGGTAAGGCCCTGGGGGATGGGGTCCCCAGGGCCTAAAAATAGGAAAAGGAAGGGAGGCTACACAGCCTCCCTTCAGGGGAAAAAAACAAACAAAAAAAAACAACGATCGGGCCCGTAGGCCCCGCCCCCTTCCTTCACCACTCTGCAAACGCGCCCCTGGCGCGTTTGCAGAGGGGAACGAATTCCCCTTGAATACTGGGGTCCCTGGGGGCCAACTAGCCCACCAGGAACCTCCAGTATGCGCCAGGAGCTGCCTTGCAGAGAGGTGTACAGAGGCCACGCCCCTTTACACCTCTCTGCAACGCAGCTCTATGGCGCTTTTTGGAGGTATATGGTGGGCTAGTTGCACCCCAGGGACCCTCAGGATTCAAGGGGAGTTAATCCCCCGACTTAAAACGCGCCACGGGGCGTCCAGAAAGCGCCACAGAGCTGCGTTGCAGAGAGGTGTAAAAAGGGGTGTGGCCTCTGTACATGTCTCTGCAACGCAGCCCCCTGGCGCATACTGGAGGTTCCTGGTGGGCTAGTTGGCCCGTAGGGACTCTCATGATTCAAGGGGACTTAATCCCCCAACTTAAAACGCGCCACGGGGCGCGTTTGCACAGATGTCACCTCAGGCCCCGCCCCCTCCCTTCACCATTGTGCAAATATTACTCTAAAATCAGCCGAAAATGAATTTCCTTCCATAGGCTAACATTGACTGGTTTCACTTGGAAATTCTTCTAAGTGTGGAGTTTTGGAACTTTAAAATATTCCTCTAAAATCAGCCGAAATACGAATTCCGATTTACTCACCTGCTATCAGGAGAGACCTCAGTGCTGCATCTTTCAGCCCAGTACTGATCCTCAAAAGTAATTTTAACCGTACTTACCGGTAACTTGAATTTCCTTCATAGGCTAACATTGACTGGTTTCACTTGGAAATTCTTCTAAGTGTGGAGTTTTGGAACTTTAAAATATTCCTCTAAAATCAGCCGAAATACGAATTCCGATTTACTCACCTGTTATCAGGAGAGACCTCAGTGCTGCATCTTTCAGCCCAGTACTGATCCTGAAAAGTAATTTTAACCGTACTTACCGGTAACTTGAATTTCCTTCATAGGCTAACATTGACTGGTTTCACTTGGAAATTCTTCTAAGTGTGGAGTTTTGGAACTTTAAAATATTCCTCTAAAATCAGCCGAAATACGAATTCCGATTTACTCACCTGTTATCAGGAGAGACCTCAGTGCTGCATCTTTCAGCCCAGTACTGATCCTCAAAAGTAATTTTAACCGTACTTACCAGTAACTTGAATTTCCTTCCATAGGATATCATTGCCTGCTTTTGCTGAAAAAGTTTCTAAGTGTTGATTTTTGAAACATACAAATATTCCTCTAAAATCAGCCGAAATACGAATTCTGATTTACTCACCTGTTATCAGGAGAGACCTCAGTGCTGTATCTTTCAGCCCAGTACTGGTCCTGAAAAGTAATTTTAACCGTACTTACCGGTAACTTGAATTTCCTTCCATAGGCTAACATTGACTGGTTTCACTTGGAAATTCTTCTAAGTGTGGAGTTTTGGAACTTTAAAATATTCATCTAAAATCAGCCGAAATACGAATTCCGATTTACTCACCTGTTATCAGGAGAGACCTCAGTGCTGTATCTTTCAGCCCAGTACTGGTCCTGAAAAGTAATTTTAACTGTACTTACCGGTAACTTGAATTTCCTTCCATAGGCTAACATTGACTGGTTTCACTTGGAAATTCTTCTAAGTGTGGAGTTTTGGAACTTTAAAATATTCATCTAAAATCAGCCGAAATACGAATTCCGATTTACTCATCTGTTATCAGGAGAGACCTCAGTGCTGCATCTTTCAGCCCAGTACTGATCCTCAAAAGTAATTTTAACCGTACTTACCAGTAACTTGAATTTCCTTCCATAGGATATCATTGCCTGCTTTTTGCTGAAAAAGTTTCTAAGTGTTGATTTTTGAAACATACAAATATTCCTCTAAAATCAGCCGAAATACGAATTCCGATTTACTCACCTGTTATAAGGAGAGACCTCAGTGCTGTATCTTTCAGCCCAGTACTGGTCCTGAAAAGTAATTTTAACCGTACTTACCAGTAACTTATATTTTCTTCCATAGGAATCCATTGTCTGGTTTTCAGCAGAAAAGTTTCAAAGTGTCGATTTTCACAAACTACAAATATTCCTTAAAAATCGCCTGTATGACTTAAACGCATTCTTTCAACTGTTTACAGGAGATGCACCAGTGCTGGATCCAGGATCCAACACTGAGTAAGAAAAAGTAACGATAACAGTTTTTACCTGCTAAGTGAATTTCCTTCCATAGGATAACATTGGTGATTCTATGAGAAAAAGTTTCTAAGTGTCAACTTTTAAAATACAATAATATTCCTTAAAAATCACGACTGTAACCAAAACGCTTTTACTCAACTGTTTACAGGAGATGTACCAGGACTGAATCTAGGATCCAGTCCTGTGGTTAGAAAAGTAATCCATAAAGTAACTAATTGCATTTAACTAGAAATTCACATTGAGCTGAATGTTGCATTGTGTATGAAAATGTGTTGCCCATTGCAACAACTGTAACTACTGTACTTAAAAGTCTATTGCCTATGTGCAAAGTATTTAAACTAAAGTAATTCATTCTGAGAAAGTATTTTTTGTAATGTAATGTATAATGTAATTACAATGTAATTTAAAAAATAAAATATGTAAAAGAAATTGTTTCTAAAAATGTAGTAAATCAGTGTGAAAAAAATTAATATAAAAATTAATACATTTAAAAATTGTCATTTAAAAAACCTTTGAAATTCACTGAAAAACCGTAGGTTTCAGGCACGTTATAGTTACAAATTAGCATTTTAAAAACCTTTGAAATTCACTGAAAAAACCATAGGTTTCAGACACGTTATAGTTAGAAATTAGCATTTAAAAACCTTTGAAATTCACTGAAAAAACCATAGGTTTTAGGGACAGTTATAGTTAGTTGGACATTGCACTCGTACAAAACCTGTGAAATTCCCCGTTATAGTTAGTTCAGCTAACTATAACTCGCGCCCCCGCAATGCACTGCTGATGACGTCACATATTACATCACTCATGACATGGTCAGTGACATCACTGATGACATCACTGATGACATCTCAAATGACATCACTGATGACATCATCCACGTGATAATCTGATGCAGCTCCTCACACCCTAATATAACCTTTGATACACCCAATCTAAATTACAGAGTGCCATTCGCAAAACCATAGACACTCCAACACCAATAACTACATACCCACTCACTGATTCTTAGGTCTACACACACACATCCACTCACTCACCCGTACAGTCACTCATACTTATGGTCACTCAGTACAGGACTATCATATGCACTCTTACTCCTATATAGACACTCAAACACCGCCACTCATCCATAGAGGTACTCACACACCTAGTCAGTCATGCAAATAATTAAACACACTGCCATTTACTCACCTATACAGTTATACACACACCAGCTCACTTAATCATACAAATACTAGCACATTGTTACGCTCTTATACAATCACTGATACAAGCACACACTCATCCATACAGCCACTATCACAATCACTCACTCTCGCTTATAGCTATTTATATACTCCAATACACATATATACTGCCTTTCACATATGTAGTTACTCACACATGTACCACTGGGACATACATTCACTCACTAACTCACTCTTACGCACACTTACCCACCCATACAGTCTATCACAGATGCACTCTTGAAACCATCCACCCAGTGAATCACCCACTCACACATCTATGCACAGTCGCACACACCCCATCCACACAAACACTCAGGCACCCATACAGATACTCATAGAACCAATCAATAACCCATATAGACACTCATGTAGCTATTCGCAAATCCATGCATCCACTTACACACCAACAGACGGATACAGACATTCACACAGTTTAGTCACTAACCCATGCATTCAGTAAGATACGTTTAATCACTCACTTGTAGAGTCAGTCACGCACGTACTAAATCATCCATTCAGACACTTATACACCCACTCATTCTTCAATATGCCTTTCCCTATATATATTAAACATATTTAAACTTTACAGAAACACACAGTCACTGGATGATGTCATCAGTGATGTCATCAGTGATGTCACTGACCATGTCATGAGTGATGTAATATGTGACGTCATCAGCAGTGCATTGCGGGGCGCGAGTTATAGTTAGCTGAACTAACTATAACGGGGGAATTTCACGGGTTTTGTACGAGTGCAATGTCCAACTAACTATAACTGTCCCTAAAACCTATGGTTTTTTCAGTGAATTTCAAAGGTTTTTTAAATGCTAATTTCTAACTATAACGTGTCTGAAACCTATGGTTTTTTCAGTGAATATATATATATATATGAACAAACAATCCCGCTTCTTTAGAAACATCCAATGAAGGAGGCACGGACTCGAGACTGTAAAAGATATGGCTTCTTTTATTGTAACAGGTCACCCACAACCCGGAGATACGAGAGACACGTTTTGGCTTCACAGAAGCCTTTATCAATCTGATTGGCGCCAACATCAAGTGAGTATATATAGTATCCTTCCCCTTTAAGGCTTTGGTAGACACAGAAGAGATACTATCGAGCACAGTGCTTCAATATACATATGCTGTAACACGTAAAACAATGAATGCTTAACATAGTGCTAATAATCCGAATATGTGTTTTACTGTTATTCTAAAAGCATGAATAAATGAAATGCATTTTAAAACTGTGTCAAGTTTCAGCCTCAATAGGAATATTTTATGCATAAAACAAATGGCGCCAATCACTCGTATTTATAGCCTATAAATTCAACACTTTGTGTGTGTAATTAATAAAATAAAACAAAATGGCACTGCTATGCGTTACAAAATTGTCACTTTGAAACTGCCTTTGACCCAAAGCCTGCTGCTTCAACAAGTGCCCGAACCTTCAATGACGGCCCTCTGACCTCATTTACATGGTGAATATTCATAACTAATTAGTGCAAATACATTGATTACATCTAGGCACATAAAAGACAAGAGGATTAATCTTAGGTTCACTGCTACTGTCAGCCCCAGTTCCATTGAATTCCTTGATACTCAAGTATATATAAAAAATCACAAGATTGAGACCAGGCTCTTTAGGAAGAAAACAGCTGGCAATTCGACACTTCATGCGAGTAGCATGCACCCAAAACATATTATCAACAACATTCCATACGGAGAGATGCTCCGATTAAGACGTATCTGTAGTAGTGACAAGGATTTAGCTGAGGCACAAAATGAAGGCAAAAATAGATTCCTAGAGAGAGGATATCAAGAAAAAACAATTGATAGAGCCATTAGCAAATCTATGGAGCACAGCAGAAGTGAAATCTTAAAAGCAAAACAGGGCGATACCAAAGTGCCAATGAACAATTCATTTCGTATGATTATGAGATATAGTAATCAACACAGAGAAATACAAAAAATCATACAAAAAAATTGGGCCATGGTACTTTGCGATCCTATCGTTGGGTCCCTGCTTCCTCAAAGAGTGTCTATTACATATAGGAGGGCACCTACTACAAGAGATAAGATTGTCAGAACCAGCCCAGAGGTAATTGAAAGTGGAAATTGGTTGCAGAGAAGGAAAGGTTTTTTTAGATGCAAAACATGTAAGGCATGCACACATGGCATCAATATGAGTACCTACAAGACCCCTTTTAGTGATAGAGAGTTTAAAATTAACAAACTCCTAACATGCAAAACTGAATTTGCAGTATATGTATTGCAGTGCCCATGCGGTTTACAATATATAGGCAGCACGGTTCTACAGGTACACAAAAGGATTCTTCAACATTTGCGCGTAATAACCAATCAAGATAACACTTATCCAGTGGCGCGACATTTTAAAGACAAACACAGTTCCAACAATGCAGACCTCAAATATTATGTTATAGATACAGTGCCTCCTAGTAGAAGGGGCGGAGATAGAATCATCAAGCTGAGGAAACTAGAGACAAGGTATATTCTGCAATTGGACTCCAAGGTACCGTCAGGTCTGAATGCCACAGAGGATTTGCATACATGCTTAAATTGAAACAACTGTCAGTCATCTTCAATGGGAATCACATTACTGCAGGTGGGAGGATAAGGGTTTAAAATAGAATAGATTAGTCCATATATCCACAAAAAGTACATAGGTCAGCGATTATATTTTAGAAATATTTAACATTTTAACTATTTTAGGAATTTTATGACTATTTATTCTAATATGGTGTAACAATTATGTTTGTTATGAATATGAAATTTTGTAAAAAGATTTTTGTTTATAGAATTTTTTATATGTATTTATATATTTATGTATTTATGTACGCAATCACGTATATTTATATATTTATATATTTATACGTGTAAACAAACTTGCTGCTATACTTCTGTGTACTCAAAGTAACAATCTTAGGACGTTAACACATGAATGTATTCTATATCCATATCCTCCATCTGAAGCTCCGGTATCAAAAGGATTTAGACAAACTTCACATACATTGTACATAAAAAACAACGTTCTTTTATCTGTTTACTTAGTCTGTGAGGATTAACAACGGAATTGGAGGCGTTTGCAAACAATAAAAACATGATTGTACGAGTCGGACAACAGGGAGACATACATAGAGTAAATTATATTATTATTATCATATGCACAAACACTTTGCACTTTTCACTTAGGCACTTTATAGAATTATGTACAGACCGCAACAGGGACACATGAGGGTACTAAATAAACATGCAATCATATTGAAATATAGGATTTAACCTAATATTAGTTTATTTTTCTGCTTTTAGTATTTTACGTGTAATTTTAAAAGCATTGAAAATATGAAAACATGAATTATTTTCCAATTTTACAATTTTTAAACAGCTAAAAAATGATGAAATATGTTTAAGCAATATCATAAATAGTTATGTTAACATTAGTATTTTCTCTATGTCCTTGATCACGTGTTGATTAATTGGTATGTACATTTAACTTTAAATATTGCACCAACCTGTGTATCCATGTCATGTGATCAAGGCTCCACGGAGTCGAAACGCGTAATGGAGACGGTTGAATAAAACATCATAGCACCGAATTGGGTCCGTGTCCGTGATTTGGGAGAGAAAAGACGCTTCCAGGGTGCAGAGTTATTGTTATATAAATATATATATGAACAAACAATCCCGCTTCTTTAGAAACATCCAATGAAGTAGGCACGGACTCGAGACTGTAAAAGATATGGCTTCTTTTATTGTAACAGGTCACCCACAACCCGGAGATACGAGAGACACGTTTCGGCTTCACAGAAGCCTTTATCAATCAGATTGGCGCCAACATCAAGTGAGTATATATAGTATCCTTCCCCTTTAAGGCTTTGGTAGACATAGAAGAGATACTATCGAGCACAGTGCTTCAATATACATATGCTGTAACACGTAAAACAATGAATGCTTAACATAGTGCTAATAATCCGAATATGTGTTTTACTGTTATTCTAAAAGCATGAATAAATGAAATGCATTTTAAAACTGTGTCAAGTTTCCGCCTCAATAGGAATATTTTATGCATAAAACATATGGCGCCAATCACTCGTATTTATAGCCTATAAATTCAACACTTTGTGTGTGTAATTAATAAAATAAAACAAAATGGCACTGCTATGCGTTACAAAATTGTCACTTTGAAACTGCCTTTGACCCAAAGCCTGCTGCTTCAACAAGTGCCCGAACCTTCAATGACGGCCCTCTGACCTCATTTACATGGTGAATATTCATAACTAATTACTGCAAATACATTGATTACATCTAGGCACATAAAAGACAAGAGGATTATAAACATGCTCCAGGGCTCAACTATGAATAGTTATAAATCTAGGTAGAATGTAATGTCAATCTCCCTGCGTATGCCTGTATCTTTAATGGGACTACCTGTCCCATAATGCCACTTGATGGTTACACATTTAACAGTGGTTCATGTGCAAATGTCCATGAGAGAGTCAGAGGTATAAATCAAGTATAGCGGGCCAAAGGAAAACAACCCCACATGAATAATACGGACAATGAAATATCGTCTCGTAAGGGTTAAGGTAGCAATGTCATTGATGACGAGCAGCGCCGAATATGCATTCAATCAAAGCATAAATTCAGGGTAGTGGGGGGCCAATAATCAAAAAGTTTCCGTATGCCAGAACAGTCCTCACCGCCTCGGCATTGGCGTCGGCAGTGCCGGGTCACCAGAGGGCGCCAGTCTCATGGGCAGGGCACTTCTAGCAGAGAAAATGCTGACCCTGCGCTGGCAGTCGTCAAACCGCCTCGCTGCAGGCTCGTTTTCTCCTCTTGCTGTCATCCCTGGTCCTCTTCCTGGCTGCCGATCTGGGGGCTCACCCAATAGCACTTCCATACTCTTCCCACACTTGATTCGGTCACAAGGGAGAGCCACAAAACGACCAGTGTTCCATGAACAGCGTTGAGACCGCTAACGCTGGATTCAAATGAACAAACAATCCCGCTTCTTTAGAAACATCCAATGAAGGAGGCACGGATTCGAGGCTGTAAAAGATATGCTTCTTTTATTGTAACAGGTCACCCACAACCCGGAGATACGAGAGACGCGTTTTGGCTTCACAGAAGCCTTTATCAATCTGATTGGTGCCAACATCAAGTGAGTATATATAGTATCCTTCCCCCTTAAGGCTTTGGTAGACACAGAAGAGATACCATCGAGCACAGTGCTTCAATATACATATCCTGTAACACGTAAAACAATGAATGCTTAACATAGTGCTAATAATCCGAATATGTGTTTTACTGTTATTCTAAAAGCATGAATAAATGAAATGCATTTTAAAACTGTGTCAAGTTTCCGCCTCGATAGGAATATTTTATGCATAAAACATATGGCACCAATAACTCATATTTATAGCCTTTAAAGTCAACACTTCGTGTGTGTAATTAATAAAATAAAACAAAACGGCACTGCTATGCGTTACAAAATTGTCACTTTGAAACTGCCTTTGACCCAAAGCCTGCTGCTTCAACTAGTGCCCGAATCTTCAATGACGGCCCTCTATATATATATATATATATATATATATATATATATATATATATATATATATATATATATCCTACTGGCAGTTGGCAGTAGGTAGTTATAGTTGGGACCATGTTTCCACAGAAAAGCATTTTTTGACTTGCCTATAACTTTGATGCTGATGGATGAATGTTCACGAAATTTTCCAAACAAATAGTGTCAAGTTGGATTTTGTTGTGCATGGAAAGTTTCGGGGTGATTCATCAAGTGGGGGCCAAGGAAAAAGAGGGGTCAAAAATAGTGCATGTCCCATGTTAATTTCCATAAGGGCTTTGAACACAACTACATGTTGAACCACTGGAGGGAATTACAACAAATTTTGCAGAAAGGTAGCTTTTGGTTCGCAGATCACGCTTTCAGTTATTTGGTATAAATATGTTTAGTAGTTTTTGAGAAGATAAAGGAAATCCAAATTTTGATGATGAACTCAGGCAGAGATCTGCAGAGCTCTGATTGGCTGCCAACACTTCAACCAGGAAGCAGCCAAGTCCAAAACAAAACGCAAAAAAAAGAAATGGGGGCAGGGTAGGAATATCCTAACCACCCAGCCTTGGCCCTGGAGTCCCAGAGGGACCCCACCAGGGCAAACAAGTATTTTGTTTTTCAATTCATGATGATTTTCACAAATATTTGCGAATATCTCTGTGAATTTGAAAAAAAACAAGCATGGTCTCCCGAGCTTGCTTTTAATATTGCCCCCGGGTGAGCCAGGTCCAAGGGTCGTGTGTATTTTAATGAATAAGGAGGAGGTGCTTGGGGCCCACCTCCTAGGGCTGATTTATGCACCAGAGACCACCACCTCCCAGAGGCTCTTGTTTTTATTAATGCTAGGGGGCAATGCAGACTCCCCAGGGCCCTGGGGACCACCACCTCCCCAGGGCTTTAACTTAAAATAGATAGGGGGCTCCATGAGCCCCCCAGGGAGCACCACCTCCCTGGAGCCAATTAGTTTTTAAAAAGAGGGAGAGAGCCATGCGTCCCCCCTCCCAGGCCATATACATTCCCTGTGACCACCACCAGGCATGTAAACAGAAGGAGGGGGGCCTCACAGATCCCCTCATGGAGCCATTAATGGCACTGGGGACCGCCACCCCCAGGGCCGAGTCCTATAATGTCCTGGGGTGCCCACTCCTGAGACATAGCTGTTTGCTTTTGCTTGGCAGGAGCTTTGATAGCTCACACCAAGCAAAAGCAAACAATCTGCTTCCAGCAAACAGGAGGTGTCAAACCGCTCCCGCTTGCTGGAAACATAGTTTTCATCTCTTTCCCTGCCCGCAGACATACGGTCAGGGAAAGAGATAAAACTATTGCTCTCGCACCAAGGAGCTTCATTTCCAGCAGCTGCCTATGTGCGACAGCAATGCCGTCTCCTGCAGGAGGCAGGGGGCCTGATGGGACCATGGGGGCCATGAGGCTCCTCTTGCAGTCCCCATCCTGCATTCTGGGTGCACTGGGTGGGCTTCAGGAGACCCAGGAGACATGGGAGTCTTTGGGATGGGGTCCCCGGGGCCGAAATCGACCCAGGGAGGGAGGCTGCACAGCCCTCTCTCCCATTGAATTGTGATCAGGCCTTGAGGGATGGGGTCCCCAGAGCCAAAATTGGCCCAGGGAGGTGGGCCACGTGGCCCCTACCCCATCAAGTATTTACAGGGCCGTATTGGCCCTAAAGCTTATTTCACAGAAATTTAACCTCAACATGAGGCAGTAACAAATATAAACATAGCAGGTGCCCCCGTTGAAGCTTCACTTCTTTAACCCGTTCGATGCATCGGACAGCCCCCGGCCATCCGACGTCACGGTGGGCGTATGCAGAGGATGGCCGGGGGCCGTCCCAGACACGCCCACTCATTATTTAACCCGCACCGCTGCGGAATTCGCCCCGCGGTTAAAGGACAAATGCCGCTAACTCCTGGTTTTGGCACAGGCAAAGCAAGTGTGTTTTCTCTGCAATTACATATTGAAACATGATCTGAAATCCTTCATGGAAGTGACTGCATCATTGATCTATTGGAGCGCAGTCTTTATGTGACTGTAATTAGTGGGTTCTTTGTTGTCCTGTCCTGATGAGAGCAGAGTCAATGGTTCTCCCTTTAAATTACTACAAGCATGCAAATGTGCAAGTCACTTGGAAGCTTGGCTGTTTGACCCCACCCACCTTAGTAGTATGTAAAGGTCTTTCTGCTGTTTGCCAGGATAATGCACAGCTTAACAAGAGGCCCCCCAAATATGAGGTCATCTCCACCAAACAAAGACGTACTTACTTCATATAGTTTGGATGAGAGACCCTTGTTTGGTGGAGATTTACCTCTTTGTACTCTCGGTGACTTGTGTATAGTAGGATTCATGTTATCACATATTTCTGAATAAGGACACACCAGGAACAATCATATTGCCAAAATGCGCACAAGGTCACTGGTGACATTTCCTTGTGCTCCATTATGTAGCAGTAGTGTAGAATACGTACTGGACATTTGCCTAAGGAGGTAGCACTTAGTAATTAACCATTAAAAAGTAAGTCACTTGGATAGATATTTTGTGCGAAACTGTGGACTCTTGTTGGATAAAAAGGCAGGTGCGGTTCCTTTGTGGCCCAATCACTCACACAGATACTGACACACCCACACAAACACTTAGACATCCACTCACACACTCATGCAATTACACACCCACTGACAGACCCACTCAGACACTGATACACCCACTCACAGACCTACTCAAACACTCCCACTCCCAGACCCACTGAGACACTCACTCAGATACTCAGACACCTACTCAGACACATGCACACCCAATCACACACCCAGTGATACACTAACGCAGCCACTCCCAGACCCACACAGACACTGACACACCCACTCACACACCCATTGAGACACTCGTGCACTCACTCATACACCCACTGAGACACGTATGCACTCACTCACACACTCACTCTCAAAGGTAAAAGGTTACAGTTAGGAAAGAACATTTAAAAAGCCTTAGAAATTCACTTAAAAACAAAGGTTACAGGGACACTAAAGTGAAGAAATGACATTAAAAAAAATCTTAGAAATTCACAGAAAAAAACAGTTTACAAGGTCATTATAGTTGTGAAATAGAATAAAAAAACCTTAGAAATTCACTGGAAAAACCAAAGGTTACAGGGAAGTTATAGTTAGTCTCAGTTTTCACTGATACAAAATCAAAGAAATTCAGCAGTTATAGTTACCTGAGCTAACTATAACTTATGCACCCTAAAAGCTCGGGCTTATAACCTCACATATTACATCTCTCATGACATGTTCAGTGACATCACTGATGACATCACTGATTATATCTCAAATGACAATCAATGTACATATTTAAGGCAACCGACCATAAATAACAACAATAGAATTGATAATAAGACAATAGAGAACAGAAAGAACCAAGGCAACAGAGGTATTTATCAAAAGTACAGGTGATCATTTATTTAAATATTTTTTCCAAAAAATAACCTAAGATATTCATACTCTCACATTCATGTCCATCAATCTCACTCTCATTCAAAAAAAGCAATAAAGATTTAAAATTTGTTATAATGACAATTTGTACACAAATAATAAATTGACACAGAAGTGATATAAGAAGATTCAAACAAAACAATGTGGCACAAATTCAAATGACTGGTGGTGTTTCTACGCGCGTTTTGGCACATGGGGGTGCCTTCGTCAGGAAGAGGGCCACAGCTGGAACATATGTAGAATCTGTAAATGAAAAGTTGCCTTATAAGAAAAAGTTCTTTCATGGGTACAAAAAGATAAAGTCATTTGCATTGAATAAATGAATGAAGGAAGCAGGAGGAAGTGAAAAGGTTGTTGAAAATTGATACACCGGGTGAAAGAAATATGAAGTGAAGTTGAATTTGTGAAGATGAAAATGAGATAAACCCAATGTGATCAGAAAGGGAGAGACTAAATCCATTATGAAGCCATAAGTTTAAAAATTAAAGGAGGAGAAAGGAAGAATAAATCTGCTGTTATCAATCCCGTGTTTTAAAGTCTTATAGAAAAGATAAACTTATTTTGACTGTTACCTAAAGCTGATATATATAGGATGGCCAGGTATTTACTAGAGACTGTGAAGCGATTCAGTACTTGATATGTGATCCACGCTAAAGAAGGAAATAAATGGCAAATTCTAGCAACTGCAGTGTGTGACCCTATTTATTTAAATATAGATTCTATTAGAGACTCTCTTTTATTTACCTTAATTGTCTAAATATGCGTCAAGAGATAAGTCTAGATTTCACACAAGAGGGGACAGAACTGTCTCGATGTTTATGGTTGTACATTCTTTATTGAAATGCTAAAAATATAAGAGCACACAAATAAATATCTATTAGCTGAAGAAGAACGGTATGTTGTGTTTAATGATAAAATGAGCATAGTCTCTTAAGTACCTTGATTGTAGGCTTTGTTACAAAAATGATGCTTGCGGTAACTGACTGTCGTGATGATGCACGATGTGCGGATTAGTTCATCTTCTATACAGAAACCAAAATAGGGAAAGAAACACACAGATATGTGTCTACTGGCTAAAAGAAATATAGCAATGTGGGCAATGTATATTGGCATTTTCGGATTCTGCTAATTGTCTTATGGGCTATAATAACAGGGAGAACACAGTACTTACATTGCTAGGATTCAATACGGCGATGTAGGAAGGATAGGTTTCAAATCTGATATGTGTTAAAAATGTCTGCAATATATAAACAGGGGGACAATGAAAAATACATTTGAAGAAACTTTGCCTAAAAAATCTCAAATGACATCACTGATGACATCATCCACAGAACCACTAACACATCCATTCACAATCCACACAAGTACTCACACAAACACTCACTCATCCATAGAGCCACTCACACAAACACTCACTCACTTATACAGCCACTTACAAAACCATTCACTCAACCATACAGCTACTCATACAGTCACTCACCCATACACCCACTCATATAATCACACACTCACCAATACAGTTACTCACATTCCCACATATTCACCTATACAGCCACTCACACACCCAGTCACTCACCCATACATCCTTTCAACACAGCCACTCACGAACCTATACAAGCACTCACACACTCACTCATACAAGTACTCACACACCCACACTCATACAGCCATACAGACACCCGCTCACTCACCCATTCAGCCACTTATACAGCCACTCACTCTCCAACACATACATTCACACACCAACTCCAACACAGATACTCACACACCAACTCACTTAACCAAACACCCACTCAAACAGCCACGTTCACCCATACAGTCACTCACACACCTACTCACCCACCCATACAGCCACTCACACAGCCACTCACTCACCCATATAGCCGCTAAAGACACACTCACTCAATACAGCTACTCACACAGTCACTCACACACCCATACAGCCACTCAGACACCCACTTACACATGGATGCACACAGTTACACAGCCTCTCACAAGATAGAAGTAGTATCCCTCAATACTAGTACGCCTAGTATACTAATTTAACATTTGTAGTAGCTTAGTATATTTGTTTAGCAATCATAACCTCTTAGATATGAAATGTCATCAGTGATGTCATCAGTCATGTCACTGACCATGTCATGAGTGATGTAATATTTGAGGTCATAAGCAGTGCCTCAATTAAATTGTTATTTTATTGGTTTAGATCTCTTGCTAGATCAACAATTAAGCTAAATACATGATTCCATCACTTTTTTATAAAAATCTTCTGCAAACATATTATGAAAATCTCATTTAAAACATGAATAAAACAGATGTCATGAATTTGTACAATTTATAACAAACAGATTCAGGCAGTGGGGATTTCAAAAAAGTGATCAGGTCAGTAGAGGAGGAGAGGTAATATCTAAAAACAATGGGTTTTATAAAACAATTTCTAGCCTTTACTACCTCCTCCTTATTGGAACATGAATATAAAAAATGTATTAGATCCTGGGTTCCGTTATTGCATTTGTCACATACCCCTCTATCTTGATCCAGATCACTCCATCTGCTTGTGTAAGCGTTTAAACGGAGTATACCTAGTCGAATCATGAGTAGACATCTCTGGATACTATGCTCCAAAGTAAATCTCACATACTGTTGGTGGGTCTTAAACTCAATAGTAGGGGTGAGAGATTTATAATGGGATAGTTGAAGGCAGTATGCCTTATTAATCTCAGAGCTTAATCGGAGAGTCATATTTTTCAAAAAGAGCTTCAAGTGTGCTGGGGACCAGGATTGAAGGATGCTTTCAGTGCATTGAAAGCATTCTAAAGTGGTCTTAAGATTTGTTTTGAAAGTGTCTTGTTTTTTCCCTGACTTGAAAGTTTCATGTTTCAGCAAGGCCCTTAAAGAGCCTTCTTCAGCGTGCAAGAGTTTAGTTTCGGAGCCCATCTGATTATGAGAATGCACTTATAGTTGCAACTTCTAAGCGAAGGATCTGTACCGGGATGGCCTGGCTCAACAGCATTATTTTACGTAATAATTTGCCTTCACTAATATTCAGTATGTTCCATCTAACTATTGGAATATGTTCTATGGCATTGGTAATGGTTGGAGGAATTTTTTCCCTATATATTTCTAAAAGAGTGTGGAAGTGCCTCTTGCCCGAAGAGGAGTAGAATTTCCTTAGGGCATTTATATGTGCTACGCTTTTTGTTTCATCTGTTGTAAGTGGGAATGTACTTCTAGAGTTTTTGAAAAAACTTGCCCAAGATAAGTGGAGGCTTTTGCCACCTCAATTGTAGTGCCACCTAATTTCCATTTATAATGAGTATGATGTTTCCCACCCTAAATGGGGCTACCTTAGCCTTAGAGATGTTCTCCTTTAGGTAGTTCTCTTCTGAATATTTAGTGAGTGCATCTATATTTCTCTGTAAGCCCAACGGGGTAAGGTCAAAGAGTACTACATTGTCATCGTACATTAACACATGTATATTTACTGTTGCTACTTTGGGAGGGAAATTGTTCACGTTTAAAAAATTCTCTGGTAAATCGCTTATATAAAGGGAAAACAGGAGGGTAGCTAATAGGCACCCCTGCTTTAGGCCATTCAGGGTGGAGATCTTATGAGTCAGGCCTTTGCGCCTCCCATCTGAACTTTACACCATGTTGAAGTGTGAAGGGCTACTATCAGCCTCAAACGTGAATCTGGCATCCCCATTTTCTTTAGTTTCCTCCAAAGAGTTGGTCTGTCGACACTATCAAAGGCTGTGGTAAAATCGACAAAAAGGCTATATACTACTTGTGATTTAGATAGTACATACTTATCGATGATTGACTGTAGAATAATTATATTATCGATCACAGAGTGATTTGGCCGAAACCTGCTTGAAACATCGGGATTATGCCCTTGGAGAAAGGCCAGCCCCTTAGATGGTTTGTGATACTTGCTGCGGATATTTTCCCTGTGGTGTCCAGGAGTACATTTTGCCGATAATTCCCGAGGTTAAGACGAGTGCCCGTTTTTAGTATTGGCATGATGAGGCTGCCAGTCTATAATTAAGGAATTTGGGCAGTGTCATAACAATGAAGAAAAAGGTGCGCCAGAAACGCGCTCCACTTCGCCGGGTTATTTTGCAGTACTTTTATTGGTATTATGTCTGGGCCCATGGCTGCTGAGGTTCTAGCCTTCTCGATGTAAAACTCGATTTGTTTTCCCAAGGGAGAGAATAATGGTTGTACAGTCCCATCAAAAGATCTCAGATTGAATGTTTTCCTGCTGTCCGGATACTCTATGTTTGATTTGTAAAGATCAAGAAGGTAGCTTTCCCACTCAGTCTCTGATACCGGCGTGGCTTTTAAGGATTTAAGGCTACTGGTTCCTTTGGCAATCATGTGCCAGAATTGCTTGGTGTTTCTTTGAGTGGCTGCCATATGTAGTTCCAATCTGTTTTTATCTGAGACGGCTCTGTTATTTTCCTTATTGAGTCTTTGCAGTTTTTTTTTCAGGTGAGCTATTTCGATTTTCCTTGAACCTGAAAAGGTAATGAATTGCCATCTAATTAGTTAGGTTCTTTTTTTTGGAACTGACCCCCCTCCAGTGATCTTCTTGGAGATGAGTTATGTGGAGAAACCTTATTTTGTAGCTTGTTTGTTATGGAAGAGAGAGTTTGCTCGAAAACCTTGATTGGGCTGATGGTGCTATCTGACAACCAGAACCGTTGAGAAGATTGAAGTGATTGATTTTATCGATGCTTGCCGTGTTCCAGATAATTCGGCCATGCTTGGAGTCTAAGACCGTCTGGCCATTCATCCAAGAGAGCGTACATGGAGAGATCAAAAGAAGATTTAAGTTGAGATTCAGATGGAGTATCGCATTGTAGTGTGGAAGTTGGAGTGGGTGTATGAAAGGTTATATGGGAGTGTGAGTGGGTGCGTCAAAGATTCTGTGGATGATGTCATCAGTGATGTAATTTGAGATGTTGTCAGTGATGTCATCAGTGATGTCACTGATCATGTCATGAGTGATGCAATATGTGAAGTCATAAGCAGTGCATTGTGGGGGCATAAGTTACAGTTAGCTCAGATAACTATAACTGCCGAATTTCTATGGTGTTGTACAAGTGAAATCTGAGCCTAACTATAACGTCCCTGTAACCTTTGTTTTTCTCAGTGAATTTCTAAGGTTTTTTTTTACTCTATTTCCAAAATATAACGTCCTTGTAACCTTTGGTTTTCTTCAGTGAATGTATATATATATATATATTCACTGAAAAAACCACAGGTTTCAGGGACGTTATAGTTAGTTAGACATGTCACTCGTACAAAACCAGTGAAATTCGGCCGTTATAGCTACCTATAACTTGCGCCCCCCCAATGCACTGCTGATGACGTCACATATTACATCATTCATGACATGGTCAGTGACATTACTGATGACATCACTGATGACATCATCCAGTGACTGTGTGTTTCTGAAAAGTTTAAGTATTTTTGATATATATATATGCCAAGGTGTATTGAAGAGTAAGTGGGTGTATAAGTGTTTGAATGGATGATTTAGTAAGTGCGTGACTGTCTGTATAAGTGAGTGATTAAACATGTCTTAGTGAATGCATGCGTTAGTGACTAAACTGTGTAAATGTCTGTATCAGTCTGTCAGTTGGTGTGTAAGCGGTTGCATGGGTTGGTGAGTAGCTAAATGAGTGTCTATATGGGGTATTGATTGGTTGTCTGAGTATCTGTATGGGTGCATGAGTGTCTGTGTGGGTGGGTGAGGGGTGTGTGATGCTGTGCATAGATTTGTGAGTGGGTGATTCACTGGGTGCATGGGTTCAAGAGTGCATCTGTGAGGGGCTGTATGGCTGGATGAGTGTGTGTATGGCTGTGTTGGTGAGTGATTGGATGTCTCAGTGGTACATGTGTGAGTATCTACATATGTGAAAGGCAGTGTATGTGAGTTTTGAAGTATATAAATGAGTATATTTGAGAGTGAGTGATTGTGATAGTGGCTGTATGGATGAGTGCAAGGAGCTCTTCTCCACAGTAAAAAAACTAGCTAATCTACCAGTTAAATCCCGGATGGCTAGTAGCGCTGAATTCTGTAACACTCTGGGATAGTTTTTTATAGATAAAGTTGAGACAGTGTACAAAACCTTTAAGGACAGCGCTTACTCCCCCTCTAAGCTTACTAAGCCAGGGTCAGACACCTGTACACCCAACACAGGCTTCTTTTTTTCTCCCCCCCAGTAGAACAGATCATTCAGGTGGTGAAAACAACCAAGTCAGGAGCCCCGTCAGACCCCTGTCCCCCTAAAGTACTCCATCTGTTCCCGGAAATACTAAGTGAACAATTAAGTCTAGTGCTCAATGAGATAATTCAGTCGGGCCTCTTCTGAGATGCCTGGAAAACAGCCTCAGTCTTACCTCTGCTAAAAAAACGAACCTTGACCCTAAGGAGCCCAGTAGCTACCACCCGATCTCCAGGATTCCATTTCCATCTAAGGTACTGGAGAAATTGCTCAATGCACAGCTGACAGCATTTATCTCCGCTGGGAACCTCCTGGACCACTCACAATATGGGTTCAGGGAGGGTCATGGAACAGAGATGGCTCTGGTCATGGCGGCAGAGGAACTTAGGATAATATTGGATGCAGGGGGGAAGGCTGCCTTGATTTTGTTAGATCTATTGGTGGCCTTCGACACAGTGAACCACGAAATACTAGCCAGCAGATTAGCAGAGCTGGGGATCCAAGATACCGCCCTCACCTTATTATCATCCTACCTAGCGGATAGAACTTTTTCCGTCGAACTGGGAGACTCTGCTTCCAAGTCGTTCAAATTGCCGTGTGGGGTGCCTCAAGGCTCTTCGTTGAGCCCCACACTTTTCAATATATATGTGGCTCTTTTGGCCTCGATCATTAGGCAGTGTGGTTTCTCAGCTGTCTCTTATGCAGACGACACCCAGGTGGTGGTGTCAGTCTCAAGCAACGTGGAGGAGACAGCCGACCGTTTTAATTGTTGCATGACACAGGTAAACAAATTAAATTGAACTGCGAAAAAACCAAAGTCATGCTGTTAGAATCCGATTCATTCCTTTGGTCACCTAGATGGTGGCCTGCCAGTCTGGGCGAATGCCCAACCCCAGTGCCTAAGGTTAAAAATCTCGGATTCATCTTTGATGACAAAATGACATTCAACAGTCAGATTAATAAGCTTTCCTCTACCTTCTGGTTTATTTTAAAAATGATCAGGAAAATCCGCCCATTTATCCCCCCTGATGCACTAAAAACACTAGTCACAGCCTTGGCCCTCTCCAGACTGGATTACGGTAATGCCCTATACATGGGGATCCAATCCCAGTACTTATTAAAACTGCAGCGATTTCAGAATGCAGCAGCCAGATTAGTACTGGATATCCCTAGGTCTGAGCCAGTCTCCCACAGATTAAGAGCCCTCCACTGACTTCCAGTGGATAAAAGGATTACATTTAAATCACAATGCTTGGCCTTTAAAGCTCTACATGGTATAGGGCCCCAGTTTTTGAGGACGCAACTGAAATGGTATGTACCGGCCAGAAGTTTAAGATCAGCTCATACAAAACTTCTACAAACACCTAAGTTCAAGCAGGTCCGCTGGGGTGGAAGAAGTTTCCTGTTAGGGACAGTCAAGACCTGGAACCTTCTTCCAATCTCAATAAAGAGCAGCACATCGCTTATGTCTTTTAGAAGAGCGTTGAAAACCTGGCTCTTTGCCAACTGATTCAGCTTGTATTCCATACCAGCATCACTCTGTCATACCAACTCGAGCACCAAGACGCCTCTGGGCATTCGTGCGCTGTACAAATTTATCAATCAAATCAAATCGAGTGTGTGCTTTTATCAGTGATTGTATAAGAGAGTAAGTATGTGTTAGTATATGTATGAATAAGTGAGGTGGTGTGTGTATAACTGTATAGGTGAGTAAATGGGAGTGTGATTGATTCTTTGCATGACTGACTACGTGTGTGAGTAACTCTATGGGTGAGTGGCGGTGTGTGAGTGTCTGTATAGGTGTATGAGTGCATATGATAGTGCTGTATTGATGAGTGACTGCATGTATGAGTGACTGTATGAGTGAATAAGTGAATGTGTGTGTAGACCTAGGAATCAGTGAGTGGGTATGTAGTAACTGGTATTGGTGTGTCTATGGCTTTGAAAATGGTAGTCTGTATTTTAGAGTGTGTGTATCAAAGGTTATATTAGGGTGTGAGGAGTTGCATCAGATTATCACGTGGATGATGTTATCAGTGATGTCATCAGTGATGTCACTGACCATGTCATGAATGATGTAATATGTGACATCATCATCAGTGCATTGCGGGGGCGTGAGTTATAGTTAGCTGAACTAACTATAACGGCCGAATTTCACTGGTTTTGTACGAGTGAAATGTCCAACTAACTATAACGTCCCTGAAACCTGTGATTTTTTCAGTGAATTTCAAAGGTTTTTGAAATGCTAATTTCTAACTACAACGTCCATGAAACCTGTGGTCTTTTCAGTGAATTTCAAAGGTTTTTTAAATGCCAATTTCTAACTATGCCTACAGAGGTAGGACATGTGCAGAAAGAGGAAGAACAGCGCAGAAAGAAGCAAGAGAAATGCAGAAAGAGGCAATAGAAGTCCAGAAAGACGAAGAAAGGTGCAGAAAGAAGCAACAGATATGCAGAAAGAACCATTAGCAGTGCAGAAAGAGGCCTTGTTGCAAAGTCATCCTGTGCCCCCAACTTTTTGCTGACTGGTACTGGTGGTAACTGACTGACTAACCAGGCCCGGAGCCAGTGCTATCCTGAAAGACACTTAGAATACAGTGAAAACACCTACATACACTATGGTACACTATGGGTTGGGGTAACCCTGTGATTGGCATGACCTCCCCTGTAAGGCCCGAGTATATAATAGGGCAGGGGGATTAAAACTACCTCTAAGTCAGAGGTGCAGAAAGATGCTTCTTTAAGTAGTAGTCACGTTTGCAGAGTGGTGGAGAAAGGGTGCTGGGCCTCCAACCAGCGCTCATGAATTCCGCTGCGTAGGACTTACAGGAAGTACTAGAAGGGATTCTTGGCCCCCAAAGTCCCTCAGGAGAAAATTGGACTTCATCCCCCATCCCGTAGTCTGCCAGGAGGTGCGTTTGCAGAGTGGTGGAGAAAAAGTGGCATGGCCTCCGAAGACGTCTTAGCAATCCCACTGTGTTGGACTTACTGGAGGTAACAAGAGGGGTAGTTGGCCCCCATGGACATCCCTGGGGGCCAACTACCCCTCTTATTACCTCCAGTAAGTCCTACACAGCAGGATTGCTAAGTTCTTATAGCAGGCCATGCCCCCTTTGCCCACCACTGTGCAAACGTGCTCCCTGGCACGCTCTTGGATGGAGATTGAAGTCCCGTTTGCTGCTGGGGGTCCTTTAGGGGCCAACTAGCCTACCTCTTACCTCCAGTAAGCCCCACACAATGGGATTGCTGAGAGGTGGACACAGGCCACGCCCCCTTTCTCCACCACACTGCAGACGCACCTCCTGGCGCGTTCTGGGTTGGGGGATTAAGTCCCCTTGAAACCTGAGGGTCCCTGGGGTCCAACTAGCCCACCAGGTACCTCCAGTAAGCCCCACAGAGCTGCATTGCAGAGAGGTGGTCCAAGGCCACGCCCCTTTTTACACCACTCTGCAAGTGCGGCTCCTGGCGCACTGCTGCTCGGAGGATGAAGTCCACTTGTGTCCTGAGATTCTCAGGACACAAGAGGACCTCATCGCCCCACCAGCAGTGCACCAACAGGTGCGTTTGTAAAGTGGTGTAAAAAGGGGCTTGGCCTCGGACCACCTCTCTGCAACGCAGCTCTGTGGCGCATACCGGAGGTACCTGGTGGGCTAGTTGGCCCCCAGGGACCCTCAGTATTCGAGGGGAATTAATTCCCCAACTTACAACGCGCCAGGGGGCGCGTTTGCAGAGTGGTGCAGGGAGGGGGCGGGGCCTCTGGCGAGATGCCGGCTTTTTTAAAAAAAAAAATTGGGGGGAAGGGGGGCTTTGTGGCCCCCACTTCTTTTTCCATTTTTGAGGCCCTGGGGACCCCATCCCCCAGAGCCTAACCCCTTTTTATAAAAACGGGAAGGGGGCCGCGTGGTCCCCCTCCCGAGGCCAATTTCTGTCCCAGGGACCCCATCCCCCGGGGCATGGCCAGTCTTTTAAAAAAAAATATATATTTAATTCTTTGGAGGGGGGCCGCGTGGCCCCCCTCCTCAGGCCAATTATGGCCCCAGGCACCCCATCCCCCGGGGCCAGCCTTTCCGTTTTTTTTTAAATTTTTATATTGCGGGGGAGGGGGGCCCGGGGCAGGCCCTCACCACTGGGGACTGTAGGGGGAGCCCCAATGCCCCTACGGTCCCGCCAGCTCCCCGCCTCCTGCAGGAGCCGGTATTGCTTTTGCACAAGGGGAGCTGCTGACATGCAGCTCCCCTTGTTCAAAAGCAATTCTGCTTTGGTTTTTGAAAGCGAGAGCAGGTTTCCTGCTCTTGCGTCCAAAAACCAAAGCAGAGTTTGCTACGACAGGGCGGGAGCCGTGCTCCCGCCCTGCCATAGCAAACAGCAAACAGCCATAGCAAACAGCAATGTCCTGGGGTGAGCACCCCGGGACATTGCAGGAGCCGTCCCTGGGGGGTAGCGGTCCCCAGGGCCATCATGGGCTCCAGGAGGGGGGCTGCGCGGCCCCCCCTCCCTATATTTCAAAGCCCCGGGGAGGTGGTGGTCCCTGGGGCTTGGGGGGCCCACGAGGCCCCCCTGATTAATAACAGAAGCCCCGGGGAGGTGGTGGTCTCTGGGGCTTGGCGGGCCCGTGAGGCCCCCCCACTAATCAAGGAAGCCCCAGGGAGGTGGTGTTCCCTGAGGCTTGGGGGGGCTTGCGAGGCCCCCCCAACCCTATTATATAAAAGCCCCGGGAGGTGGCGGTCCCCGGGGCTGCGGGGGTCCGCATGCCCCCCGCACACTATTAACTAAGCCCCGGGGAGGTGGTGGTCCCTGGGGCTGCGGGGGCCCCTGCGGGCCCCCACAAATTAATTACGCATTGTCCCCGGGACCTGGCCCACCCGGGAGCTTAAGTACAAGGAAGCACGGGAGCCAGCGCTTCGTTTTTTGTTTTTTTTCTCGGCCGTTTTCGCAAACCCAGCGTGAATTCGCCCGTTTAAAAAAAAAGAAAAATGCTTTTTTTGGCCCTGGAGGTTCCTGTGGGACCCCCTGAGCCGGCCTAGGGGGTCAGGGTTTTTCTACCCTGCCCCCTTTTCTTGTTTTTTACCTTTTTTTCTACTAATTTCTTGTGACTCGGTTACCGAGTCACAAGATGGCTGCCAATACTTCCTGGTTTGGAGTGTTGGCAGCCAATCAGAAGTCAAGTCGTGCTCGGGAGGAGTCGCGACTCCTCCTCGGTGCTCAGATATCGAAAGTTTTCTTTTTTCAATTTCTCAGGAACTACCAAACGGATTTACACCATTTAAAAAAAGGGTCGCTTTCTGAACCAAGAGCTACCTTTTTGCCAAATTTGGTGTAATTCCATTCAGCAGTTCGGGCTGTAGCCTGTTCCAATTTTTCCTATGGAAATTAACATGGGGAAAACGTGTTTTGGGACCCCCCTTTTTTCTCGGCCCCCACTTGACAAATCACCCCGAAACTTTCAAGACAGGAGCTGACCGGAGCGGGCCATTAGTTTTGAAGATTTCGCGAAGATTCGTCAAACGGCACCAAAGATATTGGCAAATCAAAAAATGCTTTTCCTAAGGAAGCTAGGTCTTAACTATAACTGCCTATTGTATCCACGTTTCGTACCCAGGGCCACCGAACTCACGGCGGGTGCATCCAAAAGCGGGGGTAGGACCCGCTGGTTCCACAACCACTACTACGAAATGCTGGAGCACTCACGGGATTCGCAAAAATTCCTTTTTTCTGCCGCAGATGCGTTTTAGCTTAATTGCTTTCTTCAGTGCGGCCAAACGAAATCCGGCATACACAGCCCAGTTTTATTTGAATTGTCCCCCTGTGTCATTGGCTGATCTTCTAGCCAATCGGAGAGACAGCAGCATATATATGTGTGTGTATATATATATATATTGGATTGGCCCGGGCCCGCCTCCCAATTCAGGCACAGCGAGGGCGGCTGCCGCGCAGTTCGTGACTTCACGAAGGGATGGATGCACTGTCACTCCTGCCCCTGCCCAGGATGTGTCAGAAATCTTGGGGGCTAGAACGTCTGGGGACCCGAGGAAGCTCCGGGATGCTAAGCAAATCAGGACATTAATTTCTTGCCACACCGCGTGCTGCCCTGCCCTCCGCCAGCCCACTGGGCACATCAACTCTAAAGAATCCCGCACGTAACACTTACCTGGAAAGGAGATCTCTGGGACTTGTAGTTCCTATGAGCAGCAAGGGGTGTACGGACACATGATCGGGGGTGGAGCGGATTCCCACCAATGGGAAGGTTGCAGGACAATTTTAAACGTGGGTGGGCCAGCATCCAGCTGATTGAGGCATCTGATGAAGGCCGTCAAGGCTGAAATGCATTATGCCGTTTTTCTTTAATAAAGAGCTTCCATAAGGATTCCCCGTGTGGCCTCTGCTTCTTCGTTCTGGAGGAGTTTGCTGTGGATATTGTTTGTGTCAGCCAGAGACATGTTACAGAGGCCCCGTTCTGCAAGTTGGCCCGGTCTTCACTGGTTCCTGCTCCGGCAGTTCTTTAGTTTTCCAAGGTATTGGATTGGCCCGGGCCCGCCTCCCAATTCAGGCACAGCGAGGGCGGCTGCCGTGCAGTTCGTGACTTCACGAAGGGATGGATGCACTGTCACTCCTGCCCCTGCCCAGCATGTGTCAGAAATCTTGGGGGCTAGAACGTCTGGGGACCCGAGGAAGCTCCGGGATGCTAAGCAAATCAGGACATTGATTTCTTGCCACACCGCGTGCTGCCCTGCCCTCCGCCAGCCCACTGGGCACATCAACTCTAAAGAATCCCCCACGTAACACTTACCTGGAAAGGAGATCTCTGGGACTTGTAGTTCCTACGAGCAGCAAGGGGTGTACGGACACATGATCGGGGGTGGAGCGGATTCCCACCAATGGGAAGGTTGCAGGACAATTTTAAACGTGGGTGGGCCAGCATCCAGCTGATTGAGGCATCTGACGAAGGCCGTCAAGGCCGAAATGCATTATGCAGTTTTTCTTTAATAAAGAGCTTCCATAAGGATTCCCCGTGTGGCCTCTGCTTCTTCGTTCTGGAGGAGTTTGCTGTGGATATTGTTCGTGTCAGCCAGAGACACGTTACAGAGGCCCCGTTCTGCAAGTTGGCCCGGTCTTCACTGGTTCCTGCTCCGGCAGTTCTTTCGTTTTCCAAGGTATTGGATTGGCCCGGGCCCGCCTCCCAATTCAGGCACAGCGAGGGCGGCTGTCGCGCAGTTCGTGACTTCACAAAGGGATGGATGCACTGTCACTCCTGCCCCTGCCCAGCATGTGTCAGAAATCTTGGGGGCTAGAACGTCTGGGGACCCGAGGAAGCTCCGGGATGCTAATCAGGACATTGATTTCTTGCCACACCGCGTGCTGCCCTGCCCTCCGCCAGCCCACTGGGCACATCAACTCTAAAGAATCCCCCACGTAACACTTACCTGGAAAGGAGATCTCTGGGACTTGTAGTTCCTACGAGCAGCAAGGGGTGTACGGACACATGATCGGGGGTGGAGCGGATTCCCACCAATGGGAAGGTTGCAGGACAATTTTAAACGTGGGTGGGCCAGCATCCAGCTGATTGAGGCATCTGACGAAGGCCGTCAAGGCCGAAATGCATTATGCCGTTTTTCTTTAATAAAGAGCTTCCATAAGGATTCCCCGTGTGGCCTCTGCTTCTTCGTTCTGGAGGAGTTTGCTGTGGATATATATATATATATATACAAAGAAAGGTCCCTCGAACGGAGACACACTCACAGGTAGGTTTGATTCCTTTAATGAGGACTGCAACAAGACCAGCAGGAGACATGAAATCTTTTCACAGCAGCATAATGCATTTCGGGTTACAACGCCCTTGTTCACAGGCAAAACCGGAGTCAGCAGCAAACATTGCAGTTACCTGATTTGACTTAAATATCAATTCCGCCCATAGTGGGCCTTCCTATAAGTAAGGAGCATTACGGTCATGGCAGTCCTGCACACTTTTACCTCAGTGGGTTTGCCGTTGCTCCCAATATTCAAAAACAGTTACACCCCAGTGGGTCGTTTAAAATGTCACACTCCTGAAATTGCTTAAATTATAACATCCTTCATTACAACCTACAGGTCCAATAGTGACTGTAAGTCAATGTCACCACAGATCTGCTTGCTTATGCGGCGGTGCGAACTCCACAGCTGGACTGGCCATTACATTTATGCATAGAAAGGTGCCCTCGAATGGAGACGCAATCACAGGTAGGTTTCATTCCTTTAATGAGGACTGCAACAAGACCAGCAGGAGACATGAAATCGTTTCACAGCAGCCTGCCGTGTTTCGGGCTACAATGCCCTTGTCACAGGCAAAACCGGAGTCAGCAGCAAACATTGCAGTTACCTAATTTGACTTAAATATCAGTTCCTCCCACAGTGGGCCTTCCTTTAAGTAAGGAGCATTATGGTCATGGTAGTCCTGCACACCTTTACCTCAGTGGGTTTGAAGTTGCTCCCAATATTCAAAAACAGTTAGTCATGCACCCACTGAATCATCCAATTAGGCACTCATACACCCACTTATTCACCAATACACCTTGGTATATATATTTAACACTCATAAATGTTTTTAAAAACACTCACACTCACTGGATGATGTCATCAGAGATGTCATTTGAGATGTCATCAGTGATGTCACTAATCATGTCATGAGTGATGCAATATGTGAGGTCATAAGCAGTGCATTGAGGGGCGCGATTGTAGTTAGCTCAGCTAACTATAACTGCTGAATTTCTCTGGTTTTGTATGAGCGAAATGTCAGCCTAACTATAATGTCCCTGTAACCTTTGTTTTTTTTCAGTGCATTTCAAATGTTTTTTTAATTCTATTTCCTAACTATAACGTCCCTGTAACCTTTGTTTTTTTCAGTGAATTTCTATGGTTTTTCAAAATCTATTTCCTAACTATAACGTCCCTGTAACCTTTGGGTTTTTTCAGTGAAATTCTATGATTGTTTATCTAGTAGTCGCGTTTGCAAAGTGGTGGAAAAAGGGGACGGGACTTCAGAGCAGCTCTCACGAATCCCGCTGTGTCGCACTTACTTAAGAGGAGGGCTTCTCGGCCCCTAAGGATCCTCAGCTTCCAAGAGGATATTCACTGTATAAGTATTTCAGTAGATCTGTGAGACAGTGCATCAGTCTTTCAGTGGTTCTATAACGAACTGTGTGACTGTCTCAGTGAATCTATGACTGGGTGCATCAGTGTCTCAATGGATCTGTGGTTGGTTGCATGAGTCTCTCAGTCGATCTCTGAGTAGGTGCATGAGTGCATTTGTGCATTTGGAACTAAGTATATGACTGACTGAATCTGTGAGTGGATACATGAGTGTCTAAGTGGGAATCTGAGAGGGTGAGTGAGTGGGTGCATGACTGTCTAAGTGGGTCTGTGAGTGAGCGCATGAGTCTCTCAGTGGGTCAATGATTTGGAGCGTGAGTGTCTGAGTGGTTCTGTGAATGGGTGCTTGGCTCTCTGAGTGGGACTGTGAATGGGTGTGTTAGTCTCTAAGTGTATCAGTGACTTGGTGCATAAGTCTCTGAGTGGATGTGTGAGTGACTGTATGGGTGTGTAAGTATCTGAGTGGGTCTGTGAGTGGGTGTATGACTGTCTGAGTGGATCTGTGTGTGGGGGTATGAGTGTCTCAATGGGTCTGTGAGTGAGAGCATAAGTCTCTGAGTGGATGAGTGAATGGGGGCATGCATGAGTGTCTGAGTGGGTCTGTGACTTGGAGGGCGAGTGTCTGGGAGGGTCTGTGAGTGGATGCGTGAGTCTTTTAGTGGTTGAGTGAGTTGGTGCGTGTATATCTGAGTGAGTCTGTGACTGGGTGTGTGTCTCTGAGTATATCAGTGAGTGACTGAGTACAGAAGTCTATAATAGGGTCTGTGACTGAGTATGTGAGTGAGTGAATGGGTGTGTGAGTTGGTGTACAAGTATCTGAGTGGATCTATGAGTGGATGTAAGAGTGTCTCAGTGGGTCTGTCAGTGGGTGTGTGAGTGTCTCAGTGGGTCTGTGAGTATATACGTGAGTGGGTCTGTGAGTGGATGTGTGAGTTTCTAAGTGGGTTTGTACATGGGTGTGTGACTCTCCGAGTGACTCTGTAAGTGGGTACATGAGTATCTGAGTGGGTCTGTGAGTGGGTGCATGAGTGCCCAGGTGGGTCTGTGAGTGGGTGTAAGAGTATCTAAGTGGGTATGAGACTGTGCACACAAGTCTATGAGTGGGTCTCTAAGTGGGGGCAATAGTCTCTGAGTGGGTCTGTCTATGGGTTTGTCACTCTCCGAGTGTGTCTGTAAGTGGGTGCATGAGTGCCTGAATGGGTATGTGAGTGGGTGCATGAGTATCTGACTGGGTATGTGACTGGATGTATAAGTGTGTGAGTGGGTATGTGACTGGGTGTATGTGTCTGATTGAGTTTGTGAGTGCGTACATGAGTCTGTGACATTGACCGGCGAGTCTGTACGAATATATATTTTTAAATATTTCCACCAATATTCGCGAAGACGTCACGATAGGTGCGATATTCCCGCGATGGTATATGGGGGGCCGCGCTGGCGGTCGCAACGTCATCACAAATATCGTGCGTGATCAAAAAAATCTATTTTGGACACATAACTTGTGTCACTAACACCCCCATGTCTCAAAATGGTCACCAGTAGGTAGTTATAGTTATAGTTAGGAGCATGTTTCCATAGGAAAAGCGTTTTTTGAATTGACTTGCCTATAACTTTGGTGCCGTTTGACGAATCTTAACGAAATTTTCCAAAAATGTGTGGCAGTGGATCTTGTTGTGCTAGGTAAATTTCAGGGCAATCTGTCAAGTGGGGGCCAAGAAAAAGGGAGTAAAAAAAAGTGTGTTTCTCATGTTAACTCCCATTTGGGTTTTGAACACTACTATAGCCTGAACTGCTGGACGAAATGATACCAAATTTGGAAGAAAGGTAGATTTTGTTCCGCAGATCACGCTTTTTGTTATTTGGTGTAAATCCTTTCAGTAGTTGTTGAGAAATGATAGGAAATCCAAATTTGTATATCTAGGGATGAAGATCATCTGAGGATTCGACACTCTCCATGCTGAAATCTGATTGGCTGCCAACACTTCAACCAGGAAGTGTTGGCAGCCATCTTGGGACTTGGCTTCAGCTGAGCCCCAGAAAAAACATTAAAAAAAAGAAAAGGGGACAGGGTGGGAATAACCTGACCCATTAGCTCTGGTCCGGGGGTCCCAGAAGGACCCTGCAAGGGTAAAGAGGCATTTTTTAAAAGTGTTTGACGAAAAATCATGATGGAGTAAGGAATCCGCAGGGAAAATTTAAAATAAAAGTGTGGGCTCCCACGCTTGTTTCCAAAAGAGCCCCCTGGGTGGGCCAGGTCCCAGTGGCATTTTTAAAGAAAAGGATGGGGCGCACAGGGCCCCCCTCCTATGGCTCTTTGAGCCCCGGGGACTACTACCTCCACGGGCCTTTATTGATCAAATGTTAACTTTGAGGGGTTGTGTTGCCATCTTTGGTTACATTAAAAAAATCAGACTCAGGTGGGATGCATTTATATTTATTCATTTGAAACCAAATAAAAATATGCACTCATTTCATATGTGATCTCAGAAACGTCACATGCCAGCTGGCTGACGAAGTGTGCTGATTTACCTCCTTCAGGCACACAGAATATGTCAGTGCAGAAAATTTCACTTTATAAGGTTAAAATAATACTGTCGCCTTCTGTTGATATATATTCACGCTTCAACATTTCATAACTGATTTTATAATAATAATAGTAACCTTTATTGACGGTTAATAAAAAACATCTATTTGATAATACAAAAATAACACAATATCGATGGAAAAAAATGGACTGAAAATCAGGCATACCGCAATACTTTAGTTTTATCCCCGTTTTTATGAAAGTGTTCATAATTGTTTTACATTTAGTTATAAAAATAAACGATTTGGCTTCAGTCAAATTTTTGACCAACTGTGCATGGTCACCTGGACACTAAAGTATGTATCGCTTCACTGTAAACATACATGAAAAAACCTTCAGGAAGCCGATTCTACATGGTACGGCCAGGCTGTACCCAGGGCAAAACTGGTACCCCAAGACTGTACAATGGACAGAGATGGTACGCCCAGGCAATAGACAGGGAAAAGACGATATACCAGGCTCTATACAGGACCGAGCTTCTATACCTATGCCGTACACAGGGCAGTGTTGGTACACCCAAGCTCTACACAGGGGAGGAGTCGCACACCTAAGAGGCACACAGGGCAGTGCTCGCACACCTAAACCACACACAGGACAGAGCTTGCAGACATATGTTGTACATATGTCATACACAGGGCAGAGTTGGAACACACATGCTGTACATAGGGCACAGCCCGCATACCTATGCAGGTGCACAGGGCAGAGCTTGCACCCTTATGAAGTATACAGGGCAGATCTCACACACCCAAGCCATGCACAGGGCAGAGCTGGTACACTCATGCTCTACATAGGGCAGAGCCTGCACACATATACAGGTACACTGGGCAGAGATAATATACCCATGCTGTACACAATGCAGAGCTCCACACATATGTTATACGCAGGGCAGAGCTAGTACACTCATGCTCTACTTAGGACAGTGCTAGCACACCTATTCAGGTACACAGGGCAGAGATTGTACACCCATGCCGCACACCAAGCAGAGCTGATACAATCAGGCTGTACACAGAGCAGAGATGGAATACTCAAATTGTCAGTAGTTCATAGTTGACACTTCTAGCCTGGGCACACGGCAGAGTTTGTACATCTGGGATGTACATCATGTAGAGCTGGGACAGCAGGCCATACGCCATTCAGAGCTGGAACACTAGGACTGTATACAGGGTATAGAGGGTACACCCAGGATACAGAGCTGGAACCCCAGCTTGTATGTGGCAGAGATTGCACATCCAGGCTGTATATTCAGCAGAGCTGGTACTCTCAGGCTGTACACATATCAGAGGTAGTGCAGAGGGCTAAGCTGGTACACACAGATTGTACAAGGAAAAGAGTCAGCACAGCCAGGCAGTGGAAAGAGCGGAGCTGGTACACCCAGGCTGCTCACAGTATAGAGCTGGAACACTGAAGCTGTACACAGTGCAGATTCAGCACATCCTGGTATTATGCTGGGCAGAGCTAGGCCTGGCTATAAACAGTGCTCAGCTGGTACACCAGGATGTACACCATGCAGACCTGTTGCATCCAACGTGTAGAGGGTGCAGAGCTGGTACACCCAGGCTGTGACAGGACAGAGTTGGAACACCAAAACTGTACATGGTGCAGAGCTGGTACACCCAGGCATGACACAGGTAGAGATGTTAGATCCAGTGTGTGCATGTCACAGAGCTGGGACACCCAGGCATGACACAGGTAGAGCTGGTAGATCCAGGGTGTGCACGGTGCAGAGTCGATACACATATACCTGACACAGGTAGAGATGTTAGATCCTGGCCATTCACAGTGCAGAGGCAGTACACCCAGACATGATACAGGTAGAGCTGTTAGATCCAGGGTGTGTATGGTGCAGAGCCGGTATACCCAGATGTGAGACAGGTAGAGCTGTTAGATCCCGGGTATGCATGGTGCAGAGCCAGTACAACCAGACGTGACACAATTAGAGCTTTTAGAACTAGGGTGCACCCACTCACAGACCGACTCAGACACTCATGAACACTCTCACAGACCCACTCAGACACACATGCACCTACTCACAGACCCGAAGAGAAGTTCACACACCCACTCACAGCCCCGTCTCACGCTCACGCACCCAGGCTGCTGACAAGATAGAGCCAGAACACTGAGGCTGTACACAGTGCAGAGCCAGCACAACCTGGTTGTATGCTGGGCAGAGCTAGTACAACCTGATTATAAACAGTGCTCAGCTGGTACACCCAGGATGTACAACATGCAGACCTGTTGCATCCGGAGTGTAGACGGTGCAGAGCTGGTACACCCAAGCTGTGACAGGACAGAGTTAGAACACCAAAACTGTACATGGTGCAGAGCTGGTACACCCAGGCATGACACAGGTAGAGCTGTTAGATCCAGGGTGTGCACGGCACAGAGCTGGCACACCCAGGCATGACACAGGTGGAGCTGTTAGATCCAGGGTGTGCATAGGCAGAGCCACTGCACCCAGACCTGACACAGGTAGAGCTGTTAGATCCTGGTTGTGCATGGCGCAGAGCCGGTACACCCAGAAGTGACACAGCTAGAGCTGTTAGACCCAGGATGTGTACGGTGCAGAATCGATACACGCAGACGTGACACAGGTAGCGATGTTAGATCCTGGCCATACACCGGGCAGAGCCAGTACACCCAGACATGACACAGGTAGAGCTGTTTGATCCAGGGTGTGTATGGTGCAGAGCCGGTATACCCAGATGTAACACAGCGAGAGCTGTTAGATCCTGGGTATGCACAGTGCAGAGCCAGTACAATCAGACGTGACACAGATAGAGCTTTTAGAACTAGGGTGTGCACTTATGCACCCACTCACAGACTTACTCAGATACTCACGCACACTCTCACAGACCCACTCAGACACATATGCACCTACTCACAGACCCAAAGAGATGTTCACACACCCACTCACAACCCCCCTCTGATGCTCACGCACCCACTCCCAGTCCTACTCAGATACTCACACACCCACTCACACACCAACTGAGAGACTCATGCACTCACTCACAGACCCACTCAGACACTCATGCACCCACTCACAAACCCACTCAGACACTCACACACCTACTCACAGACCCACTCAGAGACTCATGCACCCAGTCAGAGTCTCACTCAGACACTTACGCACTCACTGATAGACCTACTGAGATACTGATGTATCAGCTCATAGACCTGCTCAGACAGTCTTGCGCGCACTCACAGACCCATTCAGACACTTATGTACCCACTCAAAGAAACCCATGTACCCTCTTCTAGACCCACCCAGACACCCATGCACCCACTGACAGACTAAGTTAGATGCTCACACGCCCAATCAGATACTCACTCAGACACTCAAATACCCACTCACAGACCCTCTCAGATACTCATGCACCAACTCAGAGACCCACTCAGACACTTATCACTGATAGACCTACTGAGAAACTCATGTACTCACTCACAGATCCACTGAGACACTCTCACACCAATTTAGAGACCCACTCAGACACTTATGCACCCACTCACACACTCACTGAGAGATTCACGTACACACTCACAGACCCACTCTAGCACTCACCCACCCACTCACAGACCCATAGCACCACTAACTGACCCAGACAGGCACTCACACAACAACTGATAGACCTATACAGACACTCCCACTCACAGACCCATTCAGGCACTTACACACCCACTCATAGACCCACCCAGGCACTCACACACCCACCCAGGCACTCACACACACCACTCTCAAAGGTTATAGATTACAGTTAGTAAATACAAATAAAAAACCCATAAAAATTCACTGGAAAAACGAAAGGTTACAGGGATGTTATAGTGGAAATAACATTTTAAAAAGTAGAAATTCACTGAAAAAAACAATGGTTACAGGGATGTTATAGTTAAGAAATAACATTTAAAAACATAGAAAGTCACTGAAAAAAAAGCAAAGGTTACAAAGAAGTTATAGTTAGGTAATAGAACTAAAAAAAAAACTTACAAATTCACTGCAAAAACCAAAGGTTACAGGGGCGTTATAGTTAGGCTCAGATTTCACTCATACAAAAAAAGAGAAATTCAGCACTTATAGTTACCTGAGCTAACTATAACTTGCGCCCCTGCAATACACTGCTTATGACCTCATATATTACATCACTCATGACATGGTCAGTGACATCACTGATAACATCTCAAATGACATCATTGATGACAACATCCAGTGAGCGTAAGTATTAAAGATATATACTAAGCTACTGCATAAGTTAAATTACTATTCTTTCTGTAATACTAATGAGTGATACTATATCTAACATATGTCATTTGAGTGGCTGTGTGACTGTCTGTATCTGTGTATAAATGACTGTCTGAGTGGCTGAATGGCTATGTGAGTTGCTTTGTTTAAAGGCTGTATGGGTGAATAAGTGGGTGTCTAATTTTCTGAGTGAGTAGCTGTATTGGTGAGTGAGTGGCTGTGTGAGTGGCTGTATTGGTGAGTGAGTGGGTTTTTGAGCGGCTGTATTGTGGATGAGTGGCTATGTGAGTGACTGTATGGGTGGGTGAGTGGGTGTGTGAGAAGCTGTATGGGTGACTGAGTGGCTGTTTGAGTGGGTGTATGGGTATGTGAGTAGGTGTGTCAATGGCTGTATTACATAGTCACTATCTGTGTGAGTAGATGTATGGGTGAGTGAGTGGCCATCTGAGTGGTTATATGGATGCGTGAATACATATGTAAGTGATAGTGTGGGTGAGTGAATGGGTGTGTGAGTAGATGTATGGGTGAATAAGTGGGTGTCTAAGTAGCTGCATGGGTGAGTGGTTATGTGAGTGGCTGTATGGGTGAGTGAGTGGATATGTGAGTAGGTGTATGGGCAAGTGAGTGGTTGAGTGAGAGGTTGTATGGGGGTGTGAGTGGTTTTGTGGATGATGTCATTTGAGATGTTATCAGTGATGTCACTGACCATATCATGAGTGATGTAATATGTGAGGTCATAAGCAGTGCTTTCCGGGGCACAAGTTATAGTAAGCTCAGGTAAGTATAACTGCTGAATTTCTATGGTTTTTTTATGTGTGAAATGTGAGCGACCCCCTCCGAGGATCGATTTCGGCCATGGCCTCTTGCTCCTGGGTACCCTGGAGCCCACCCAGGGCACCCAGTGAACTATGTTGGGGACCACGGGGGAAGCCTTAATCACCCCGCAATCTCCCAGCTCCCCACCTCAGTGGGAGCTGGCATTGCTCCCACACATAGGGTGCAGCAAAAAATGCTGCTCCCTGAATGTGGGGTCAATTCTGTCATCTGTTTTCCTGCCTGCTTGACATCAGGCAGGGTAACAGCTGAAAATTCTGCTCCCAGTGAGCAGGAGCAGTTTTCCTGCCCGCTGGGAGCAGTGTTGCTCTTTGCTCTTGCTTAGCTCCCACCAAGCCAAAGCAAACTGCAATCTTATGAGGGTGGGCACCTCGGGAGATAGCAGGAGCCAACCCTGGGGGGTGATGGTCTCCAGGGCCATTAATGGCTCCAGGAGGTTGTCCGGATGTTTGCAAAAGGCCTTTTACCAATGCAGTTTATGCTGTGCCCCTTTTCTAGGGCTGCAGCACATGCCACAATGGTTAAAGGCATTTTTACGACTGCCTACACAGCAGTCGCATTGTAATGGGGCAGGTGGAACCGCCAAAATATAGTCGGTGGACACCTGCCCAAAACGATGGTAGTCGGATGCTCGTCTCACCGCCATCACAATCAGGCCCTTAGTATTCAAGCTGTAGATGGGACCAAGTAGACGAACCCTTTCAAAATGGGGTAATTAATTTGTGAAGGGGGACACCAACCAACTCAGTACACCCACTCTAGTTAGGTTGAAACACAGTCTGAGAGAACCTCTGCTAATCTCCCAGATTAGCAGGGGTTCTATCAGACTGTGTTTCAACCTAAGTAGAGTATGTGTATTGAGTTGGTAGGTGTACAGGGAGCATGCAATCCTTATGGCAGTACAAGCATTTTTAAAATGAAGCACTCAACTTAATAAAATTCCAAAATCATTTTAAGAAGACATATACATTTGGGAAGTTTTAAGGCAAAAGACACCTAGGAAAAGTCATATAGAGTGGAAAAACTGTGGGACCTGTGAGCAATTTCAAGGCAGCCGTGATGGAGGTTGTATACACCAAGTGAGTTGCCCCAATAAAATGTTTTACCTTCAGGATTAGTCTCCTTCTGCTGGGAATTCTTCTTCTTGACAGTTGTGCATCCCCTTGATCCTTTGGACAGACTTCTGGGAACTAGGACTCTCTCCATCCAAGTTTCCTCTTTAGTCAGTTGAGCTCTCTTGGAATCATAAGTCCTTCTGCATTTTTTGTACCTGAAGCAGGTAAACAGGAGGAGAAATATTTGACCATTGGAGACCAGTTTCAGCTCCAGGGTGGCAGCAGGATTAAGGTGTCATTGAGTCCTTCTGCGAGTCCCCTTCTTCCAGCAGGAGTCAGCAATTAGGAGTCAGAAGTAAGGATTCTTCTTCTGGCAGGGTCTTTTTTTTATTCCCAGGTCCAAAAACATTCTGAGGAGGTGGGGCTTGAGGTGTCAGATTTATCTTGTGCACTAGCCAGTGATTGGAAAAAAGCTACCACCCAATCCTAACTATTTTCTTGCAGTCGCTGATTACTTTTGCAGCACTTCCTCTTTGCAATAAAGTAAATTTACCTTTGCTACACTGGATCAACATGGCAGCACCCAGGATCAACACCGGCAGTCCTGACTTCAGCTTCTTGGCCACTCCTCTACCTGATAGGGTAAAATCTGGTTTCCCCTCGTAATGTGACTGGAGACTGGCTTTTTGGGAGGTCCCTGGAGTTGAATAGAAGAAACCCTCTTTGACATCACCAAGTCAAAAAAGGCAGTTCTAAAGCGGCACTTTGTTCTGCCAACTGCTTCAATCCACTCCCAGATTGCTAATCCATGTTAAGTGATTAGGAGTTAACTACTATTGTCCTTTCCTTGACTCAGAGGCAGGCCTTTGTTTTTGAACCAGGGTCATTAACTCTCTCAGCCAAGGATGTGTGTTCCAGTTATGGATGTGTGATGAGTGGCCGAACTCATTTTCTCTCCTACTGTGATTGAAGACTGGTTGTCTGGGAGGATTCTGGAAAGGAATAGGAGAAGCCATCCCTGAAATCTACAAGTCCAAAAATGTAGTGCTAAAAGTGCCCTTTGTTCTGACAACTGCCTCAGCCCACTCCCAGATTGCTAATCCATGTTAAGTGATTAGGAGCTAACAGTTGTTGTCCTTTCCTGGGCTCAGAGGCATGCCATTGTTCTCATAGCCAGAGTAGTTAACTTTCCCAGCAAGGATGCGTATTCCTGCTCTAGAGATGTGCTAAGTGTCAGAACTGGCTTAAAGTCAGTCTTGGCTCAGACAGCCTAAAGTATATTTTTACAAAGTTACTTTTCCACTTAAGTCATCAAAGATCATGTTTCACCATTAAGTCAGACTTCAAGCAGGAAATAACTTTTAAGCATTTTTCTAGTGTTATTCGAAGTGTAGGTGGTAAATAAAGATTTTAATCCCACGTAGGCCTGTTATGTGAAAGTCTAACAAGGTTTACACAGTGAGATAGCTTGTGAGTTTTTTTCACTGTGAGGCCACATTTCCCCCCAAAATATAGTGTGCCCTGATTTTGTATATTAGCACCCTGGCCTGTAGGCATACAATGCACCCTTGGGGTGGCTTAGGAAAATATAAAATAGGCTTTTCCTACATGGCAAAGGCACTTTGCGCTGCCACTTATTCACTGCAGAACATTTAAACTCCAGACATATATCTTTGTAATATCTGTGTGTGCTGTAAATACACACTGAAGCCGAAATATGTCATTTAACTTTCCATTCATTTTCTTACAACGGCAACCCTTACTCCCATTGGAACCTGGGTATACAATACATTCAAATAACAGTGGTTGATATTGTCATCATTAATCACACAATTATGAATTGTCATCAACAATGGCTGTGGGCATTTAATGTAAATATTGAAAAAAAGAAAAGGAAACCACCGCTCAAAATCACAAATTTCTTAACACTTTTTATAGTCAGTGTCATACACAACCCATCAAGTGCATTGTGTCCTAAGTGAAACTGAACCACCGTAAAACAATGATGAAAACAGAACCAGATAATAATAGACAAAACTTGTGTTCCGAAGAAACCAAACAATCATAAATCTTTAGTGCTTAGATCTGATAAGCTTGAGCCAGTTCCAGAGTTAGACTTGTTAGGTTTTTTTTTATGGTGTCAATTACTTTTCAGCCCTGTAACTAGATGTAGGGTGTCATCAGGACAAGATGATAAGTCGACATGCTTTCAATGTAGCAAATGCTACATCTAGTAAGTAAGTAAAATAAGTTTCTTTTGGGATCTATCCGATAACAACTATTCGTTTGTACAGGCCTAAAGAGGAGAAAAAACAATCACAGATTAAAATTATAATCCATGAGGCAATTCCTAGAACAATAACAATAAAATGCATTTTTTGAATGAGAGTTGCCTAGGGAACACTTAAAATGCTTTGGCCTGACAGCTAAAATCACATAAAAGAAATGCAAAACAAATAATTCAGAAAATGTGTCATTGGGATAAAGTGTGCAAGAAATTAATTTAATAATATTCCTTGCTAGTATCCTCCATACCGACATTTGGCGAAAGAGTCGAAGCAAAGAATTAAAAAGAAAATTAAATAATCATAACATTTAGTTCAAGGGTTATAACGGAAAGCCCAACCTCTTCCTTAAAAGCCTGACTGATTACAGATAGCGACTAAGACCAAAAGCAATAAAAGGGCTGGTGTCTGTCTGGAAGATTCGATAGGCCACTTAAAAGTGCCTCACGCCCAAGGCAATACAAATAGTCTTAATCCAAGTCCTCCTTAGCTTTGTGTACGCTGGACAGAAAAATAGCAGATGTTCAACATCCTCAATCACATCATTACTAAGTGTGCAAAGTAGAGTTTCGGTTAAGTTAGACTTTGAATTACAGGTAAACTTGCTAACCTGCAATATGCCCAACCTGAATTTTATAAATAATATACAAGCCTGGCATGGAATCATATTTACTGGATAAGAACACGTCCACCAACCCCCCTGGCTTAGTGTTACCATGTAAAAGTTAATCATTGTGGTTCCAAAATGCCTCTTTTACAGTGGCTTTGGAATTTGTATTCATTGATGTAGGGCCACTTCAATAAATACTCAAACCCAAATCATTAAAGTACAATTTAATATGTGTTGTCCATGGAATTAGGTGTGCTTTCCCCAAGTTCATAATTTCTTCTGTGGCGGACCTGTATTGAAACAACTCGGGGGTTGACCACAGTCTTAACCAAGAAAGGAGAAGTTTTAGGGTAGCTAGATTTCTGATCCTTTTAAGCCCTGTATCAAAAAATAGGGGTATCCTGGGGGTATTCTGAGGCAAATTAAATAGAAATCCTAAAAACAGTTTTCTTTAGAGGTCAACCCCACAATTTTCCCTGCTCCCCAGATTTCTGCCCCATTGAGGGCCACAATTTGTGCCTTTACCCAATATTCCTCAATAGCCGGGGAGGCAGATTTAGGGGTGGTGATTTTTTATCTCTTGATGACCGCAGAGGCACTATGTAATAGTGTCAGTTCACTTTCTGAAAATGTAACCTCCAATTGCTATCCTACTCCCAGATAATTAATATTGTCAACTACTTGCAAGGTCACCCCCTTCATTCGAAACCCACCTTTGTCTGATCTATGGGAATTGAGGACCATGATCTTGGACTCTAGGGTGTTCACTTCCAGGCCACGTAGATTGCAGAAGTCAACAAAATTGTTAAGCAGGTTCTGTAATCCGGCCAGGGTCCTGGAAATCAAAAGAGTGTCATCTGCAAATAGCAGTGCTAAGACAGGATAGTCACACAATCTGGGAGAATCATGGATGCAGGCACTAAGATGTTTAATTGCATCATTTATGCAAAGTGAGAACAGGGTTAGGGCAATGCAGCCTTGACGCACCCCACACCCACCAGGTATGCGATCTGTGAGCTCACCCCCCAGCCCCCACCTTACTTGAGCACATTTTTTATCATGAAGTCTAAAAGGATCTAGCAATGTAGGATTAATTCCCATTGATGCGCGAATGGACCACAATTGTTGTCTAGGAACTAAACAAAATGCCGTCCTAAGGTCCACAAAGGCCATATATAAATGGTCCTTAGAAAACCTTAAATAGTATCGGGCAATGAGGTTGAGTCGAAAGATCTGATCAATCGTACTCACCATAGTACGGTATCCTGCCTGAAAAGAAGAAAGGATCTTGGCTTCTTTGATCCATTTATGCAGTTTGTTTAAGACTTGGCGGTAAAACACCTTTTGTAAATTATCATTTAAACTGATAAGCCAATGAGCTGATAATTGGGGAATAGTCCTAGCTCCTTTTTAAAATAATGGTATAATCTCAGCACCCCACCATGAATCAGGGATGCTTTCCCCTGCCATGATCCTTTTTGACAACGCATTGACATAAGGTCTCCATACAGCAGGTTCAGAGTGAAATAAATCACCTGGAACCTTGTCTGGACCAGGAGCTTTCCCAGGTTGGAGGTATTGGATAGCCCTAAGGGTATCATCTAGAAGGAATTGGATAGTATCATGGTCAATTAGACACCCCGAGTCCTGTGTGTCAGTCATGACTGTTGCTGATGCGGCTGTTCCTGGTTGGGGCATACGTAAAATGATCAACTCACTGCTATGGTTGCACATCTGTCCAAAATAAACCACAATCGGATAGTGAAAGACATCAGTGTATGACCCCAAGGTTGTGTAAAATGATACTTATGCAGAGGAACCCTTGTAAGTACTATGGGGAACCCCTGGAAGAACCAACGTCGGAGAAAGAATATCCTCCACCACGAGCAGGATTCTTGATAGAAAGTCTGCATGCCGAGAATTCTCTGTGCTTGTTTGCAATAGGAAAGGCTGTGTGTGCAGGTCTTTTCCTTACAGTACCAATGCGGGAGGAAGAACATCCTCCACCACTAGTGGGATTCTTGGTAGAAAGTCTGCTGCCAACGAGAATCACTGTTATTTGAATATATTTTAACTTTCCATGACACAGATGCACTTCAGACACCACTTGCAATGGACTTATAGGGAATTTAGAGAGGCCAACTAGGGAGTTCCATTGTACAGCACATGTTCTAGAGGAAAAGCACAAGGAGTTTACTACAGTTTAGCATTGCTAACGTGCAGGGAGTTCAAAAGCCACATAAATGGTCCAGAAAAAAGTGATACATCTGGGGTGACCATGCAGAAAAGGCAGATGCTACAACTCCTGTCACTTCTCCTTCACTGCAATACAAATAAAATTGATTAACGGCACACAATCTGTGAAGGAAAGCATAAGGACCGAAGGCAAGAATGAAAAAGAGACCAATAAAAGAAAGGAAATAAGAATTGATACCCAGAGATAATATCTTGTCTTCCTTTTTTGCCCTTAAAAACTGAGCTTTACAAATAGAGAATAACAGATGGCACTCTCACAATTTGGGCTCTGAAACAAATCAGGCAGAAGCTGGTTCATCTCAGAGGTTTGCTTGAACTAGTGTCTTGGAACATGACTGGCCTTAAACATGAACAACAAAATGTACTTTTAATGAGACACATATTAGACCTAAAGATTGGTCTGGTTTCCTCCAAGCAGTGAACACTGAACCAGTGGAAATACAGAGATTGCTTGAATTCATTGGCTGGGAGATTAGGTTTATTCATCTCAGACTAGTAGTAGGAAAGGAGTAAACTTTATGTCAGCAAAACACAATCTAAAATGTTTCAAGGTGAACAATGATCTGGCTGGTAAATGGGTTATGGCAGTTGTTAGAAATGGGGGTCTCTAGGTGGCAGTGGTATGCACCTTGTCCAAGTAGGGAACCTTCCTTCTAGTCAGGGTAAGGGAGTTACACACCCACGATAACCCCCGCTCACCCACTAGGTAGCTTGGCACGAGCAGCCAGGCTTATCTCAGAGGCAATATGCAAAGTATTTGTACATAACACACACAGTAACACAGTGAAAACACTACAAATGGACACCACACCTGTTTAGAAAATTAAGAAATCTTTATCTAAACAAGACAAGACCAAAATGACACATATCCAACATACATAAAATAAAATATCACTTTTAAAAGGTTTAAGCAATTCTGTCCATAGAACTCTATGGATGTGGTGATTTTAGCACAAAGTACCTTTGATGCGCCAAAATCCTAGTCAAAAAACAGCTGCAAAGGAGGAAAGCGTAATAAAACACAGTGATGCATTGGTTCTTGAGTTCCAGGGAAATTAATACATCAGTTCGACTGCATGCAAGAGAAGTATTGCGTCGGTTCCTTACTGTGAGGAGAAGCGATGCGTTGATTTCCAAAGGCGACTCCATTTGGCGGGGGTGATGCATTGGAAACTTAGCGCACAGGTGTGATGCATGAGAAAATCCAGGTGCTGCGAGGTTGATGCGATGGCAAAACAGGCGCTGCACCGATTTCTGCTCACGCAGACAGGTGATGCGTCAATTCCTTCAGCTGCACAGCAGGTCCTGCACAGTAGTCGGAGCTGGGGTCTCGGACATCGGAAACATGGTGCTCTGGACTCAGGCTGCGGCAGTTCTTCAGGCTGTGAACAGGTGCTGCATCGATTTTTCAGCTGCACTGCAGCAATGCGTTGGTTTCTCAACTGCACGGCAAGCTTGTGGCGGGAAAAAAGAAGCTGGAAGGGCGATGCGTGGATTTTCAAGCCTTGAAGCAGCAGAAACACCTCCAAGGGACCAGAACTGGAACTGGCACCACTTGCCAGGCCAGAACTCCCAGCAGTGGAGTTCAAAGATGCTGTAGATGAAGACTTTGATGGCCCTGATACTTCCAACAAGAGACAAGCACACACAAGCACTTGGAGAACGTTGGAAAAGCAGAATACAAGAAAGCAAAGTCCAGTTCCTTTACTGCCCTCAGACAGAAGCAGCAACTTCAGGCCAACACAGCAAAGCAACACACAGCAAAGGGGCAGTACTCCTCCCAACAGCTCTTCAACTCTTCTTCTTGGCAGGGTCCTCAGTCCAGAAGTGTTCTAAAAATGTGGGGTTACAGGTCCAATACTTATACCCCTTTTGGCCTTTGAAGTAGGCATACTTCAAAGGAACGTCTTTGTTGTCCACAAGGTCCTGCCTTGCCCTGCCTTGGCTCCAGACACACTACAGGGGGGTGGAGACAGCATTGTGAGAGGGCAGGCACAGCTCTATTCAGGTGTCAGTGACAACTCCTCCCATGACTCTAGCTCAGGAAGGCTCATTAGCCTGGTGATGGGCCATCAGGATATGCAGGGCACACCTCAGCTCCCTTTGTGTGACTGCCTAGAGTGAATGCACAAACAACCAAGCTGTCAGCCAATCAATCTATCAATCAGGGGTTTGTAAAGCGCAGCTACTCACCCGTGAGGGTCTCATGGCACTGAACCAGTCTAAACCAGACGTTGATTCCACAGGCAGGCAGAGGCACACGATGGTAGAGCACACAATTTAAAAACCAACTTCACTAAAAGATGTATTTTTTAATTCTGAACACAGGGAGCCCAAACTCCAAATCTCTATCTCTTCCCAATTGAAAGTTTCACTTGTAAGATTTTACAAGGCAACTCCAATGATAACCTATGGGAGAGATAGTCCTTGCAATAGTGAAAAACGAAATTGGCAGTATTTCACTGTCAGGACGTGTAAAACACATCAGTACGTGTCCTACCTTTCACATACACTACACCCTGCCCATGGGGCTACCTCAGGGGTTCCTTATATGTAATAAAAGAGAAGGTTTGGGCCTGGCAAGTGGGTCACTTGCCAGGTCAACATGGCAGTTTAAAACTGCACTCACAGACAAGGCATTGGCAGGTCTGAGACATGTTTACAGGGCTACTCATGTGGGTGGCACAACCAGTGCTGCAGGCCCACTAGTAGCATTCGATTTAAGGGCTCTGGGCACACATAGTGCACTTTACTAGGGACTTACCAGTAAATCAAATATGCCAATCATGGATAACCCATTATAATCACACTTTACACAGAGAGCACTTGCACTTTAGCGCTGATCAGCGGTGGTAAAGTGCCCAGAGTACACAAACCAGCAAAAACGAAGTCCAGCATACAGTCAATAATACAGGAGATAGAGACAAAAAAAAGACAGGGAAAATCATGCCGAGGTTGCCAGGTCTAACAGCAGTTAAACATATCCATGGGTAAAACAATGCCTCTATCAGTGTATGGTACTAATTCTGAGAAAAAATACATATTTTATTGGGTAGCCTTCCCTCCATATTAAACATCACAACATAAATGAATCTGCCACTGAAGCCAACGGAAGGCATGTGATGCAAGGTATGAAGTCATGAATCATCTAACAGTAGCTAGGTTTGGGATTAGAAATATCATTTTTTAAATGAATTTGGTAGGCCTTTGGATGATAAACATATCCCTATAAAGAAGTATAACTTATTTAGGGACGCACAATCACCACTCCAATGTATGTTAGGCTTTGGTGGAAAAGGAACTATCATCTGGAGTTCAGCAAAAGCTAGCATAAACCTTAGGCATTGTCCAATAACCAAGCAGTTGTGAATTGCATGCAAACAGGAACACTCTATCCTTAAAAGACATGATAGATTTTTGATTGGCCTCCATTGATAATTGATTCATACCGTGACGTTTTATCAATAATTGAAGAAATATTCTTTGGAAAAGACAAAAGTCCAGCTTCTACTCACATCATCTGACACATTTTTAAAACTGGTTTGAAACATGTGCAATCTACAAATAAAGTTTTATAAACAGCAAACAAATGCGTTGGAGGAAAACGTATGAAAGATAAACTAGTTGCTAACTCAAACACCCAGACCATAAATCGACTAGATACAAGAAAACACCTCAACCTTTCATAATTATTGGAAATAGATTTGCTGTAAAGTTTCTGTAGTTACTATTAAATTAAACAAATTGAGATTATTGGATTATTAAAGCATACAGACTGGTTCTGTTTTGGCTTTGCAATCAAAGCAAGACCTATTTAGAAGTTATATATTGAGAATGAAGGCAACAGATTGATCTTGATATTACGGTACAGAATACAGAGAAAATAAATGAGTGTATAGGCTGTAAACCCACCGATGGTCATACACTGCTTGGAGACTTATGACACAAATTCAAGGAGTGGTACCAAGGTATCACATGTTATCAAATCAAGGAAGAAAGAAAATGCTTCAGGCCTTACAGTCTTCTGAAAGAATAATACAGAAGGCTGAAAAGCAAGATGTTGAGAAGACTTGTTTATTTGGAGTTCAGTGGAGCAGGAGCCTAGCCATATATAGGCAGATTTTCCAACCAACAAATTCACAGGAGTCCCATCTCATTTCAAAGTGGGGGGAACCATATAGTTCCCAAAGACAGGAACTCAAGTGACTTAATAGTCGAAAACCCTTGATTCAGCAGTCCACCTACCACAGAACCGCAGGCTCGCTTTGATGTTCACCCTGCTCTATTTCTATACCAGGGTCTATCATGCAAAAAAATAATGGCCTTGACATGTAGAGAGAGAACACCCTGCATGTCAGCGTCTTTTTTGTTTTCCTGAAAGAAACTGCCCCTTGAAAATGTCCTTCAGATAAGCAAACAATGAATGATGTGTGGGAAAAGAAACATAGAGCCTGTCCAACTTTCCCTTGTGCCTTCAGTGCATCTGCCGCACTGAAGGTGGGGATCTCTAAACATCGTTGGTTGTCTACCTATAGAGGTGCAGGGTCAGGGCCTTGCGCTTCCTAATAGGCTGGCAGGCCAACCATCGATGTATAAATGAACTCCAAACAGTACCACCAAATTATTACTAAAGACAGCAGCAGCCCTGACTTTGTGGGACCTCAAATTCATTTCAATAATATTATAAACCTAACAAGGACCCTGCACATTGAATTTTACAGGCCTACTTCTTTTCTCATTATTGAAGATAGCATTTTAAGAATAGCCCTTTTTCGTATTCAGAATGGAATTATTAAACTCTTCTTTCATTTAGGTGAAAATATTTTGTTTATAGATATTTATTTCAGACTACCAACTGGGGAAGTGGAGGCATTAAAGGCCAGCATAACAGTGATATGGCCTGTATTGCAAAAATAGCTACTTCTTCCTCCCTCATCTGTTGAGATCTTAATTCCTGTAAGGCTCCGAATTTTGGTCTTCCTTTCAATGTTGATCAGGGGGCTTTACAGAAGCTCTTTTAGAATGTATTTTTAGATTTTGTCAGGATTCCGAGAAAAAGTAGGAGATTCTGGTTTTAAATAGTCTTCCTCGGGTCTTACTGCTCCTAAACTTGTTACCAAACTACACACACTATTTGCGTGAAAGTGTATTTTGTGTCACTCTTCCAGGGCCGGACTGGCTACCGGGCATTTTGGTGTGCTGCCAAGCTGGGGTCTGATTTCGTTGATGGGGACCTGCGTGTGCTTTAAACCATTCGTTTTGCTTTGTTTATTTAGAAGCACACGCAGGTCCCCATCAACGAAATCAGCCCCCACCGCAGTGAAATCAGCCCCCAGCTTGGCAGCACACCAAAACGCCCGGTAGCCAGTCCGGCCCTGCACTCTTCAGAGCTGTGGGTTCATCATTTTTGATTTGGTCAATGTAGTATAGGTTGTTCAGGTATGTGTCTCTGGGCTATATATTTGGTCTATTGTAGTTATGTTCGTTCATGTGGATCAGCTATTATCATGTCCACATTCCTTATCTGGTGGAGAAATAAAGGCGAAGGGGCATATTATCAAGCCGGCGATAAAAAATTATCGCCGCTTTAGCGTCTGTTTCCGGACGTAAAGAGGCGATAATTTTATCGCTGTATTTGCAAGGTCACGCTATCGCGTGAATCCTTGCCCTATCGCCCTTTTCCATAACGCCCACCTTTGCATCTCTAATGAGATGCAAAGTGGGCTTTCCGTCCCAAAATAACTGGAGAAATGTCGTTAACCGACATTTCTCCAATTATCAAGGGAATCGCTAACAAGCATAGAGATAAGAAAAGTAGCGCTAACCTTGGTTAACGCTACTTTCCTAACGCATGCTTTTAGTTCGACTTAGCCATGATATCCAATGGAAGGTGGATATCATGGTTAAGTATGCCCAGCCCTATCCACAAGCTATCGCCAAATGTTGTGCGATTATCGCTGGATTTCCAGCGATAATCGGACATTTGGCAGCTTGCGCCAGGAATTTTATCGAGTCTGAGATAAGCGTTGCTAATAGCACGCTATCTCAGCGATAAAATTCATCGATAGCCGGCGATAAATATCCTAGCACTAAGTGCGCTTAGCGATATTTATCGCCGGTTGTTGATAATATGGCCCCAAGGGGCATATTATCAAGAACGGTGTTAAAATTATCGCCGGTTTAGCGGCAGAAAACTGCCGCTAAAGCGGCGATAATGGGCTTGATAATATGCCCTGGAGAATTCCAATAGAAGCCCATGTTCACACCAGAACATGGACTTCTATTGGAATTCTATAACGCATATTATCAAGCCCATTATCGCCGCTTTAGCGGCAGTTTTCTGCCGCTAAACCGGCGATAATTATTAACGCCGTTCTTGATAATATGCCCCTAAATTATTTAGCAATTTGTTCATGTGAGTTGTGGATGTGTTTTCTGTTTTATTCGCAGAGACTTTGATGTTGAATTCCTACTTGCATTAACTTTTTTCATCTAAAGATTTGGCTAAATATGATTTTGTTTATAGATGATTTTTGGTGAACAGTGTTTTACAAATTAGGAGCTGCATCATATCACATTCCTCATACTGCATGGTCAGACTGTATATACTGACTTCACAAACTTTCCAAAGTTTAATGTAAAATATTTTCTTCCGTAGGCCCAGATGTACTACTATTTCACATAATGCAGCACAGCAACCACATTTGTGTGCGAGATTAAATTAGTGCAGAGCCATATGTAACAAGTCTAGCCTGTTGCCGCTTTCGCCTGCAGCTCGTGTTCTAAAAGGATACGGTGTATAATCCACAACCTCACAGAGGTCAGTGTGTGCTGTCTAGCATAGGATGCGTACAAGACTCATAATTTCAGTACAAATTCCTATTTCTAGGCAAACATAGAAGGATCCCATACACTGGATGCGTGGTGTGACTTCAGCACACATTCAATGTGTGTTTTTAAAAAAAATGAAAGTATTTCAACTGTTGCCTGCTTCAAGGCGTCATTTTTTCCTGCAAAGCCTCGTCTAGCTATCATAGTAGATCGGGCTTAGCATGACAACCTGTGTGTGGTTGCACTCATCTGCCCCCTTGATGAAAAGTGACGCAAAGCAACACAAATTGCATTTTGAACTGAGAAAATGTGCAAAAAATGCCTTTTGTGCTGGAAAGTAAATACCGTGTGCTATCTTCTCCATTACGTCGCTTTTCATCACTTTGTGCTGGCAGACGGCCTTAGTAAGACTAGGCCTTAGGCTTTACAATTTACAAAGAATCTATAACTTAAGCAAATTTTCTTGTGTGTTCAGACATGGATTCATTTTTCCCATGAAAATGTGCAAGTGTACTAATGCAATATGAAGGGCTAAAGTCCATTTGCACTGTGTTTGTTTTTCCAGAGGGAAAAACGTTCCCTATGGAAAAGCACCTCTCCTCCTGATCAATATTTGGGGTCTTTCCGCCCATCCTCACCCTGGAAACCGATGCCCTACTACTCCTGACAGGAAGGAGTAAAATCTAAGATATTCATGGTGGAGCACAACTTGCAAAATGTCTGTAAATACCCATAATCACAGACATTTGTGAGAGTTCACCAACTTTTGCAAATGGAGCCACTTTGAAATGCTTGGACCACTCTACTCCCCAGTGCGAATATTTGCTAACTCATAAATTCCACCATGCTGGTGTAATGTCTATGTAGAAATCACATACATATAGAAAGGCACCATCACACCATATCGTATTCTGTGAATCATGTGAGGCATGAGGATGACTTTGCCAAGGTCAGAAAATCTTGAGACTCACCTTTTCTTGCCGGCATTTTGATAACTCAAAACTTTCAAATCATTCCTTCCTACTATAGCCCTACTGCTATTATATTATAAACCAAAAAAGGAAGACAAAATTATATTCCCAATATTCACGCTTTAGAAATGTTGAAGATAAACATGCTTGTTTAGAATATTACTGGCATAATTTCCATTAGTCAAACTGATAAATGTCCTCTGACAAAATAGCAATGGAACTCGTGTCACATTTTCATTTCTGATATTAGGTAGAGGGTTTTCCACAAAGTGGCTGCCTATGCCATGATAACATGTCTTCAGGTCTTTTTCAAATTTAGCAGAACTTTCAGTATACTACTTCCACTTTTGTCTCTGATAAATATGTGAGAACACAAAATTTGCGTGTGTAAACATAGACAGTAAAATGGAATGTCTCCTTCATCTCAATTTCCAAACTTACTCCAGTTAAGTGTCATATACTGTGAATCAGGCCTCTGCTGTCTTAGCATGCAGTCTGGTCCAAAAAATAAAACTGTTCCAACAAACATAAACTCTAACCATCTTGCACACACTGGCATACAAGAATAAGGAACACAGAGGCAGACAAACAAATATATAAAGAGCTTGATGATTGTCCATTGGGAAACTTTATCATAAGTACAACTTAATTTTGAAAGAAGGCCAATCATTGGCTTAAATACAATTTGGACTACTAATATAGCACAATACTGCCAAAACTCAAAGTGAGGAAAGGAAATAAATGAGTGTGCAGCAATGATGTTTAACAAGTAGATAAGAAATAAAATTAAGAAGTGAAGCATTATGTGATAGGCTAATAACACAAAGTGGTCTATAAACATAGCCCAATACTACTAAATACCACCAACAACCAAAAAGATTCTGCTGACTATTGGACAGTAATAGAGCTCTATTTCAATTTAACACAATGCCGAAAAACTAATATCTTCAGAAGCAAAAAAGAAAATTATACTGCAGAGAAGGAGAAAAAATATAATTGAACAGAGGGAAGGAGGACGCCCACAGACAACAGTACTGGTAAGACTACAATACATTTTTCTATAGTCTTTACACTCTTGCCTTAATAGAAAAAGGGTAAAAAGAGAACTCCAAATTTTCATAATGAATCGAGTTAAAAGCCTTGACCATTTAAATTCAGCTATAAAATGCATAAGCTATGAAAAAAAACAACTAACAAGACTAAACCTCTGTAACTTTTTTCAGGGGATTTGGACACATATGTCAAGCACTAAACCACGGGTACTCAAAGTACGGCCCGCGGGCCGCCAGCGGCCCGGCAAGCCTTCCTTGCGGCCCGCGGACCTTGCAGATATCCTACCTGTGTTTTTTCTTTTTTTTTTTAAGTGTCAGCAAACACCGCCGGTTGCAGCAGCGCTCTATGGGGGCCGGGCGATTCTTTAACAGACCATTCACTTGTTAATGAGGCTTTGTTGTATTTCACCTCTTCTTAGCGCCCCTGCATCTCCACTCTGAGTGGAGATGCAGGGGCGCTAAGAAGAGGTGAAATACAACAAAGCCTCATTAACAAGTGAATGGTCTTTTAAAGACCTGTGAAGTACTCGGGTGCAGCTGTGTGTGTGCCCGGGAAGCTGTCTCAGCCCGGGCTGACACACACGCTTGGTGAGGTGACAGAGGGTGACAGAGAGAGGGAGACAGACAGAGGGAGGGAGACAGAGAGGGGGGAGACAGAGGGTGACAGAGAGAGGGAGACAGAGAGAGGGAGACAGAGAGAGAGAGGGAAACAGAGGGAGGGAGACAGAGGGAGGGAGTCAGGGGGAGACAGAGGGAGGGAGAGGGACACAGACAGAGGGGGACAGAGAGAGGGAGAGAGAGGGAGACAGACAGAGGGAGACAGACAGAGAGGGAGGGAGACAGAGAGGGAGGGAGACAGAGAGAGAGAGACAGAGGGAGGGAGACAGAGGGAGGGAGACAGACAGAGGGAGACAGACCGAGGGAGACAGACCGAGGGAGACAGACAGAGGGAGACAGAGAGGGAAACAGAGGGAGAGAGAGGGAGACAGAGGGCAACAGACAGAGGGCAACAGACAGAGGGAGACAGACAGACAGAGGGAGGGAGAGGGAGGGAGGGAGACAGAGAGGGAAACAGAGGGAGAGAGAGGGAGACAGAGGGCAACAGACAGAGGGCAACAGACAGAGGGAGACACAGACAGAGGGAGACAGACAGACAGAGGGAGGGAGAGGGAGGGAGACAGAGGGAGGCAGAGGGAGGGAGACAGAGGGAGGCAGAGGGAGGGAGAGGGAGGGAGTCAGGGGGAGACAGAGGGAGGGAGAGGGAGGGAGAGGGAGACAGAGGGAGACAGACAGAGGGAGACAGACGGAGGACGACAGACGGAGGGAGACAGATGGAGGGAGACAGAGGGAGGGAGACAGAGGGAGGGAGACAGAGAGGGAAACAGAGGGAGAGAGAGAGAGAGGGAGACAGAGGGAGACAGAGGGAGACAGAGGGAGGGAGTCAGGGGGAGACAGAGGGAGGGAGAGGAAGGGAGTCAGAGGGAAACAGAGGGAGGGAGACAGACAGAGGGAGACAGACAGAGGGAGAGAGAGGGAGACAGACAGAGGGAGACAGAGAGAGGGAGATAGAGGGAGGGAGACAGAGGGAGACAGACAGAGGGAGATAGAGGGAGGGAGACAGACAGAGGGAGACAGAGAGAGAGGGAGGGAGATGGACAGAGGGAGACGGAGGGAGAGGGAGGGAGACGGACAGAGGGAGACGGAGGGAGGGAAACAGAGGGAGGGAGACAGAGGGAGGGAGGGAGACAGAGAGAGGGAGACAGAGAGAGGGAGGGAGACGGAGGGAGAGAGAGGGAGGGAGAGAGAGAGAGAGGGAGACAGAGGGAGGGAGAGAGAGGGAGACAGAGGGAGGCAGAGGGAGACAGAGGGAGACAGAGGGAGGGAGACAGAGGGAGGGAGACAGAGGGAGGGAGACAGAGGGAGGGAGGGAGACAGAGGGAGGGAGGGAGACAGAGGGAGACAGAGGGAGACAGAGGGAGGGAGAGGGAGGGAGTCAGAGGGAGACAGAGGGAGACAGAGAGGAAGGGAAACAGAGGGAGGGAGGCAGAGGGAGACAGAGGGAGGGAGTCAGGGGGAGACAGAGGGAGGGAGAGGGAGACAGACAGAGGGAGACAGACAGAGGGAGACAGACAGAGGGAGAGAGAGGGAGACAGACAGAGGGAGATAGAGGGAGGGAGACAGACAGAGGGAGACAGACAGAGGGAGACAGACAGAGAGAGACAGACGGAGGGAGACGGACGGAGGGAGACAGATGGAGGGAGACAGATGGAGGGAGACAGAGGGAGGGAGACAGAGGGAGGGAGACAGAGAGGGAAACAGAGGGAGAGAGAGAGAGAGAGGGAGGCAGAGGGAGAGGGAGGCAGAGGGAGAGGGAGGCAGAGGGAGAGGGAGGCAGAGGGAGGGAGACAGAGGGAGGGAGACAGAGGGAGACAGAGGGAGGGAGTCAGGGGGAGACAGAGGGAGGGAGTCTGAGGTAAACAGAGGGAGGGAGACAGAGGGAGGCAGAGGGAGACAGAGGGAGGGAGTCAGGGGGAGGGAGAGGGAGGGAGAGGGAGACAGAGGGAGGGAGACAGAGGGAGGGAGACAGATGGAGGGAGAGAGAGGGAGACAGACAGAGGGAGACAGACAGAGGAAGATAGAGGGAGGGAGACAGCGGGAGACAGACAGAGGGAGACAGACAGAGGGAGAGAGAGGGAGACAGACAGAGGGAGATAGAGGGAGGGAGACAGCGGGAGACAGACAGAGGGAGATAGAGGGAGGGAGACAGAGGGAGACAGACAGAGGGAGACAGAGAGAGAGGGAGGGAGATGGACAGAGGGAGACGGAGGGAGAGGGAGGGAGACAGAGGGAGGGAGACAGAGGGAGGGAGACAGAGGGAGGGAGAGGGAGACAGAGGGAGGGAGACAGAGGGAGACAGAGGGAGACAGAGGGAGGGAGTCAGGGGGAGAGAGGGAGACAGAGAGAGGGAGACAGAGATAGGGAGATAGAGGGAGGGAGACAGAGGGAGGGAGAGAGAGAAGGAGACAGAGGGAGGGAGAGGGAGACAGAGGGAGGGAGACAGAGGGAGGGAGACAGAGGAAGGGAGTCAGGGGGAGACAGGGAGAGGGAGGGAGTCAGAGGGAGACAGAGAGAGGGAAACAGAGGGAGGGAGACAGAGGGAGGCAGAGGAAGACAGAGGGAGGCAGAGGGAGACAGAGGGAGGCAGAGGGAGACAGAGGGAGGGAGTCAGGGGGAGACAGAGGGAGGGAGAGGGAGACAGACAGAGGGAGACAGACAGAGGGAGAGAGAGGGAGACAGACAGAGGGAGACAGAGAGGGAGACAGACAGAGGGAGACAGAGGGAGGGAGACGGACAGAGGGAGACTGAGGGAGGGAGACAGAGGGAGGGAGACAGAGGGAGGGAAACAGAGGGAGGGAGGGAGACAGAGGGAGGGAGACAGAGGGAGGGAGACAGATGGAGGGAGACAGAGAGAGGGAGACAGGGAGGGAGGAGGGCGACAGACAGAGGGAGACAGACAGAGGGAGGAGGGCGACAGACAGAGGGAGACAGACAGAGGGAGGAGGGCGACAGACAGAGGGAGACAGACAGAGGGAGGAGGGCGACAGACAGAGGGAGGGAGACAGATAGAGGGAGGAGGGCGACAGACAGAGGGAGACAGACAGAGGGAGGAGGGCGACAGACAGATGGAGGGAGACAGATAGAGGGAGACAGAGGGAGGGAAACAGACAGAGGGATGGAGACAGAGGGAGACAGAGGGAGGGAGAGAGAGTGGGAGAGGGAGGGAGACGGAGAGAGAGAGAGGGAGGGAAAGAGAGAGAGAGGGAGGGAGAGAGAGATAGAGAGAAGGAGGGAGAGAGGGAGGGAGACAGAGCGAGAGAGAGAGAGATAGATAGAGAGAGATGTGTGTATGCCAGGTCTGGTGGCTCAGTGGATGAAGGCATCCGCTGCAGGGGCCTGTGTTCAACCTCATGGTCATAGTTTTTTTTTTTGCTCTGGCCCCGCCCCCCTCCCCCACTGACCCCGCCCCCACCGGTGCGGCCCTTGGCCACAAACCACACTGTAAATTTGTCCCCCGAGAGAAAGTTTGTGAGTACCCATGCACTAAACCATACTTTAATGAAGAGAGTTACCATCAACAGAATAATTGTGTGCCTGCAGTCACACATGAAGGCCAGTGTTATGAAGTCTTACATGAAAATGTGGTAGGGGAAGACAAAAAAAGTCAAACAATAAACAATATCTAGCGAAGAATTACAGGAAAAAAACGAGCAGAACCCTGTATATGAATAGAAGTGTATTTCTATTTGTAATATCAGAGACACATCAATTATGAAGCTAAGGACATTTCTAATGACATATAGAGTGTCATCACCACTTAAAAAACTCAAACTTCTCCAAACCGTAGACATCTGCCCATTTCGGACCATTACTAACCTCCAACGACATTCTTTAGGTTGTTTGAGAAATCACACGTGTGACACCACATTCCATCATATCAAAATGCTCTCCACACATCATTCAACAGTATGAAAACTTATGTGGAAATTATACTTTGTCAAAACACAGTCATTGCCATTAGAAGCACTAAATTATGCTCTACTACACTCCAATCCAGCACAAGTCAACAATATTACAGACTATTTCAAATCTAAATACTTTGATCCACTCTCTGAGAACAATAATTGTTCAGACGTTGTCTTTACTCAGAATGAATCAGAAAATCCATTAATGGACTTGGCCAATAACAAAATGGATACTCTTGAATTTCAAGAAACAATTTCTCAAATCCCTAATCAGATTGGACGGGTGCCTGTTAATCCCTGCTTTATGAACGCTGTTTGCGTGATAGCGTGAACATGCGACCTTATGTGACCTCAGCGGAATGTTTTATAGCCCAGTCCCCCTATTTAAGATGAAAATGTTACCTCGAGTTGCATGCTGATCTTGCTGTTTCAAAAGGTGTCTTTTTTCTCCTATATCGTATGGTTATCTATTCCTATCCATATGTGGTCTGGATTATCCCCTCCTGGTTGCTTCTGGATACCGGTCGTGTCATCTTCCCTCTGTGGTCTCACCACCCTCAACCATTTGTTTTACTGCCTGAGTAAGCCAATGGGATTGGAGACATACACGGCACACACAGAAACGGCATGGCTGAGGACGCTAGAGATCGCGAGCAGCGAGGTGCAGGGAGCTGGGAGTCCGGAGCCAGCAATGAGCGGAGAAGCCGAGGGAGCCTGTGAGGAAAGCGCAGTGAGGACTGGTGAGGCCCCCCTGGTAGAGGTTCTCTGTCAAAGCCCAGTCTGGCCCCATCATCGGCACCGGCTCCGGCCATGGAAGCAGCAGGCAGCACGCAGTAGTTTAAAGAGCAGCGAGCTGCAGGCCACATCAATTGCACATAGGTGGTAAGTCTTTTCCACTCACCGCCACAGCTGCAGCCCACCATTGCTATTCACTCCTATCTCCCTGCCCCGTGCCCCCTGAGCCTAGAAGCGATCATTCACATGCCACCAGGAACCAGGAAGAGTGCTTGTGCCCCTTCCCCAGTAGAAATCACCAGCGATCCATCAACAGGGGAAGGTGAGGTGGCACCGCTGCAGCATTTGGATGCACCCTGAAAAACTGGGGCCTTGAAGCGTGCTCATGCCCCTTCCCTCCGTAGAAATCACCAGTGATCACGAAACAGAATAAGGTGAGGCAGCGCTACTGCAGCTGTGGAAGAACCCTGAATACCAGGCCCTTAAACGAGTCAGGCACCATGAAATTTGGGTCTCCTTCTTCTTCAATAGAACTAGGAGCATGCTTGTACCCCTTCCTCGCAGAAAACAGCGGACAATTGCAGTGATCCAGTAAGAGGGGAGGCATGGCGGTGCTGCTGCAGCATTGGAGGAATCTGGAAATCAGAAGCTCAGAGTTCGGTTCAGAAGGCGTGACGCAGCATAAGGGGCTGTAGTCCAGGGTTGAGTCGAGGTAGGTGTGGAAGTGCCCCAGCTAGGCTCGGGTGTGGCTTTCACCCCCTGAGAAAGCTCCCCTGCCACAAGCTACCGAGCCCATCAGTGCATTTCATCAAGCAATATTTGCATTATTGCATCATTTGTTTGCAACAGTTCTAACAGTCCACAATGAGGTCAGGAAAAGTATGTGGAGCATCCAAACTGGTGAAAAAACAAGGGGGAGTCAAGAAGGAGAAGCTCATGACCAACTATGAGGCAGATTAGGTCTGTGGGACCGCCTCATTGCCTTGCTCTACATCGAAGTGAAATATTTTGCAGGTACCCTATTAGCTGAGCTACAAGAGTGGGCCGAGGAACAAGAAATTATTCCATTCAGCCAGACAGGGTTCTGCAAAGAAACCAGCACAACAACTAACATCTTAACCATATCACTCCTTACGGACATGGCCAAGGCAACAAAACAATACAATTATCGATTGCCTCTTGGACCATGGATAATCTGTTCTTTTTGCTTCGCGGGTCTTCTATTAGTACCTACGAATGTGTTTATTTTAATAAACTTTGTTTACTTCACTTCTTTTTGTGTGAGAAAATGAGAGCCATCATGCAGGCATTTCTTCAAAAAACAGGACATTTTAACGCATTATTCATCTTATCAAAAAGTGCATTTTTTACTTTTTCTTTTTGTTGGTTTTTCTTTTCTTTTGACCAAGCAATTATTCAAACACAATAAAAAAAAATTCTTCAACAAATGCTGTACATAAAACTCTATATACAGTGACAAATCACAACATTTACAGACATTACACAAACCTTCATCATATCAGTCTAGATAGTCCTACTTTATTTTAGATGTATCGGGCCCTATTAACTTGTACCTCCTCGATACAAACTTATTGTTGGGTCCAAAGTGTTGAGGTCAGAGAACACCTGTAAAAGTCTGTGTCTAAGCCGCCTTGGTCCAGCTTGGGCTTTGTGTCTTTAGGAACTTAGTTGTTCAAAACAGGGAAACCCTTGGCCTCAGTGTGGGGGGTTGCCGACGCATTTTGACCTTCGTGTGGGGACCGTGAGGATTTTCAGAAGGTCTTCCTCAGGGCTGGGAAATTCTGTGTAAGACGTTCGTATGTGCCATTGTGTCTCTTATCCTGGTGTGATACTCCAGAAGACATGGCACTTCGTCTGTTTTGTATTTCTTCTTCTCATGTGCTGATTACTCTTGGCTCGCGTCTCCATTGGTTTTGGTGCCTTAGATCATTGGTGCTCGATTCTCTGCTTTTCTCTTGATCTCCAGCGGCATGTGGGTTATGCGCGACAGGCAACCAAACAGGCATTGCATTTCTGCTTCATAGACTTCAAGGCCACATTCGACAACATAGATTGGGCACGGCTATGGAAAAAACTTGCTTGTTGGAATATTCGAAATGCTCTCCTAGACATGATAATACATCTACACGCTGGAATCTGGGTGCAAGTGAAACTGGGAAATGGCACACACCTTTCTATGCGTATCCCTATGACTAACGGGCTTAAACAAGGGTGTGTGCTCGCTCCAACCGTGTTCAATATGTATATGGCAGATTTGACACTAACTTTAAACTCATGTAATGCACACGCTCCAAGAATAGGTAGCAAGGCCTTGTCCAGCATCCTATATGCGGACGACGTGGTCCCGATTAGGCACATGCAAGTAGGCATGCAGCACCTCCTGAACGCATTACAGAGCGACGCCACAGAAAACCTCCTGGAAGTAAATCTTGATAAAACCAAAACTATGTCTATAAAAAGAACTTTAAAAGGGTCCCGTGCCTGGCATCTGGGGAACGTTGAAATTTAGAATGTGTCAAACTACAAATATCTAGGTATAAACATTGATAATGGCGGTCAATTTTTCAGTCAGCTTGAAACAATCAGAAGGAAAGGACTGGCCTTAGCAACATCTCTGAAACAACTAAAATCTAATTTGACAAGCCCCAGGCTCTCCCCTTACCTCAGGTCGCTCAAGCCAAAATCTTACCTGCCATCTCATATGGAAGCGAAGCTCGGAGAGGAAAAGACTCTAAAACCATAGACTTCACTATCATCAGAGCCTACAGGATTCTCTTCAACATACCAACTTATGCCTCGGCTGCTCAGATCAGACTGGAATTCGGGCTCACCAAACAGCACCTAGCAAGACAGGGGTCCTACCTAACATGCTGGCACAAATTCAGGAATGCCCCTTGAACACTTTAAACCATCTACTCTGGAAGGAGTTACAGCATAGATCAACATCGCCGGCCAGAAACTATTTAAAAAGTAGTCTTGCAACCACAGGTCTTTCCCATCTCTGGGATACCCCAACCACCCATGCACTATTTAAAAAAGTAATGCGAAGGACCATTAGGAGCCTCACTCTAATAGACGATAAAGCCGCCTTTGCAAAAAGGAGCCACGCATAGATGACCATCAATGGCTATAAAACGCTTTGCCCGCAAATTTACTTCAGCCTGGGTTATTCAAGGTATACGAAAGAAAGATTCCTTAAAAATCGATTGGAAAAACTTCCAGCTATCCTGCATCTTCCACCATGGCAGAGGGGGCAAACCACAACTAACTGTCGCCTGTGTAGGAATGGAACGGAGGACATGGCACACTTGATGTGACCTGTATGTATTTAAAGCAAGAAAGGGATGAAATACTCAAACCAGAATTCAACCTCTGCAGGATTCGCACACAGCAACAAGCAGTTATAGCATGCTTCAAATCAGATGCCCGCAGCTGAATTGCAAGCTAGTGAAATTTCTAACCCTGGTAGAAAACAAACTGGAAGAAGCTTGCACATATGGGGTCCTTACGGCCAGCCAAGAATAAAGGACTATGTAATCCAAAGGTAACTAGATCAAGATGACTGTACGGGCCCTACAAATCTTAAACCTTAAATTTGAAATCTTTTTGTATTATGTTTTTATTAATCTTTTTACAATTATTTTGTGTACTGAATGATTTTAAAGAACTGAGTTATTAAAAATGAATTTTGAAAATGGTTTTCATTAACCATATACAATAAAGGCTACTTACTTACCTTAAATGGAAGGGAGAGATGATAGAAACAATCATGGATTTCATTACCACTCTCCTCAGTCACGATTCAACGAGCCTTGAAGACATGACGACCCCGGTACAGGCTTGGGAGGTACTCGTCGAGACCCTCATCTTGACATTTTCGATCAAGCTCCCAACCAAACTAGTCATATGCCAGAATAGGAAAGAATGGTTCACGTCAGAACTAAGGTCCATGAAAAAAAACCTCAATAAAGAGCTCAGAAGTGCATGTTTGCATGGAAATCAATCAAGTCAAGACACAATCGCCAACATTGTCTGAATGAAACACGCCAACAAAAAAGCGATCAGGGTGCAAACAGCCAAGCGTAGTGGGGGCATTTGGACTACATTGCTACACGAAAGTCAGCACAATAATCACAAACACTTTTGGGCCAAAGTAAACAAATTGGCCAACGGCAGTAATCGGCAGCTGTATGGACAACCCACATTGCCACCGCTTATAATCAAGTGGATCAGGTCAGTTTTCCATCGGACTCAGCAGAGCTTTGTGGGGTTCAACCAACTTCTGAGGCGGACCACTTACAAATTGATCAAAAGCAGGTGGTTTAAATCATTAAAAGGCTCAGGTCTGAGGGTGCACCAGGGCCAAATCCTCCCAAATGCACTATTAAAAAAGAATTCCAGCTTTTGATCATCACATCTAACCCTCAGCCATACCTGTCCGCACATTTTTCCGAGTCTAAGAAGTACGACCTCATGCTAATTAGGCTTGGCATTTTTCCATTGAAAGGACTTAACCCCTGTATGGAAACAGTCTTGACCAAACACAGTGTCGACTTCGCGGATACAGCAAGGAAACATTGCTTTATTTGTTGTGTATCTGTCTGGTCTTATTATCACTCAGGAAGAAACTCCTACATTTATCTTTAAGACTGCTACAAATAAGGTCATGTTGACTGGTTGTAATTAAGCTATTGGGAGGGATTCAAGTTCAACTTTCATGCAAGGCTGTGAGTTTTTTGATCCTCACAGCTAAGGAGTTGAAAAAATTGAGCAAGCCTCCATAATCTCCTTTCTAATGAATCACATGGGAATGTAATGCACAGATTTCAAGACCATAACGTTTTGTTGGGCCTTTATGAACATTCTTATCCCAATGCCTCTGTCTTCTAGTCAAGTTCTAACTATCAAATTGGATAAGCAATCCAGCTTGACAAGTCGCAATTTTAGAGGAAATTGAAAAGACATACTGCACTTTAGATCTTATGGTAATCTGCATGTAAAATGAGTAAAAGTACTTAGACCAATTCCGAATTCAATGCACAAAGTATTTTCACATGTCCTACATCGAACTTTAAACAGACCTATTTTGATTATGAGCAAAATTACAGTTTGTATTTCTATGTATGCTGCGATGCCTCGGCTCTCATACAAGAATACATTTTATTCTTTATAGTGAAAACCTCTCTCATCTAATCTCATTTTGGCCTTTTAGGTTGCCTCTTCACGGTCTCTGTTTGTATGATACAAGAATTGAATACCGGATTGCATTTTATAATCACAGGCCAACAGTGATGTATTCATACATTGGCTCATCATTAAGCACTGCTAGTTAGATATATGCCGTGATGCATTCGTTTTTTACACAAGAATTAATGTACAGTTTTTATAGTCAAAATATTTTATTTCTTCTTCATATCTATTTTACATGACTTAAAGTTTAAAAAAATGTCATCTTGCTTCCCTGTTCCTGCAACTATTATCCACTTCACAGATTGTTGCACAATTTTCAGTTATTTGTGAGCTGTGATTTACCTAGGGAAAAACCTGGCAATTTTGATCGAACCAGCTGTGGAGAGATTATTTCCTCAACTGTGTGAAAAATGGACTTGACGATATAAACTCTTGTTTTTGTTTTTACTGCTGTTTTAACCTAATTATGTAACATTGTTTTACTCATAATGTATTGATATTGTAATTTTCAGTATGCTTCTATGATTTCCATTGTGAAAATTGAATAAAGCTAATTGAACCCTAATCAGATTTGCATTTGTTGCAGAAGAACACATTATAAGAAGCAAATAAAAATTATTTACCTCCTTGGAAAAACTTCAATGGAGAAATGTTGCATGCTTTCTATTTGCAGAAGAAAGATATGGGGCCAGATGTATCAAACAGTTTCACCCATTCTGTGTCTATGGGAAAATGAGTTTGTACATCTGGCCCATGATCTTTGCAAATACTATGAAATCTGCAATTACTGCCTTGCAAAACTAGACCATAACTTCAGGCCTTCACGTGCAATTCATAGCAATCTGGAAATATATACAATCCCTTCAGAACTACAGCAACTGAATTTATATTAAAACATTTTAATTCAAATAGTACATCCTTTTCAAACAATAGTCAGAATGCAACCAAAATTGGGGAAACTTCAGCCACATGAATTAGTACGAGCACTGAAATGAAAAGCTAACTAGTCTTGCAATTGATAATGAAATAGAACAACCTTTAGTGGTTGTAGTCATAGGAGCACCTACAAAACCTTTGGCAAGAATGAATTAGCATAGAAAAAGTTCAGAAAGCATTGCATTACCTTAAGAAAAACAACATAGACTATAAAGATTTTGATGTTGCAAAGTACATCTCCTCTATGTACTTTCTATTTGGAAAAGCAAATCAAACCAGACAATATGAACACATTAGTGAAGAACAAATTGAACAAATATGGAATATTATAGTATATACCCACTACTTCAAATGCTATAATTTTCCATCATGGAAAGACTGCAACATCAGGACACTACACAATCTACTTAAAGAATATCACAGGTTGAAAAGAATGTAATGATACCACTCTTACTTTTATGCACAAACTGCCTACAAATTTACAAGATGGTTACCTTCCTATTTTACATCAAATGTTCTAAATTACAATATTACTTTTATCATAAACTAAACATGGTGACCATGAGTTGTATTTAGATAATTCAGCAGAAATGTCATTATGTAGCCTGGCATGGGTGATGAAATATGCAAAATTCTCCTCTAAGTATTGTTTTCATCAATGCTTTCACATATATCAAATTACTTAGTCAGGTATATTAACAGCTGAACATGCACAGGGGTTTTTGCACAATCCAATTGATTTGTTTCCCATCAGTGTTTCATGATGACTTCTACCATATGATCATCTTGAACTGTAAATGTTCTAAACGATGACACAGGATTGGAACCAAAAAGGTAGCTTTGTCTGAAAACATATAAAAAGAAAAACAATAATGGATATACTTTGTGTTATGTTAGAAACAAATTTTAAAAAAGCATACAAATTCAATGGAAAAAACAAAGGTTTAAGCTTAGTTATAGTTAGGAAAACTTCATTTGTTATCTACACAAAAGTAACTTAAATTACATAAACCTTAAAAATTCTAAAGTTATAGTTATAACTTTAAGCTATAATTTACTCCCAGCCCAAAAATGACTACAACTCGCACACTTTTGTTCAGAGTGTTGTCAACTCACTACCCAGACTAAATGAACTATAACTTGCCCCTTCCCCATACACTGCTTATACACTATCATATAACATCACTTATAGCATGTTAAATCATACAATTCATAACAAGACTCATGACATCTCAAATAATATCAGTTACGAAAAGAGTGTGAATGGTAGAAGGCCAAGTTATAGTTAATTCAGTCTGGCTAGCAAGTTGACAACAGGAATTAATTGTAATTTTAAATCCTCTTTAATGGTAAAGTCAGAATTTAGATTACAATTTTGAAAATGACACTTTTAGAAGTTGGAATTTTCCTGCCCAAAAGCGCCTAAGGCCTTCTAGGAGTTTCCATCTGCCTGGGCCTGGTAATGGCTCCCCCAATAAATAGAGAATGAACAATAGGGGACAGAGATCTCCCCACTGAGTTAGAAGAGGCAATGATTGAGCACTCCACCCGCAGGTATGAGACTTGCATTTTGTAGTAAGTGGTAATACTGGCGAGCTACTTTACTTAATACTAAATGCAATTTGTGAATAGGGCCTCTTTGTATGAGATATGAATATGCAAAAATGGAATTCTAAAGAATGTCATAACCCAATTCTTTGGGTATGGCATATGAATATGCAAATACAGAATTTCAAATAATGACACAACCTCATTTCTATTTTATTTATTTATAAGTTTTTATATAGCGCTAGCTAGACCCGTGGGTATCAGAGAGATTTACATACAAGAAAGAAAAATAGCTTAGTGTAGCATGACATAAGGATGCATAAAATGATAAGCATAACATTTTAAGACAGCATAAATTAAAGTGGTGAATGATATGTTAGATAGTTGAAACAATCAAATAACCACCTATCATTGAGGGTCGAGTTATGAGGAGAGTGGGCTATTGAAGCCTAGTTTAGTTGGCTTGAGCTGTAAAGTATTTGTTGAGGCGAAGGAGTTTCAGGTCCCTTTTAAAGCGGGAGAAGGAGGGGTTACATCTGAGGTCTCTCCTCTTCAATTAAGACAGTAAATACTAAAAAGATAAATATGTTTTACTTGCTGTTAATGTCATTAAAATATTACATTTTCAAAGAACAATATATTAAAAAGCATATAAAGGGCCAGATGTATCAAGCATTTTTGCGTTCGCAAACGGGCAGATTCGCAGATTGAGAAGAAATTCCGGTCCAATAGGTGTCCAGCGGTGTGGGTGGGTTTTGTGATGTGCTGGGTTAGGCCGAGGTTTCTGAGGTCTCCTAGAAGGGCCAGAGAGTTTGGGTCATTGCAAAAGTTAGGGTGAAAGCTAAGGTTTCCAAGGAGGATGAAGATGCTGGCATTGATGATGAGAGGTCTGTGATATCGCTGACAAAATAGTTGCGGGGTCCTGGTGGTCTGTATATGAGGGTCCCACTCATTAAGAAGTTGGCTGTAATGCGTATATTGATACTTATCTTGAATGAGAAATGTTCCATGTAGATGGTGGGGCAGGTGCAGCCGGCACAGGTAAGAACCATGGGGTGGGGGTGGGGTCGGGGGTAAGTCGACAGGGCGAGCACAAGGTAAGTGTTTTTTTTTTTTTTAAATTTTACCCATGCCATTGTCTGTTGACTTACCCCTCCCCAACTCCACCATGCCCTATCACCCCGCCCCACCTCTCTTACCTGTGCCAGCCGCACCTGAGTGGGGGTGTAGGTAGCACAGCTGATGGTGTCTTTGAATATGATGGTGCCTCCGCCTCCGGGCTTGTGCTGGTGGTCTTGCCTGGCAATCTTGTAGCCGGCGGAGACGTACATACATGCACATGCACATGCTGACTTTATAGGGCATCTCACAATTCTGCTGTCTTTACATCAGATATCTTTGGACCACTTCAGCTTTCTATAAAATCACCCTAGTTTAGTGAGCCTGAGCCATTGTATTCTCTGAATGTCTCTCAAATTTGCATCATGGTGCATGGAGGGCACGAAGGTAAGAAATCTGTGGACTAAATAAAAAAGACCATTGATGCACTAGCAGAGGAAGAGCAGTTACCCGAATTTTCAAAACTCTAGAGAGCTAGTGGGAACAAACAAGGGGGCATATTATCGCTGGCCGTGCTTAGCGATGATAGTCCTATCGCAGGCTATCTCCGGAAATTATCGCCCTGGTAGCGCGTTATTAACAACGCGTTTCTCGAGGGCGATAAGAATTCCAGAGATAGCGAGGTTATCGCCGTTTTGCAGGGAACATCGCTGGTTTTCCAGCGATGTTCCCTGCAAAACGGCGATAACCTTGCTGATACGACCCTGTGGTCGTATCAGCAGAATCCACCCCCTATGTTAGGGATGGCTAAGTCAGGATTTTAGCAGACGATAGATTTTGGCGAAAACGGACGTTTTCGCCAAAATCTAACCTCTGCTAAAATCATGTGGGCTGCCTTGTAAATATCGCGATGTGAACATCAGCAATATTTGCACCGTAGTCCATCCGGGGTACGCCCAGTAACGCCCACTTTGCATCTCATTAGAGATGCAAAGATGGGCGTTGGGGGAAAGGGCGATAATGCAAGGATTTACGCGATAGCGTGACCTTGCTGATTAGGCGATAGAATTATCGCCGCTTTTCGTCCCAAAACGGACGCAAAGGTGGTGATAATTGTTTAGCACCTCGTTGATAATATGCCCCAAGATTCTCTAATAGTTGTAATTTTAAAAAGACAACTTGCATTTAATGAGCAGACATGTTGGATCTAAGGAAAAAATCTGACAAACATGCTGATAAGTGAAGAGTAGTCACGGAGATCAAAACCTTGTCTTTCATATCCAATTAGAAACTAATGACACCGATGAAACCTTAAGTCCTAATTCAGATCATAGTTAGTAGAGGAATTTGTGGGAATTCGGATCCTACATTACAGGTTGTAGAGCATCTAACTCCTACAGAGGTGTATAAAATAGTTCCGTAAGTTACTCACTACATAGATCAATGTTTGGTCACAAGGTGACTAGTTGGAAACTTAGCAGGGATGAGTCAAGCACTGATCTATCAGGTACTGATACACTGAGGATCATTAAACTAGTTTACACTAACATGACATATAAAGCTGAGCTGTGGCAGAAGTGTAATATACAATGAATAACTCGTTCTTATCCACTAGATTAAATCAATTATCTTTCTAACAACTATATTTTGTTTTCGTATATGAAGAGGAATAAAATTACACATTGATGCGTCGTTGTTGGCAGGATCAAGACAGAGCAGAAACATAACATTCAACCAGGAACACTATGGGCCATATTCTCAAGGAAGTGGCGGAGAGAGGCGTTAGCCTTCTTGGCTTAACGCCTCCCTCCGCCACTTCGAAAACGCGAGACTGCACCCTATTCTCAAAGATACGGTGCAGCCTTGCGTTTCCCCCTGCGATGGCGCTAAGTTTCACAACTTAGCGCCAACGCAGGCACCCTTGCACCATAGTGCAAGGGTGTCTGCAAGCAGGGAGGTTTGTTTATGTACAGGAAGGTGCCCCTTCCTGCACATAAACAAACCTTAAATGCCAGTTTGTAACTTACATGTGTGCTGCTTCATGCAGCACACATGTAAGTTACAAAACGGCATTTAAAACAAAGGTTTGTTCATGTACCGGAAGGGACACCTTCCTGTACATGAACAAACTATGGCATTTTGCTTTTTCCATGTGTGCTGCACATGGCAGCACACATGGAAAAAGCAGAAACGAGGAGAAATAAAGCATTTCTCCTCGTTCCACCACCTTAAGACCAGATTTTTCCTGGTCTTAAGTTTGGCGCTACCTCCTATTTACGCTGCCCTTGTGAATAGGAGGTAGCGTCAAACTCAATGGGTGTTGCGGTGGAACGCCCACCGCAACACCCACTGCACGCCCCTTCACGCTAAAAACAGCGTGAAGGGGGCCCTATTCACAAGGCAGCGTTAAGCAGCGTTCAGCCACTTAACGTGGCATAGCGCTGCCTTGTGAATAGTGCGAAGCCCCTATCGCCACAACAACGTCACTGAAAGTGACGTTGTGGTGGCGATGGGGGCTTGAGAATATGCCCCTATAACTTTCAAAACTTCACAAACGTAAGTGAAGCACAAACTATAATAACCCATAACAAGCATAAACTGGCAAAATACTCCTTTAATATTAATTATTATCAGTGGAGAATTAGGACGAGACAGAACTCGCTGACAGTGCAGATCTCCTGAATACCTCAGGCACAACGCTCAGCCCTTCTTGTTGGCACGTAATATTTCTAACAAATGTACAAAAGAGGGCTCCAATCTCAAATTTGCACATTTTATCCTGCACTTTTGCAATAAGTTTATCATACTATACAAGTTTGGTCCACAGCATTCCTACTTACAGGGTGCGGTTAGCCAGAGAGGGTGGAGGGATGTTTCCAAGTGTGAGCTATTTTATGTTTTGCAGCTGAATTACCAGCAACCTTATAATTATCTAGAAGTTGCCCACATTTCAAAATCCAGAGATCAAATTGAAGTAAGAAGAGAAAATGCTGAAGAGCACAACATTAATCTCTGTAATCTGCGATTATGAAGAACATACAGCACTAATAAAAAATATGTGCACCAATGCAATTTTTGCAGAACTACTCTTTAATGTGTCTGTAATTACTGCGTCAAGGAGGCTGATGACAGCCAGGTTCAGAATAAGCACACTTCATTTTTTTAGGTGTTCCTGCTTGAAGTCGGCCCAGTGTAAACATTCTGTGGGAAGCATCACCTTTCACAAAGGCTGTATCTGGAAAACAGACTGAGAAACCCAAGCCAGTTTTGAAGCATTGGACAATGGGTCCACAACCCTAACCTGTAAAATGTATATTTAAGTGGCATTCAATTCACCCCACTTTGTTGCAGTTCCAAGTTCTTCTTGATGAAGGAAGAGATTAACCGCAGCATACTTAAACAGCTGCTGTGCAACCAGGGCTGGTGGTTTTTGCTAGAAGAGTTGGGGGTGTCCCTAAAGAACCTAGATGTCTGACTGTCTGCTGAGACTGGGAAGAAGTGTGCTTGGTCCTGCTTGAGAAGAGAATGTCTAGCAAGAGAAGCCCAGTGTGCTCACAGTGTGAGAAACCCCAGAGGAAGCTGATGACCCAACAGAGTGATATGGGATTAACCTCTGCTATAAATGGTGCCCCATGGTCTCTCTGCGCAGTTTAGGAGTGACCTGTACCTAGTCTCTACCATAAGGTATAGATAGCCAAGACCTGCAGGCTCAAGGAAAGAACGCCACCACAGCCGACAGAGAGAAGTTTGTTGAGACACCTGCTGCACCTAATTGACCCAGAGGCTGCAACTGCCCCTGCAGTCATTGTTGGAAGCAACTCAGCCAAGAGGGTGTAACTGCCATCCTCAAACACTGAACTGTAGCTGCCCTGAATAGTTGTGTTATAGAAATTAGCTTCTACTGTACACGCTGCCTCTCAAGATGTACCTGTAAACCTTGTCCTGAAATTCAGTCATGGCATACCTTGCCAAAGAAGAGGCAACCAGTGAGAGTAGGTGTGTAACCAAAGTCTGCTACACAGCTGGATCATGGCAAACTAACACAGGCTAACTGTGACTGGGGGTCAGTGTCTGAAAAGTTTCAGCGCTCCGTCCATCATCGCCCTAAGTTGGCAGGGTATGCCCAGACGTGGGTCCCTTGCTCACTTTGCCACTGGATTCAAGCTAGCCTGTCTGATGAGGAGTGTTACTCTGAAACCGGTCCCAGGATGCTTGTTTCCGGTCCAGGGAAGAGCTGGTTTGGCAGTTCGGTCTGGACTGTTCCCATGAGGCACAGGGTCAAGACTGATTTGCATATAGCTGGGTCTGAACTGGGGTGGCGAAATGAGCTAAAGAATGATGATGGGTTCAACCCAGATCTGTGACTGGGGGGTGAGTGTCTGAAAAGTTTCAGCTCTCCGTCCATCATCTCCTTGTGTTTGCATTGTTCGCCCTAAGTTGGCAGGGTATGCCCAGACGTGGGTCCCTTGCTCACTTTGACACTGTTACAAGCTAGCCTGGCTGATGAGGAGTGTTACTCCGAAACCAGTCCCAGAATGCTTGTTTCCGGTCCAGGGAAGACCTGGCTAGGCAGTTCGGTCAGGACTGTTCCCATGAGCCACAGGGTCAAGACTGATTTGCATATGGCTGGGTCTGAACTTGGGTGGTGACGTAAGCTAAAGAATGATGACGTATTCAACCCAGATCTGTGACTGGGGGTGAGTGTCTGAAAAGTTTCAGCGCTCCGTCCATCATCTCCTTGTGTTTGCATTGTTCACCCCACGTCCATCATCTCCTTGTGTTTGCATTGTTAGCCCTAAGTTGGCAGGGAATGCCAAGACGTGGGTCCCTTGCTGACTTTGCCACTGGATTCAAGCTAGCCTGGGTGATGAGGAGTGTTACTCTGAAACCGGTCCCAGGATGCTTGTTTCCGGTCCAGGGAACACCTGGCTTGGCAGTTCGGTTAGCCCTAAGCCGGGTCTGTTGGCTCAGTGGACTAATGCGTCCATTGCAGGGGCCTGTGTTCAACCTCATGGTCACAGGTTCAAATCCCGGCGGGTCCACTCAGCCTTTCATCCATCTGAGGTCGATAAAATGAGTACCATTGAGTTGGGTAACAATGAACATCTGTTATTCAGCGCCAAGAGACCTCTGGGTGAATGTGCGCTTTACAAATACACATGTTATGTTATGTTAAGTTGGCAGGGTATGCCAAGACGTGGGTCCCTTGCTCACTTTGCCACTGGACTCAAGCTAGCCTGACTGATGAGGAGTGTTACTCCGACACCGGTCCCAGGTTGCTTGTTTCCGGTCCAGGGAAGACCTGGCTTGGCAGTTCGGTCTGGACTGTTCCCATGAGCCACAGGGTCAAAACTGATTTGCATATGCCTGGGTCTGAACTGGGGTGGCAAAGTGAGTTAAAGAATGATGATGGATTCAACCCAGATCTGTGACTGGGGGTGAGTGTCTGAAAAGTTTCAGCGCTCCGTATATCATCTCCTTGTGTTTGCATTGTTCGCACTAAGTTGGCAGGGTATGCCCAGATGTGGGTCCCCTGCTCACTTTGCCACTGGATTCAAGCTAGCCTGGCTGATGAGGAGTGTTATTCCGAAACCGGTCCCAGGATGCTTTTTTCCGGTCCAGGGAACACCTGGCTTGGCAGTTCGGTCTGGACTGTTCCCATGAGGCACAGGGTCAAGACTGATTTGCATATGGGTGGGTCTGAACTGGGGTGGCGAAGTGAGCTAAAGAATGATGATGGATTCAACCCAGATCTGTGACCAGGGTGAGTGTCTGAAAAATTTCAGCACTCCGTCCATCATCTCCTTGTGCTTGCATTGTTGGCCCTAAGTTGGCAGGGTATGCCCAGACGTGGGTCCCTTGCTCACTTTGCCACTGGATTCAAGCTACCCTGGCTGATGAGGAGTGTTACTCTGAAACCGGTCCCAGGATGCCTGTTTCCGGTCTATGGAAGACCTGGCTTGGCAGTTCGGTCTGGACTGTTCCCATGAGGCACAGGGTCAAGACTTATTTGCATATGGCTGGGTCTGAACTGGGGGTGGCAAAGTGAGCTAAAGAATGATGATAGATTCAACCCAGATCTGTGACTGGGGGTGAGTGTCTGAAAAGTTTCAGCGCTCCGTATATCCTCTCCTTGTGTTTGCATTGTTCGCACTAAGTTGGCAGGGTATGCCCAGATGTGTGTCCCTTGCTCACTTTGCCACTGGATTCAAGCTAGCCTGGCTGATGAGCAGTGTTACTCTGAAACCGGTCCAGGGAAGACCTGGCTTGGCAGTTCAGTCTGGACTGTTCCCATGAGGCACAGGGTGAAGACTGATTTGCATATGGCTGGGTCTGGACTGGGGTGGCGGAGTGAGCTAAAGAATGATGATGTATTCAACCCAGATCTGAGACTGGGGGTGAGTGTCTGAAAAGTTTCAGCTCTCCGTCCATCATCTCCTTGTGTTTGCATTGTTAGTCCTAAGTTGGCAGGGTATGCCAAGATGTGGGTCCCTTGCTCACTTTGCCACTGAACTCAAGCTAGCCTGACTGATGAGGAGTGTTACTCCGAAACCGGTCCCAGGTTGCTTGTTTCCGGTCCTGGGAAGACCTGGCTTGGCAGTTCGGTCTGGACTGTTCCCATGAGCAACAGGGTTCAAACTGATTTGCATATGCCTGGGTCTGAACTGGGGTGGCAAAGTGAGTTAAAGAATGATGATGGATTCAACCCAGATCGGTGACTGGGGGTGAGTGTCTGAAAAGTTTCAGCGCTCCGTATATCATCTCCTTGTGTTTGCATTGTTCGCACTAAGTTGGCAGGGTGTGCCCAGATGTGGGTCCCCTGCTCACTTTGCCACTGGATTCAAGCTAGCCTGGCTGATGAGGAGTGTTATTCCGAAAACGGTCCCAGAATGCTTTTTTCCGGTCCAGGGAACACCTGGCTTGGCAGTTCGGTCTGGACTGTTCCCATGAGGCACAGGGTCAAGACTGTTTGCATATGGCTGGGTCTGAACTGGGGTGGCGAAGTGAGCTAAAGAATGATGATGGATTCAACCCAGATCTGTGACCAGGGTGAGTGTCTGAAAAGTTTCAGCACTCCGTCCATCATCTCCTTGTGCTTGCATTGTTCACCCTAAGTTGGCAGGGTATGCCCAGACGTGGGTCCCTTGCTCACTTTGCCACTGGATTCAAGCTAGCCCGGCTGATGAGGAGTGTTACTCGGAAACTGGTCCCAGGATGCTTGTTTCCGGTCCAGGGAAGACCTGGCTTGGCAGTTCGGTCTGGACTGTTCCCATGAGGCACAGGGTCAAGACTGATTTGCATATGGCTGGGTCTGAACTGGGGTGGCAAAGTGAGCTAAAGAATGATGATGTATTCAACCCAGATCTGTGACTGGGGGTGAGTGTCTGAAAAGTTTCAGCGCTCCGTCCATAATATCCTTGTGTTCGCATTGTTTGCACTAAGTTGGCAAAGTATGCCCAGACGCGGGTCCCTTGCTCACTTTGCCACTGGATTCAAGCTAGCCTGGCTGATGAGGAGTGTTACTCCGAAACCGGTCCCAGGATGCTTGTTTCCGGTCTATGGAAGACCTGGCTTGGCAGTTCGGTCTGGACTTTTCCCATAAGGCACAGGGTCAAGACTGATTTGCATACGGCTGGGTCTGAACTGGGGTGGCGAAGTGAGCTAAAGAATGATGATGTATTCAACCCAGATCTGTGACTGGGGGTGAGTGTCTGAAAAGTTTCAGCTCTCCGTCCATCATCTCCTTGTGTTTGCATTGTTTGCCCTAAGTTGACAGGGTATGCCCATACGTGGGTCTCTTGCTGACTTTGCCACTGGATTCAAGCTAGCCTGGCTGATGAGGAGTGTTACTCCGAAACCGGTCCCAGGATGCTTGTTCCCAGTCCAGGGAAGACCTGACTTGGCAGTTCGGTCTGGACTGTTCCCATGAGGCACAGGGTCAAGACTGATTTGCATATGGCTGGGTCTGAACTGGGGGTGGCAAAATGAGCTAAAGAATGATGATAGATTCAACCCAGATCTGTGACTGGGGGTGAGTGTCTGAAAAGTTTCAGTGCTCCGTATATCATCTCCTTGTGTTTGCATTGTTCGCACTAGGTTGGCAGGGTATGTCCAGATGTGGGTCCCTTGCTCACTTTGCCACTGGATTCAAGCTAGCCTGGCTGATGAGCAGTGTTACTCCGAAACCGGTCCAGGGAAGACCTGGCTTGGCAGTTCAGTCTGGACTGTTCCCATGAGGCACAGGGCGAAGACTGATTTGCATATGGCTGGGTCTGGACTGGGGTGGCCGAGTGAGCTAAAGAAAGATGATGGATTCAACCCAGATCTGTGACTGGGGGTGAGTGTCTGAAAAGTTTCAGCGCTCCATCCATAATATCCCTGTGTTTGCATTGTACACCCTAAGTTGGCAGGGTATGCCTAGACTTGGGTCCCTTGCTCACTTTGAGACTGGCTGATGAGGAGTGTTACTCCGAAACCGGTCCCATGATGCTTGTTTCCGGTCCAGGGAAGACCTGGCTTAGCAGTTCGGTCTGGACTGTTCCCATAAGGCACAGGGTCAAGACTGATTTGCATATGGCTGGGTCTGAACTGGGGTGACGAAGTGAGCTAAAAAATGATGATGGATTCAACCCAGATCTGTGACTGGGGGTGAGTGTCTGAAAAGTTTCAGCGCTCCGTCCATCATCTCCTTGTGTTTTAACTGTGCTCCTTAACCTGCACAGGGGACAAGAAACTGAGGAGCACAGACAAGCCTGACGTATCCACCTGAGACTATTGTGTAAAGAAACGATAAGTGACATTGAAATCGGTTGCTTCTTGAAAAAGTGAGAATGTTGTGAGCAATCTGGTTCTGAGGAGTCTAATCTTGCCTAAACCTACAAAGGGGTAGGGGATGGTGATAGCAGAATATAGGGCACAGCAGGATTGTAGGTGATTACAGAAAGGAGTAGGGTGTGTAGTGCCTCACTGTTAGAATTCTACTTTGGTAGTTCTACAGAATGTGCCTATTGGATTGGTTAACATAACGTTCTGCTGTGAGATTACAGTAATTTCCTTTTCCATAATTGCTAAGCACTAAACTGGACATTATATTATTTTGTCGATTGATTGTTGAGTTCTGTACTCTCACCCCCAGAATAACTGCCTGACAAGTGATGGACTACTGGCCCTTGCTTCCCTGAGAGCCTAGTGTGGAATGGGTTCTACTTGGCCCAGTTTGCAGATTTATTGAAGGACGGGGCCCTGAACATGAGTGGGAAACAACCTTCACCACCACCACGGTTTGGGACCAGTAGCCCCAGTCTGACATGTGGCTCCCAAACGTGAGGCTGACACAAGGACATCAGTGTTGCTTTCCAAAATCGTGATAATATTTATGATTTATCTGATCCATAAAACAAAGTGTCTTAAATGCTCCACTTTATCATAGGCCATTCCATTCTCCCTCTCTTACCAACCTTGAAGAGGGTGGTCAGTGTAGCCAATCAACAGAGAAAAGGAGGCTGTAGATTCTCATTCTCTGTCATCAATACAGCTCAACCTCAAGAATGTATCCCATGGCACCATCATTAGCCCCTGCCAATAAATGGATCCCACACTCCTTGTGTGGCGGAGATGATTAAGTCCACAGCCCTAACAGGACTAAGGTTTGATCCTACGATTTCATTCTAGTTCATTCTTTGGTTCCCTGGAGTCCACATAGCACTCCTCTAACCCTCTCCTTGTCCAATCTCAGCCCAAGAAAATTCTTTTAGTGTGAGGGTGCTGGTCGCAGCGGCTGCTCTGACCACAGCACCATGGCAGTTCCCCTGCATGGAAGAAGGAGAGCCTCTGCTGTATTCACTTATGTCAGGAAACACTGGTGAAATTCTGCTCATCACCATTGGTGCAAGTCATGACAGCTATTGGGACAACAAGCTCCTCGTAACAGGGAAGAGAGATGGTCTCGAGAAATGGCCACCAGGTAGATCAAACGGATCACACAGCCTATCTATTTTTGCCTGGCTATTTCCCTACACATTGCTTCCTGAAGAGTGTGCTGGTTGCTAAATGAGCATTGATCTTATCAGGGCCAAAACAATCTGCACTGTGGATATGGTCATCCTGACAGTGGTAAAACCAGTGAATTTGTTTGCAGATTTTAATGGTATAAAAGTCTGTGGCACTGGGGTTGTTTGAATGCTTATGTTCACTGTCGGGGCTCCACAGTTTTTTTGCATGCTTTTGTAACTGGTTTACTATGTACTCCCTGTTGCTGATTTATTACTTTATTTCTTTTCTCACGGGCCTGATTACAAACTAAGGCATTATTTATCACCCCGAAAAATGATACCATGGGATATGTTATTTATCAGGTGCAATAAATAACACCTATTACTAGTTCATGGGAAGTAACATGTGGATTTTGGAGTTTAATACACCAAAATCGGCATTATAAGGCAAATGTCATGGGCCTGATTCTTAAAGGTAAACTTACGCTTTTGTGTAAGTTTACAATTGTTTGCTATTCACAAAGGGATTTACAAGTAGTATCTTTACGAGTGCGAAGTCACTACACATAAAAATACCTATCTTAGATAAGTGTTTTTATGTGCGGAGACTCCGCACTCGTAAAGATACTACTGGTAAATCCCTTTGCAAACAGCAAACAATTGTAAACTTACAAAAAAGTGTAAATTTAGCTTTGTGAATCAGGCCCAATATGTTTCCCCTGTTAAATTTCATCAAGTTTGACCTTCTGAAATTTAACAAAGGTTGAGTTATTTAAATACCTTCAAGTTCGTAATTCCGATCCATGCATAAACAGGGGTTAATGCATGGGTTGGATTATTAGAAGAAACTCGTATTCAGACTCTGAGGAAGAAATATTTAACTTACTAGTTCACCATAGCGGCGGTGAGATATACTCAGGATGGGAAAGTGACAGACTATTTTAGCTGCTCAAGTGGGGTGAGGCAGGGTTGCATACTAGCGCCTTTTTATTTACTCTTTATATTAACGGCCTAGATGCTTCCTTGCGAGGTATAAAAGCGGACTTCCCAAGAATAGGTGAACGAGCTGTACCAGTGCTGCTATATGCAGACGATGCAGTGCTTCTTGCCCGTACCCCTCATGGTCTACAGCTCTTAATTGACGGCTTTGTGAGGTTTATGGAAGATATAGATATGTCTCCTAACCTCACAAAATCGTATGTCCTGAAATGGGGAAAAAGCCAGTAAGATCATACAGTTATACAATAGGCTTGCATATCTTAGCCAAGGTTCCCGCGTTTGCTTATTTCGGTATTTTTTTCGATGGGCACTTGAATTTTAAGCACCTACTAGAAGACAAGTGTGTTGCCCTGGCTAGATCTACAGGGCAGATTTCAAACTTTGTGCACAGATTAGGGTGTCGGACCCCTGCTCTGCTTTTAAAACTGTATGACTCGATCTGTTGTGCAAAGGCCCTGTATGGGAGTGAGGTATGGGGATTTGTCAAGCCCATAAACCTGCAAAAGGTGGAGAATAAATATATGAAGCGGCTGTTGAAAGTCCCCAAAAGCACCCCTGCATTTACTGTGCATAAGGAGTTGGGAGCAAAGTATATCTCAGATGCGGTAGCAGTGAAGCCCCTACTATTTTGGCTTAAGATTTGGTCAAATGAAGAGGCTGGCTTGACAATGTTGGTCATGAAAGATTGCCTCTCACTAGATCATGCTTTGAAAATTCCCTGGGTAAAATATGTTCGGGACTCCTTTTACATGCTGGGACGACCTGATCTGTTTATTAAACCGGACTCAATAAGGTGTAAGGATAAGGTTGATATTAAAGCTTTATATATTAAATTTGCTTTAGCACAACGAGAAGAGGTAGAACTGGCTAAACAGACAGTGAGAGACCATGTTCTAACTAAAACCTCCCTGGGTATTGAACCGTATTTGACAATGATCCTGAGTGCGCTTGATAGATTTTTAATTTCGCGTTTTAGATTAAACCTTTTTCACCACCTTTTGGCGGTACCATCTGGTTTTATTTTAAAACACGAAGACAGAGGGCCCTGTGGCTGCGACGATAGGTCTCCACAGGACACCCTCCACTTCGTGCTCCTCTGCCCTTAATATGGTTACCAAAAAAGGTTTTTGAAGGGTCTGTTGAGGAAGGCTAGATTCAGACAGGCACGGGTAGCACTGTTGTTTTTAAAACTAGCAACGGATGTTTTTACACTTTTTTCTGTGGTAAATTTTTTAAGAAGTGCTTTGAAATCAAGAATCACAAGAGGGGACTGTAGTTTTATATCCTAGTTTTAGATTGATATTATTTATTCGATGGGCTCCCTCGTGTCTGTATTAAACTGATGTAAATAGTATTTATACCTATGTAGGAGCTGGATGAAATGTTTTAGGAAAAGTTTTATGTATGATTTATTGTGCTCACTCTTTTATGATTTGTGTTCAAATCGAATAAAGATGAAATGAATGAATGAATGAACTTACTAGTTCTGTATAACTCTCTGCTTTGAGTTGTCTTCCTCTTCATCAGTTTGATTTGAAATGATTTGTGCCGCAGGTGCCGCCCATCAGCATCACTTGTTACCAGACAGTCTCATGACCTTCATGGGCTTCAGGGAGCCACAGTGAGGCTATGAGCAGAAGGGGGGTCTCTGAGCTGGTGAGGGCGAAGGGCACCCATTTTAAGCCACCTGTAGCACCATTAACGCCTTTGGTAGGAGTAATCTTCTTTTATTCTAGGTCTATCTACATCTTGTGCCTGCTCCTGTGACTGTCCCAAGTCACTCTAGAGTGCTTCTAATCCAGCACTACTGGCAAGAGTAAGATCTGTTTACCAAGGATGGATAATACCTTTGACCCATGACTTTGAACTGTCTTGCTGGTTTTAGGTGCCCCAGCTATGCCGGGTCACATGACATTTGTGCCATAAATCTCAAATGTGCTGATGCCTGTCTGTGGCATCGGTGTTTTTATTGGAGATGGTGGCTTTATTGGCTGTTTCTGCTCACTTTTGTCCCTTGTTCGTTTGTTAATATGTTGCTTCTCGTGTAAGTAGCTCCCGTTTCAATGGTGCGCCAGCAGGGTAAGGAAAACAATGAATCTTGGGGACCGATGAAAAAATATAAATATGGATTTTGAGCTGTACATATACAATAATTTTATATTTATTTATGATGAAAAGTTATTTCCCAAGCCTAAATAATAAATATGAATCGCTTCGGCTACACCTAGGAGACCATGCACAGCAGCTCACTAAACTCGCCCTTTTCCTTTTTACACATTCGAGCACCCACAGAAAGTTGCGTTGTCAGCACCCCCCTTTCAGAATATAGGAGGCCTCAGGCCACCTTTCTATCTGCTTTTTAAGTCAAAATATGCCCTCCCAGGATTCATTAAAAAATGAAGCATCCATGCACACTCACCACGCACACTATACACACCACACGGGCGCGCATGCACACGCACACACAGCAGATGCCTCAGATCAAAGGATGCTTTCAGTTGCTTTCACTCTTATGGCTGACCGATTCAAGAACGTCTGCTCATGTTTGAAATTCTTTTGAAATGAAGTAAAACTGTATTTTTAGCAATCATTTTACTTGACGTTCTGTGTGAAAGATCATTCACAAAAAAAGTTTGTAGGAGAAAATCAGGGATCTATTGAATGTAATGCAAACATGCATATCCATTGAATTTGTGTTTACAGCCTGATAGGAAATAATCTCCTTCACCCATACTTACTCAACAGTGACGTAGATTTGTCACGCACTGCACGTCAAAGCCCTGAAAACAAAAAATGTTTCTCCTTTCATTAGTTCAATATTATTTGCACAACAAAATATGAGTGGTATTATATTTAGTTATGTTCTTTTCATTTATAATGTCCATGAATCACCCCGGGAGGCGTATCTCGGTGCAACCACAAGACCTAGGGAAAGGAGGCGGCTCAATTAGAACAGAGATGTCTTAAGTGCTTTCCTGAAGGGGAGATAATCTGAACAAGTTCAAATATGATGCAACAGCTTGTTCCAATAGAGAGGGGCTCGGTAGAAAAATGCCTACCCCCATCAGGACTTTTTGACACGAGGGACAGTTAACAGAGCTTTATCCCTAGATCTGAGGAGTCTAGGAGGGCAATAGTGGATAATCTTTGAAGCAAGGTAACAGGGGTATTTTCCTGTCAGGGCTTTATATGTAAGGCAGCATATTTTAAAGATGATTCTCTTCCAGACCGGTACCCAATGTAAGGTGCCCAGTTGGGGAGCAGATGCAGCCCCTGATGGAAGGTTGCAAATGGGGTGAGCTGCGGTGGTCTGCACAACTTGCAGTTTTAATAGCTACGTCTCATTGGCCGAGGCCAATAGTGCGTTGCCGTAGTCTAATCGACTAATCACACAAACCTGACCCATCGTTTTCCTTGTTGGAAGTGGGAGGAATAGAAAGGCTCTTTTCGACAAGCTCATGATTTGAAAAGAGGAACCTGAGATGGACAACACCTGCTCTTTCATTGTAAGAGGCTGGTTAAGACGGACTCCCAGGTTCTTAACCACCCGTTTGGCCGTGGGAGCAGTGCCAAGTTTAGTGGGACACCAATCAGATGCCCTCTGTTGTTAGTCCTTTCCATACAGCATAATCTCCGTTTTTCCAGCATTCAGCTGGAGACATTTCTCTGTCATCCAGGCAGTAATTGCTGTTATCTCAGCTGAAACATTTTCTTTTGCCTTGAACAAATCATTGTCAAAGGAGATTATAAACTGTGTGCCATCCACGTATGATATTATTACAAAGCCAAAGGCTTTTGCAATTTTTGCAAGGGGTGCAACACATATGTTAAAAAGGGGCTAAAACTTGAGCCCTGGTGCACCCTCTTGTCAAGTATCATAGTGCAAGACTTAAAAGAACCCAAAGTGATAGTTTGGATTCTGTTAGAGAGAAATTCGCCAAGCCAGTTTAGTACTGATTTAGTCTCCTGCAGTCTGCGAGTAACCTGGGATGTGACACAGTATTGAACGCTGCAGATAGTCTGGCAGCACTAGCATAGATGGTAAATTCATGTTCAAAGAACATCTGATGTGATCAGTGACCACTACTAGTGCTATCTCAATACTGTGTGAAGGTGTAAAACCAGACTGGGATGGTCCAGGATCTTATTAACCTCTAGGTACTCCAAGAGTTGTTTGTTTGCTAGACCTTCCCGAAGTTTTCCCAATAAAGGAAGCAGCGAGATTGGAAAATAGTTAGTGAGGTTGGAAAGCACCAGGTTGGCCTCTTTTTGGATCTGCATAATCTGAGTCGCCTTCCAGGTAGCTGGAGTTTTGGCAATGTTGACAGATAGATTGAATAAGGAGCAAATAGCAGGAGCAAGTTGGTTGGAGAGATCAGCATAGATCTTGGGAGGACAGATATCCAAGGGAGATCCCGATTTGGCTGAAGCATGTGCTTTCTGAATTTCCTTCAGACAAAATGCCTTAGACTTTCCTAGGCTTTAATCACTGCCAGGGAAGGGTAAGATGCAATTGGTCTCCTCAGGAGGGCTAGGGAAGTTCTGGTAAATATCATTAACTTTGTCTACAAAATGATTAGCCAGCGAATCACAAAGTGCTTGTGATGCCTGAATATTTTAAAAGCATGCTCTAGGGATTATGAAAATGCTAAGCACTTTTAAATAAAACTTAAGATGAATTCTTGGCCTGGTCGATTTATTTAGAGGTATACATTTTCCGGGTTATTTTTATTTTGTGGTGGTATCGAGCTAAGGCTACTGTACACATCTCTATCACATGTCTTGTTAGTGCGTCACCAGGGAACCGCCATTCCCTGAAGGTGGCATGGTGGTCAGAGGTAGCAATATGCTTGGTGGGACGCCATACACACTAATAATATCCTAACTGCACCCACAAAGGACTCAGGGCCTGATTACTATCTTGGCAAATGGGATACTCCATCAGAAGCGTGACGGATATTCTGCACACCGTACTACGAGTGCCATAGGATATAATGGAATCCTAATACAGCGGACGGGATATCTGTCACATTTCTGATGGAGTATGCCATCCCGCCAAGATCTTAATCAGACCTTAAGGTATCAGACCAAGAGATAGAGAGTAAAGAAAGTAACCAACAAGCCTGTGAGCTTTTTATTAATTTCTCTGGCAGAACAATTTGACCAATTATGCTTTAGCTTTCCTGATTTAAAGATCGATGCATTTCTCATAATAATTATTTCATAGGAACATAAATGTTAAACTATATATTAAATTGAAATAGCGATTTAATATGCTAGATTAGAAAATATAGGAGGATGAAGGCAATTTGTGGTAACAGAGGCACTCGATTCTGACTCAATTTGCTAACATTGCAAAAAAAGAGAATGCTGGTGATTGGTTCTTGGTTGGTTGACCCTTCGGTTGAATGGTTATTGATGGGTCAGTCTTCACATTTGATAGCTCAGTTGGGGTTTGTGACACAGAGTCTGATCTGTTGAGACTAGATATGATTTCGTTGTGTCATGAAAAGGACATCTTTGCATCGAATGGCCTGGATAAATACGTATGCAATTCAACAGCAATGTTAACTGGGGTTGCCTGGGCCTGCTGAGTAAAACACATGTAAAGTATGGCATGTTCAGTTTCAAGCCTGCTTGTCCGGCTCTTGCATTTTGTAAATTAAGAGCTGTGAGCAGTGATTGTCGATTGGCAATGCAAATGTCTTGTAAGTATAAAGTTGTTAAAGACTGCAGGTGGCAATTTACAAGCAGATGCTCAGGTTTCCAAATATAGCTTGATTTAATTGCAGTGTTTCAAGCTCACTGTCACATTTTTTTCGCTGGAACATTGCGAATTTATAATTTCAGAGGGAAAAAAATCATTTACTTTTTACTCCTGACAAATATAGATTTCTCTCAGCTTCTCGGTATCTGGTACCTAGATATTCAGAGAAACAAGGGGGCATATTAGCAAGAAGAGGCGATAATCATCGCTAACCCTGCTTAGCGTGATTGTTTTTATCGCCGGCTATCGCTGGAATATATCGCCACGCTAACGCTGTATTAGCAACGATTAGCGCTATGGCGATGAATATTCCAGCGATAGCGAGGAAATGGGCCAACATCGCTGAAAAACCAGCGATGTTGCATGGAGAAGGGAGAACACCTTGCTGATACGACACTGTGGTCGTATCAGCATAATCCACCCCCCATGTTAGGTATGGCTAACACCTGCTAATTGCAGGTGTTAAATAAATGGCGATGACCCCGGTTAGCGCGACTCTTCACGTCGCTAACTGGGGCCATGGCCACCTTGCTAATAGGCGATAGGCCTGTTAGCGAGTGTTTCCCAGGTTTGTTCGTCGGGAACGCCCACTTTGCATGTCATTAGCGATAAATATCGCTGACATGCAAAGAGGTAAAAACACGGGCGCTAATGCCCGAAAACTGTCTCTAACTGCTGTTAGAGACAGTTTGCTGATAGGGCGATATAAATATCGCCGCTTTAGCGGCAAAAAGTGCCGCTAAAGCGGCGATAGTGCCCTTGCTAATATGCCCCAAGGTTGGTAGGCAGCTAAGTTAAAGCAATGTGCTTTGATAACAGTGTAGGTGTCTTTGTCAAGTAAGATACTGTATAGTGACAGGGGCACGAGCCACTAAAAGAGGGAAGGGCCCATAGATAGGGAAAGTGGGTATATTATTGAACAAGAAACATTTATAAATTCAAGTATTACAATCCACGCTGCGAATTCTTTAAAAAAGCACCAACTCATTAAGGGCCTGGCTCCAACAGAGATGGCCAGTGGCCAGTAGGATTACCACCGCAGAACGAGGTAGTTTCTCCGTGAAAATTCTCCACCAAAGGAGAATTCTCTAATGGGGTGTTTATCACTTCCTTTATTTACTATATTTAATAGAAGGTGTTTGTATAGCTTGAAGGGGAACGGAGAGCTTTGCATTAGTTGAAAGTGAACCGTTGCAACAAGGGTGGGAGGTAAATACAAAGATAGTCTAACTGGAACGCAGAAACTATATAAAACAAAGGCGGGAAGTATCACTCCAAGAGCACAGTGCAGCAAAGCCATCAAGAGGAGTTCAAGGCTCACTTGCTTCCAAGTAAAGCTGGGTTTGGTACTGAGACAACAGCGGGGCCCGTGTGGTTTATCTGGAGTGCAGCGTCCTCGAAAGAGGACGGACTTCAACTCGCTTTTCAATACATCCAGTGCTTAATTTGAGCCGGTGGTTTCCGGTGCTCGGCACCGACACTTAATTGACAACACTGGCCCTCATAACAGTCTACCACATGGTGGCGCTGTTTGTCTAATGTAGAGATGAGCATAACAGCAGTTGTAAGTTAAGCCCATATACATTAAAAACAACGAATACTTGCCACCAAAGCCATTCTTATAGCTTTGGGGGCCTGAAGTGGTCTGAATTGTCAGACTTGTAGAAGCGTGATGACAAGTAGTTGTGCTGGTACTGTCACTGTCAGCGCTTGCAGGGGCGGTTTAAGTTGCAATGCATCCTGGGCCCTGGCACCTATGTTTTATAAATTAAGCACTGAATACATTGTAATTTGGATTGGCTCCGGGGGCATAATGCAGGCACCCAAACCTTCTGGGACCCCTCAGCCCATGAGGGGGGCCTCATTCAGCCCAAGGCCAGTGAACATCTGTGAGATATGGGAGACTTGCAAGCCCTCTTCACATTCTGCGGGTGGGCGGAGGGGGGCTCATCAGTTTGCATTATGCCACTAGTTGGTTCTGATACCTGGGGGTTGCTTTCACATCTTTGAGTATTTCCTGAAAATCAGAGAGTGAGAGTTCATTTTTTCTTAAAGTATGGCATTTCGGGAAGAGGGTTTTCCGGGCTTCTCAGACGCCCTGAGTCACCGAAGACAGGGCTTCTTGTTTTCAGCCACGGCCGGTGCAGGTAAGAGCTGTGGGCGGTGGGGCCGGGTGGGGGGGGATTTTGATTGACGATGACGAGGGAAAATTAATTATTTATTTAGTTTTCCCTCGTCATTGTCTATCTAAATCCCCCCCACCTGGCCCCACCGCTCTTACCTGCACGGGCCGTGGCTGCTTCTTGTTCTAGTAATGTGGGGTTCTGGTATGAAGACCGTTATCTCCTGTGCTACAGTGTTTAATTTAAAAAAGTATATGTGTAAAGCCCCAAAGTATTTTGCTGGATTCCACTGCAGCTGGCAACAGTCACAGCCCATGCTAGTGCTACCGAATGCTAGTGCATCTTACCATTCCACTCATACAAGTATAACATTGTGGACTAGTCCATGTCACCTCTATCTGAATGGGCAGCCTGGAAGTGCCAGTTCCATCCTATTTTAAAGTATGTGATTGTGCTAGGCTAAAATAATGGAAGACAGCGCCACCATGTGGTAGACTCTGGCTAATAAATGTAGATGAATCGAAATGAGAGCACCTGCAAACACTGGCAGAAATTATGCACTGTATGTATGTATATGGTATTTCTATAGCGCGAGCCTAGCCTAAAGGCAGCCTGTGCAGGTCGATTAAAAAGGGCTCCCAGCATCCATGGGGCACTGGTTGAGGAACAGTAAAACAGTTGTGATGTGCTCAACATTCTGGTTCTTGAACTAATCTTGCCACAGTGTGAAGAGCAGCCTTTAGGGGTGGAGGTGGAGTTTGGAGATGCCGACCAGTAAGGAGCTGCCGTATCTTTGCCCCTTTTTAGGGATTCTTCCAGATAATCTCACGATTTTTTTATCAAGTTATCTTTTCGAATTCCTGTCACCTCTACCTTGAGCTTTGAGGTTCAAGGCCAATGTGTGGATGTTCTATATTTCTTCTGCTATATACTGGTTGCTGTTATCATTGGCAATCTCTATTGGAGTTTTTCTGTGCCTCTGACTTCTTTCTCCTAATTGACAGTTTCGTCTAGCAGGACAATCTGTAGCTCTGTTCTTCAAGACTAAGAATTACATGTTTATGGAGCTGCCTCAGTAACCAGTGCTGGAAAGGGAGGTGTTGATCAGCATGGGTCAAAGGTGCATGGGTTATTGCTTATTGCTTAAGGAGGTTTGAGGGCATGGGGGTCCATAGCATGGCAGGATGGTCTGGCTTTGAAATGGTGACAGCTAGGTCATGTTTGATGATTTGGCCGGAAAGATGACCAGATGCTGGTAGATTTCAGTGAAGTGGTGGTAGGGATGGGCCTGTTTTCTGCTGGAATATGAGGAGTTCAATGTTCTTTACTTTATCTTCAAAGTATCAGACTAGGAGGCATATTTACAAGCCCCTTGCACCACCAGAGCGTCAATGTTTTTGACTCTCTGGTGGCGCAGTGTGCTGGCCATATTTACAAGACCACGCAAAGCCACCCTGCGTGGCTTTTCTTGGCCTTGTAAATATGGCCCCCTTTCACACATTAATCTGTGTGAAAAGGGCGCTCCATGGGTGTTGCTGTGGGTGTTCCCAAGCAACACCCATGGATTCTGACGCATTCCCAGATTTACAAGGTTTCGTAAATCTGCGAATGCGTCAGATTCTAATGCCTCCCCTGAGGAGGCGTTCAAGTGGCACAACAAGGAGAAATACCTTAATTTCTCCTCGTTTTTTGCTCTTTGCATGTGTGCTGCTTTATGCAGCACACGTAGAAGGAGGTAAACACCATCAATGATTGTTTTTGTGCATGAAGGCATGCCTTCCTGCTCAAAAACAATCATCCCTGCAATGCAAGCCCCCTTGCACCATAGTGCAGGGGTGCCTGCGTTGGCGCTAGGCATCTAAATGTGCACCAGTGCAGATAAAAGCACAGGGATGCGTCGAATTGTTGTAAATACTATACATCCCTGCACTTTCCTAAGGCGCTGCATCATTTTCTTGTAATGTGCCCCTAAATTGTTGCAGTTTTCTGTTCAGTGCTTGAGGGAAGTAGAGGTGAAGGGTCGTCTTTTCCTTCATGATCACAAAATAGCTGTCTTGTACAGTTTCTGGTGAGTTCATTTGGGATTCTAAGAAGGATGCTTTAGCTGTGAAGATGAGTTTCTTGTACTGTTTATGGACAGCTTTTCAAGATTCTTCTGCTATGGACTTAGGAACCCTGAGAAATGTCCTCTTCTCCTTTAAAACAAAAAAAGGGGGGAGTTACCCCAGTGCTGAGCAGAGGGACGGGGTATACATAGGAGAAAAAACACAAAAGTCCCTACACTTCGATATAAAGAGGGCAACCACCTCACCATGGACCAAGTGTCTATGTAAATATGTCGCTAATCTAGCATAAGTAATATGTAATAAACATTATCATCTTAGAGAATACAAATGCCTTACTCTGAGTCAGATGTCTATGTAAACCTACAACCAACCTAGCATGCGAAATATCCAGCACAAAAGTTTCTTAGAAATATGTATATATAAAAAAGGAATTTATTAAAATAAAAAGTATATTTATAAACATACAAATCACTTATCCATTCAATGGATGTAATAACTCTCCTCCCACCGGAGGTTACAATCTAAATTCTTCACGCAAGTAGATAAAAACTTTAAAAACAGTCAAAACAGTTGACGCAGCGTTTCGGTGACACCTTGATATTTTCACCTTCTTCAGGACTAAAAACAGTTTTCAACAGATCTAAATGGCAAAAATACTTTGTTTAGACACATATTCATTCCACAAGCTGGTCATGCTATACATTACAATACTTTGTTTTTACTCGCATTCTATCATGTTTAAATCCATTATTATATAAACTAGACATTTGTTCTAAGTACACATAATGCTATACTGTCTATATATATCGACACCTATTTATTGACACTTGGTCCCCCAAACTTTCATTTAAAAACTATTACGTTGTTGTTATCACATCTTTCTTCATATATTCCATTCTAGATTCATTATTGTGCTATTTAGAGGGTCATGAAATTGTCCTGTCCTGTTCTTCAAGGAACTCTGTGATTAGTGGTATTTCTGACTCTCTTATTTACTTTATGTTGCACCAGTACTATGTCAAATAAAACATTAATACTAACATGCCCATGGTGCTATCATAATCAACTCAGATTGTATTTTCTTCTAAAAGCATTATTCTCTTTTATCTCTGGTATAGGATTTCTTAATCACACAATTAATATCGACTTTCAAGGACCAAATAGATATATGCCTTGATCAATTCTGTGACAATGCCTTATAATGAGTTGGATTATGTTCCAATTCCATAATCTTAGGGGGATGAACCTTTTGTCCCACCGAAGGGCTACAGTGATAAAGCCTATAGATAAAAGAAGTAATCAATGTCTCCATGTCTCTCATCATCAATCTGAAATACGTATTGTGACACCGGTATCATTCTTATTGCATACCTTACACTTTTGATAATCTAAATCTTCTCTTTGTCCGTTAGAGCCACCGTAGTATTTGAAAATTAAGATACAGCTCTGTCTGTCTTTTCATCTATATAAAAACAGAGAACATCAGAACATATCAATTTACTCCTGCATTTTATTTTTATGCTATTATGTCGGTGGATCAAACTCAACAAAGATATCACAGCTTACCCACTCAAGTCAGCTGATGTATTATATTCTGCAAATGACGCAAATTTTGAGACCTGGCATCGACTTTTTTCACATTGGCGATATAGTGCTCTGGTCCTGATAGTCATCTATTTAGCAGGTAGTTTGAAATCTGTGAATATAGAATTCAAAGTGCCTTATTTTATGTCACAAGTTGGCGTACGATATAGCATAAAGCATTGCTATACACAGCATAAATACAACAATCTCCCGACATCTCTCTATGTTCGACATTTAGGGGGCGATTCCGATCTCGGCCGGTAGGGCACCGAATCGGATTCGGCTTAACCGGATCCGATTCGGAGCCCTCTTTCCCGACCGATTCGAACGTGCGTCCGGGCGAGCGAGTACGATGCGAGCGCACGCGAAATCGCCGACCGACTCGTTTGCGGGTCCGAACCGCTCCGACCGACTCGCACAGCCACGACTCGCACCGCGCAATGGAGACGTTCCCCGGCCGGGCAAGTACGATGCGCGCCGCGAGCAGTCCGACCGACTCGCGCCGTCCGGCTCCAAAGGGCAGTCGGAGCCAGACTTTGGGGGTCCGTGTCGGACCCCCCTGTACGCGTAGCCACGCGAGTCGCACACAGGGGGGACCCATGGGTCCCCCCTACCTGTGCATGTACGGCACGAGTCGCATCGATGCGTACCCACTGTAGGGGGCGCCCTTGTTCACCTCGCACCCATTGAGTCAATGGGAGCCCGCGTTGTACGACCGGCTCCCATTGACTTCAATGGGAGTCCGACCGAATCGAGTCCGATTGCATGCGTACGCATCGTACTCGGGCTGCTAGAGTCCGATTCGGTCGGAAATCTCTCCGGGTCCGGCTCGGTCGGAGTGATTTCTGGCCTGAATCGGAATCGGCCCCTTAGTGTTTATCAAATTTGGACTAAGGTGTCGTCACTATCGGGGCCGGTATGAGTAGCGTTCTGTTTAAATTCTACTCATTATAGTAATACTGAGCATAAACATTATATTAATGTCACTCTATCTATGATCTCAATAAAATTAACAATCTCTTTGGATGGTCGATACACCGCGTTGATTAAGCCTCCACATTCGTGTTCTTTGATGGGGCAGTAAAGAGTATCCAATACATTAAAAATGACACCCGCTAAGCTTGTAACTGCGGCGTAATCACAAAATCAAAATGAAAACTCAGCGTGCTCTTCTCCAGGTTCTACTAACCACTTGTTGGATTGAGCATGAAAAATAAAAAAATTTAAACTAATTTCACTCTCTGCAATGTCTAAATCGGGTTTAAAACCAATTTACATAGTTGTTTGCACCGCGTTCGTTTAGCAGAAATGCTTGTGTATATATGTAGAGTGAAAACGAGTATCGAGTACTTTAAATGTAAGAAAACGCTAGGCAGGTGTCTGCGGTTTGTCTGCGAAATAAAATATAAAAGAAATTAGAGCTCAACAAGCTTTCCTCTGTATCACTCACCAGGTCAGGGACTCACGGCCTCCCTGCTCTTGCGGACTTCCGGGTTCAAGGTATAAAACGATTCCGGGGTGTTGGTCTATGTATATTCCTTGACCCCACCCACTCGGGCGGAGTTAAATTTTTCACTCTAACGTACTTAAATCGGCATTGGTCTAATTATTTATTTGTAAACAGTTTATACCATATATCTCAAACTTCCACTATAGAAAATTACATTGGGTACAATATATTGTCACAGCTAAATATTAAGACACATTCTACGGGTGTCTGCGAGTGGCGGCCATTTTTGAAAACTAGGATTCACTGGGTTGCTCTTTAATGATCTGTGCCACAGGAGTTTTTTTCACCAACTTTGTTTCAGCAGTATTCTATTTTCTTTGTTCTTTAAAAGCTTTGAATATTCTAAATACCATACACGTTCTGGTCTTAAATATTACAGCGCATCAAGTGAATTATCCCAACCGGATATTTAAATCACGTTATACGCGTATCCGCCTATGGCGGCGATCTTCACGTTGTGAACTTGCTAAATGTAGCTAAAGCAATATTGCTTGTCACTTTTTCCTCATCCTTAGTGTTACTTACGTATAATGTTAATGCTACTAGTGCCCTGACAAGGTCCTGTATTGGCATTCTAATCTGATCATAGAGACTTGCACGAAATTATATGTGACTTCTAAGCTATGCAATATGCACCCCAGTTGATAAATTTAACCTAGAGAGAGACCTACAAAGTTTTTTTAGGACAATTCGTTTAAATGATTTTTTTTAAAACAAAGAATACGATGGTACACCAACCAACAATAAATCTGGCTTAAAACCAAAATCCTCGTGGACACCTTCTCTAAACCTTGTAAACAAAAATATAGACTTATTTGAAAAGGTTGTAGAGAAGAGTGTTGATGACCTCTTCACTAAAGATATCTGGTGGCAAAACAACCTAACTCCCCTAGAGAAAACTGCACTTACGAATCTAGAACAGTGCAAAGAATTAACCATTAAACCAGGTGATAAGGGAGGGAGTATCATTGTGATGGATACTAATGATTACAACAATAGGATGCTTACCCTCCTGAACAATACATCACACTACCAGAAATCCAGTAAGGAAGAGTGGAATGCATTAATTAACAAGGTGATGAGACTCTTAGATCATGCCAAAGACGATGATATCTTGTGTCCTGATGAATACAGCTTTCTTAAAAACACCAATCCTAGATTACCAGCAATATACGGTCTACCTAAGGTACATAAAGACCTTAAAAATCCCCCATGAGACCCATTGTCCAGAAGGTGGATGATGTAATTGGGGTTCAGTTATTGTTAGGACAACAGCAGTAACAGGATGCTTCAGTACGCGTTTACAAAAACAAAGGCTTTCTTAATTAATGCCATTTGGCATTTAATGCACTGTATGTGAGTATTTTGCCGCAACAGACTGGGGGTGAGAAGCCAGCAGCAGCGGGTCCGCAGGACTCCAATCACCAGGCTCCCTCGCTTCCTGGTCAGTGCCTCGTCATCCTGACAGCGCCCGGAGGCGCATACAAACAATGCCAGGCCCCCGCAGCGCGGGACGCGCCGCTTTTGTCGCAACAGACCGGGGATGGGAAGCCAGCAGCAGCGGGTGAGCAGGACTCCAATCACCAGGCTCCTTCGCTTCCTGGTCACTGCCTCGTCATCCTGACAGCGCCTGGAGCCGGATACAAACAACGCCAGTTCCCCGCAGCACGGGATGTGGGCGGGCTGCGCCTGGGCCAAGGACGGGTCCGTCCTTGCCCGTCATTGCCAGGAAGAGGCAGGGCAGGGCCACCTCTCTTGGCTCTGCGCCCCGGGGGCAGCATTACTGTGAGGTTTGTTATAAATTCTCTTTGCAGTTTTCTTTTGGCTTCCTATTTTGTTTGATATCCTGGTACATACAGGCTGGATCCTCGTCTATTGGACTCATATTGAGACATTGCTATAGCTTACTCTTGGCTCTAATCCTCAGACGCTCTGATCTCTCCGAAATGTTTGCTGGTTGTATATATTGATCCTAAGGATTGTATTGATTTTAGTATATTTTTTTTGTATTTTTATTTTTCTTACATCATTTTTGTATTTTTATCTTTCTGTCATCTTTTACTCTTTATTAACAAAACATCTAAAATCCAATGGGTAAAAGAAAATCAGCTATGAACGAGGGGGGAGGAGGACCTGAAGGACATTGCCCGAAGGCCCCTAGACGCAAACTGGCCCGTAAATCAGTAGCAACTAATGGTGTCTTCGATCGTATTGATCATTTATTAGTGGAATGTGAGGAAATCTTGACTCCTGTCGCTCCTCCAGATACACTAGGCACTTTGCACCCTTGTATGGAGGTATTGAATCCTAACAATGCATCTTCCATTGCCAATCCCATTCCGGATCCCAATTCTCCTCCTATTTCCTCCCCTATTCTTGTGAGACGTGTACTGGCGATATTTACAAAGTGGAATACACATAGCAATAGAAACCCTCCGCTAGCCATCCAAGTTAATACCAATGTTAGTGCCAACACAGTTGTATCTAAAACATTAGAGAGAAGTGTACCATCCATTGTCACCAATGTTGCTAATTCTATAGATAAAACTATAGGTACCACTGATATTACTGATAATATTGACCCAATAATTGATACCAATATCGTTTTGAGAAATAAGTTTCTCCCTTTACAGAATATGGACCACGACAAACAAAATGAAGTAATCAAATCAGGAAGTATCCTTTCTGCTGGGAGTATTCAGAGTGAAAGAATAAGTGATCTAAGGGCTAAGGGCATTTCAGATGTATTGTCAGAAGGGGGTCAGGACTTGATCTCAACTGTGTTAGGTCTAAGGGCTGAAGTCACTTCTCTTAAGACACTAATAGCAGCACTCACTGACCAAGTTAAGCTTCTCCAAGAGAGAAGCATTCATCTAACATCCCATTCTATGCCAGAAATAGGCTGTGCCCTAGGATCTACTATCAACATAAAACCCATAGTCCCCTTAATGTCTATTCCCACACGCCCTTTTGTCTTGACCTTCAATAAGAATGGTCTGCAAAAGTTCGGCAGAATACAAACCACCAATGGCCAAAAAGTGAGTTATAGTCAACACCAGGCTCAAAATCAGGGCAGGAGCATATATATGACCAATGTGCCCAAAATCACCTCACATACAGGATATGAAGATAATGACTCCCTGACTAATAAAGCTATACATTGGATCTGTAAAGTGAGGGGAATCAGATCAGTCATCAGAGAGGATATTCTATGGGCTAAAAGACTTGCTGATCACACCTTTAAAATGGACTGTATTGAGCTATTTTTTAAAGATGAGAATATCGCCCACAATCTTGTAGCCCTGGAGGCTAGATGCTGCTCCCCGACGCCAACCGGTATCCAAATAAAATATAGTCCTCAAACCCCTTCTCAGTCACAAACCAACAGCAGCACTGACATTCTAATGGGGTCTGACTCTCCACTTGCTACTGTTCATCAACTAACCAATGAAAAAGCCAGGCCTATAATCAATCATATGTTAACTTCCTAGAAAGGCTCAGTTGAAGGATGCCATGAACATTTACAAACAGATATTGGTGTCCTTAAAGAAGGCCCTTGTCTATCACAGGAGTTAACCCTAGACTTGCACTCAAGTTGTGACTCGGACGGGATTACCCTTTACGCTTGTCAGTAGGAGGTTCCACAACAGAGCTTAGGATGGTATCCTGGAATATAGCTGGTGTGAAGTCCAAAATGGCTCTTGCACACTGGGTGCAATACATAGAACAATACGACATATGTATTCTACAGGAAACTTGGTCTACCACTCCAGTTTTTATACCTGGGTATATAACTTTTTGTCGCCCAGCACTTAACAAAAAGCAAGGTCGGCCTGCTGGGGGGGCTAGTGATCTGGGTCAAAATAGATCTCCAATTAACTTTACGTGAGATCAATATTCATGGCCTGGATATTCTAGCCATCCACATTAGGGGCTGGAATGGTGTTGGATTAGATCTTTTTAATGTCTATGCCCGAGGCTCTAAAGCAGGCAATAGGTCTCCTACCATTCAATTGCTAGAAGACTGTCTGGACGGGAGGGAGTCTACTGACCCACTGATAATAGCAGGTGACTTTAATGTCACCTACGAACCGTTAGACGTAGAGGATATAGTGGAGTGTAGCAAGCTTGATGAGTTATGGTGTGTACCAGATCTTGATCTACCACCTATTAAAAAATGAACACGTACAGCATTGCAGCGTCATGCACTAACGCTCGAATATGGGCTTAGGGCAACAAATGGGCGGAAAGGTCTGATAGGAAGGGGGCGAATACTTATAACAGGACAGCTAGTTTGAGTCGCATCAACTATTTTTTATTAGATGTCAAGTTGTGGCCCCGGGTGTTGGATATGGTGGTTGGAGCGACCACTGATAGTGATCACAACCCTCTTGAGCTCACAATGTCTTCATTGTGGGCATTGGCTCAAACTACCCCAAGTATACAACTCATTACTAGGGAGATATACCCGTCGAATAACAACAGGCGAATAAAATGGGAGCGTGTCGCTATTGACACAGCGAAAATCGAAACCATAAAGATTGAACTATTAAATAGTTACAGTGAATTGGGAAGATTGCTTAAGCAGCAGGGTGGGCTTTCTAAGATTACGGAGTGCCACTCAGCCTTTTTCAAACAACTGACGTCCTATTTTACCATGCCCCATCGGCCAAAGGGTAAGCCCAAACCTGCCAGAGCTGGCATTAGTTGGTTCAATGAGGAGTGTAGGGCCTTAAGATCTAAATTAACTGTCGCCATTAGAGCAAATATTCTGCCAGACATAAGAGAAGTAAGGAGAAACTACAAGGCAGCATTAATCAAGGCGAAAAGGGCTTGGGAGGAAGATCGATGGCTCGAGATCAGTAGTGCATGCATGAGGAAAGACTCTCAGCAGTTTTGGCTTCTAGTGACAGGGGGGTAGAAAAACCAAACCCACCCTCTAACAATATCTCTATATCCACTTGGTATGATCATTTTTCTGCGGTATACACTGGATCAGTGGATATGGCTGATGAAGCTTTCTTCATTGACCATAGCAGCCATCGGACCTCAAGTCTGTTCTCCTTCGCCGAAATTACACTCAGTATAAAATCCATTGTAAGGGGTAAGGCTCCGGGGCCTGATGGCATCCCCGGAGATGTCTTTTTAAGTGATATCCCCAATTGGTCCAAATACATCTGGGCTTTGGCACATGGTATTGCTGCAGGAGCACCCATTCCACCTCTGTGGAAGGGTGCCGAGGTGATCCCAGTTTTTAAGAAAGGTGATCGTTCGCTAGCAACCAATTACAGGCCCATCAGACTGATCGATAGGGCACAGAAAGTTTTTTCGCGGGCACTTTTAGTAAAAATCACCGCATGGATGGAGGAGGAAGATATTCTGTCCCCCTTCCAGGCAGGGTTTAGAAGGAGGCTTAGCACGATCGATCAGGTCTTTTGTTTTAGTTTATTGGCCTGGAAAACTGTGTGTATTCAAAAGGGGGGCTTATATATTGCTTTTATTGATCTGAAGTCTGCTTTTGATCTCATCCCCAGGTGCAAGTTGTGGTGTGTCCTGCAGGAGCTGGGCCTTCCCCCAGAGCTCCTGGCGTTGGTTGTCCGACTTCATGAGGGCAACTACGCCAGGGTCCGCTGGGGAGATCAGGGGCAGTTGTCGGACCCGATCAGTGTGGAAAGGGGGGTCAGACGGGGTGTGTGCTGGCCCCCACCCTGTTCTCATTATTTTTTAATGGCGTTGTCCGATACTTAGCAGATGTGCCAGCGGATGCCCCGGTGCTGGGAGGAGTAAGGGTGACTACTCTTCTGTTTGCGAATGACACATTGATAGTGTCCAAAACGCCCAGTGGTCTGCAATTGCTCTTGAATCGTTTCAAGGCCTTTTGTGATCAAAGAATTCTTGAGGTTAATAACTCGAAAACTAAACTTTTGTTAATGAATCCGCATAGAACATTCAAGGGCAAAATTCTACTGGGGGGGATACCACTTGAGAGAGTGGCTACCTTTGAATATTTGGGTGTTACCCCTATCTGAGAAAATGGTATGGAAAGATCACATTTCGAAGCGGAACCTCCAGCAGAGACAGATCATTGGGGCGCTGATTCGGGAACATAGAACTTCCCAAACCAGGCCAATAGCTGCCCCCTTGCAGATTTATGAGCAGATGGTAGTGAGTTCTACCCTCTATGGGGCCTGTCTCTGGGGATTCAAAAACATTGAAAGTTTGCTTACTACTGAAAACAAATATTTAAGATCTTTATGTTTAGTCCCCCAGAGCACACCACTCCATCCTTTGCGATTAGATATGGGTAGACGCACTATTGTGGACAAAGCTAGGTTGCGCCCTTTATTATTTTGGTTGCGTCTTAGGCTAACCCCAGAGCTTTCCCATTATATGGCAGCGCTTGATGAGGTTTCCAGGCTTGATCGCTTTAAAAATATTAGGTGGCTTAATGAAGTTAGGTCACTACTAACAGCGATAGGCCTGGGAAGCTCTTGGGAAACTAGAGATGTAGGCCAATTGCCTAGCAAAGAAGTGGTTAAAACCCAATATTGGAGTTAGGTTGCACAATCCTTTGTTGCACAATCATCAGTGGGTTGCCTTACGATTGAATTCATGGAATTCAAAATGCAAAGCACCTTTGAGGCCTACTTGGATTATATAACCATCCCGCAGGATAGAAAACTTTATATCCAGTTCAGACTAGGTTGTCTCCCTGTGAATTCCTTCACAGCTGCTTGGTGCCAGCCCCTGTCTACTATACAGCATTGTCTGGGCTGCGCCGCAACGATTGAAACAATTGGCCACATCTTTTTTGCTTGTCCTCTCTATAATTCCTCAAGACACCAGTGGTTAACCCCTGTTTGCAGGTTATTAGGAACCCGCTGCCACCAGGAAGTGCTCCGCATCCTAAAATCAGATTGTAGGCCTTTTGTAGCATGTGGTGTTGCAAAGTTTCTTGGTAAAATGTGGATTATCCGAGGGTTTGCGTGTGAGACGCGATATTCTGCTTTTTATAACTGTCCTAAAAAGAGATATTCCATGCTTTGTAACACCCATGTATTGTTATAATCTGTAAACCGATCCAAATTTGATAAATTGCGGATTCCTTTTTTAAATGAGGCACATGTTTTAAAAATATTAATAGATTTAATTCTTTTAACAATTATCTCATTACATTAGCGATGACTTAATATTTTTTAACATATGTGTACCGGTCAATGTTGTTTTATCTTATGTATAATGTCGGTTCATTGTATTGCCAGCATTCGCACTTTAATGGTCGTAATGACCAAATAAAGTTATAATGAATGAATGAATAAAGTTATTGTTTTTCAACTGGGTCTGTGTTTTTGGATTTGGTGATGGTGATGGTGAGTATGAGAGAGGTGTATACAGGGAAGGCTTGTCTGGTTGGAGCATGGCAGTCTAAGAATAGATTCTCAATGTCAGTGGGGGCCGATTAGGAGAAATTTTGTATGGTCAGCGTTCTCTTTTGCTGCATGGGCTGAAGTGAGTAATAGGAGCATTTTAGAGTTTGATACAACTCTCAGTTGTTCTGCTATTATGCATTTCATGCAGTTTTACTGCAGTGAACAAGATGCAGAATTTATCCAATTTGCCCTTTGTTTTCTGATGGTCGGTAGTGCCTAATTCAGTGCAAATGGATTTTTGCATTAAAATGTACATTACAAGTTGTGTGAAATGTGCACACCTCCGAGATGTTTCCTCACATAAACAATACCTGGTGAAATATGTTGTAATTTGGTGTGACACCTCTAATACTGCAAGTAATCCCTCATTCCAACCTTGTTAGTATAGAGTGGGACAGTATTTTCACACTGAGGTTGAACCGTGAGGTGATCTATTTCATTTTCTCCACATGGCAATTCAACATACTCAGAATGTAGCTCTAAAAGCTTTCCAGAAAGATGTTCACTCACTCAAAATTGTCAGTCTGATCTGAAGAGCTATAATGCATCACACAGGAACAGCTAAGACTTGAACACTATTTCAATTAAACTCTCATCTTAATTGCAGGATAGCCTTATCCTAAGGGGTTAAATCCATATATTGTAATTGCTCTTTATGTGGCACCTGATTGGTGCCTATCAGCAAGTTCAAATTTGAATGACATCATTAAGAACAGTACATCTGCCTAACATCGGCATAATGTTGGTGACATTAATTAATCATTTACATGTAATACATATCTGTGCTGCAAGCATCAAATAATACATATATCTTCAAATTACTTACAGATATCGGATTTTTACCTGTACTTATTTGATGCAAAGGTCAAATATACTCTATTGCCAAAATAAGTTTCACATTGGAGGTCCCCACGGGCTGTTGTGCTTTAGCGCGAAGTGCAGCTCTTCCTTTGTCAGTCATTGTTGGTGGTCACTGAGGTGCAAAAAGTCAGGTTCACTGGAGCTTTGGACTGGTGGTCGTCATGGATGACAGAGTCTTGGTGCAAACAGGCATGTCCGCAGTCACAAAGTGTTCAAACCTTTGGGGGCATGGCCGAACCGCGGACCAAGATGGCCACGTAGTATTGGAGCTCCGCCGTAATCCCCGGAAACAACGGCCATCCCGGAGCCCACACGCCGATAGGCTGCATGGCGACAGCACGATCGCGCTCCTCAAGGCACCCTGATTACAACGGTACCTCTCCACCTGGCGTCGGAGGTCGGGAACCACAGCGCCTCCAAGGTGCGTGCTGTGGCCTGTGACACACCACCAAGCCGCGGCCTCAATTACAGCTCGCACGCCGTCTGGGGCAGTGGGCAGTCCCCCTTTGATTTTCGGCGCAATCGCGCTCTAACAGAAACGGGCGGCTGTGAGGCACAAACTGGAGGCTTGTTACACCTCGACTGCTACAGACACCACGGAGCGCTCAAGATCTTTGCGGGCTCTCCAGTCGGCAGAGGGTAAGCCCGCGTGTACATCCCGAGACCCGGGACGCTTAACAACCTCTTACTGAGGCCTGGTAAATCCCAGTGAGTCAGATTGAAGGACGCTCTCCCTCTCCTGCTGGTTTTGACCCTCGCCATTGTTTCACTGGCCGCTATCACATGGGCAGCAAGTAACGCACGAAGGCACCCCATGTGCCCATGGCGCCGGTGTGCCACATGCCGGCATCAGTATACCCGTTGGGGGGCGCATTCTCTCTCTGTGAGGCCCCAGCTGAGGTACGTTCCCCGTATTGAGGCTAATGCAGCCTTGCAGACTCTGCTGGCATTGGCCGGGCGGCCCCATTGGGGGCGACCATGCATGAAGGAGGCAGGAGGTGCATCAGGTGGATCATTGTCTCCGGAACAGATCGACCCTTGACCGGGGTACTTGCGAGGCGACTGGATAGAGCTGGGCCAAGTCCATCGTGATACCATTCCTTGTGGCCCCTTTCCAAGGCCATGGGCAAGGGAGATCCAAAACAGCGGAAACTAACCTTTGAAAAGGCAGGCGGTGGCACAGATTCAACGAACATCACGATTACGGAGGGAGGAGATCAGGCTACTGCCCCACCACAGCCCCCCGCGCAAGGCAATGAGGCTCTCATGGCAGAACTTAAGGCGGGCTTTCGAGCACTGGACACTCGCTTTGACGCACTTGACAAATGGCTCGACAAAATGGGAGCCAGATTGGATCAGCACGATAAGAGACTTGACACAGCAGAGGGCAGAATTTCAGATCTGGAGGATGTTTTGGCCCAGGCCACTAAGCGATTAGAGAGGATGGAAGGCCTCTTAAAAAATGTCGCCATAAAGAACGAGGACCTTGAAGCCAGGGGAAGACGCAACAACGGTTGTATTATGGGAGTGCCTGAATCAACTAATACGGGTCGACTGGGTGTTTTTTTTTTAAGGCCTCTAGTTACTTATTTGGTCGGGAATCCTTCACTGCCTCTTTTGTGGTCGAAAGGGCGCACAGATCCCTCGGTCCACGACCTAACCCTGGCTATCCACCTCGCCCCATCATGGCACGGCTTCTGAACTTTAAGGACAGGTACACTGCATTGCGGATGGCACGAGAATGTGGGTCGCTGGACTGGCAGGGTTCCTCCATCTCCTTGTACCCTGAATTCACCGCGACGGTTTAAGAGGCCCGCCGAAAATTTGCAACGATTAAGACCATGCTACTCAAGGCCGGACTAAAATACGGAATACTATACCCTGCGCGACAGAAAGTGGATGTGGATGGCAGGTCAAGGATTTTTGAAACACCGGCGGAGGCCCAAGAATTCCTCAGAATCCGAGCAAACACTGGGCCGCCAAGGAAATCGACCACGCCAGAGCGTTCGCCCCTGATGCCGAACTCTGGCTCCAGTATGGAACTGTTTTCAGCGAGCTGAAGGACTTTGCCATTGCAGCACGTTGATAAGTATTGGGTGTATTTGTTTCATTCTTCCCTTTTTTTCTTCAGGATAGTTCAGGTATTGGACTCTGGGCTCTGGCTGTGCTGAACTCTTTTTATCACATGTTTAAATGTTTCCGGGGATAAGGCGGGGCGTTGCCTCCCCCCCAGTGCGTTCGCACATTTCTTGCTATGTTTACACTTGGTAATAGTGATGTTTGCTTTAAACTACTATGGGGTTTTGGGAGTTCCCCTAGGGTGAGAATGAGGGGACGTGTGGGTGGGGAATCGGGCGGAAATTTAGTTAGTTCTATGGTATCATTTGTTCCATGACGTTCCATGTGCTAGTATTGACACGTTCATGTACTTTGTAGATATGACCACTTGTGATGATGGCGGGTAGGCTCTCCACAGTCTCTGACATTAACTTCCTTACATGGAATGTGCGGGGTCTAAATAATACCAGGAAGGGGAAACATGTGTTAAATTATTTACAGCGCCATAAGGCCGACATTGTGTTTTCACAGGAAACACATTTGTCCCCCACCACCCCTACCACTTTTGCCTCTTGCTGGGGTGTGCACCGCTACTTCGCGAACTACAGTACTTATTCCAGGGGAACTGCCATACTTATACACAAACGGTTGCCCTTCCAACTATATAACGTACATACCGATAGAGCAGGCCGTTTCACTTTGGTGACTGGGAAACTTATGGGTTATAGCATCGCTTTAATGTGTGTCTATGCGCCAAATGCGGACGACCCTGATTTTTTCCACACTCTGCACGCCCTGTTGCTTCCCTTAGGCGCAGACAACATTTACTTAGGGGGGATTTTAACCTTCTTTTGCAGCCTAAAAGAGATAGCATGGCGGACACCCCCGCCACGAAGCCCTGAGCCAGCAGGGTACTTGGTGACATTTGTGACTTTATCGGACTAGTGGAAATATGGCATACACGTTGCCCCACCGACAAGGCATATACTCACTATTCAGCCCCCCACGACACTTGGACATGACTGGACTTTTGGTTGATCTCACATACAATGGCTCCCTGGTTCCGATCTATGACCCATTTGCCTAGAACGTACTCTGACCACTCGCCAGTTATCATGCATATCCGACTCCCCAGACCAGAGGGTAGTGAAAGACAGTGGAGGTTCCTGGGGCAGGCTTTAAATGATCAATCAATCAATCAAACATTTGTAGAGCGCGCTACTCACCCGTGAGGGTCTCAAGGCGCTGGGGGGGGAGCAGCTACTGATCAAACAGCCAGGTCTTGAGGAGTCTCCTGAAGGTCAGCAGGTCCTGGGTCTGTCGTAGGTGGATGGGGAGGGTGTTCCATGTCTTGGTGGCGAGGTAAGAGAAGGATCTGCCACCAGTGGTTATTCGGTGGATGCGTGGAACGGTGGCGAGGGCGAGGTCAGCGGAGCGGAGCTGTCGGTTGGGGGTGTAGAAGGTGAGTCACTTGTTAAGCTATGCTGGTCCTGCGTTGTGGAGTGCTTTGTGAGCGTGGGTGAGGAGCTTGAAGGTGATCCTCTTGTTGACGGGAAGCCAGTGCAGGTCCTTCAGGTGGGCGGTGATGTGGCTGTGGCGGGGGATGTCGAGGATGAGGCGTGCGGAGGCATTTTGTATGCGTTGGAGTCTCTTCTGGAGTTTGGCCGTGGTTCCAGCGTAGAGGGCGTTGCCGTAGTCCAGCCTGCTGGTGACGAGGGCCTGGGTGACCATCCTTCTGGTTTCGGTGGGGATCCATCTGTAGATCTTGCAAAGCATACAGAGGGTGTTGAAGCAGGAGGAGGAGACGGCGTTGACTTGTTGGGTCATTGAGAGCGTTGAGTCCAGGATGAACCCCAGGTTGCGTGCGTGGTCGGTGGGTGTCGGCGCAGTTCCCAGCGAGGCTGGCCCCCAGGAGTCGTCCCAGGAGGAAGGGGTGGAGCCGAGGATGAGGACCTCTGTCTTATCCGAGTTCAGTTTCAGGCGACTGCTCTTCATCCATTCGGCGATGGCCTTCATCCCTGCGTGGAAGTTGGTTTTGGCAGTGGGAGAGGATCAGCTGGGTGTCATCGGCGTATGAGACTATGTTGAGGTCGTGTGATCGGACGATGTTGGCGAGCGGTGTCATGTAGACTTTGAAGAGGGTCGGGTTGAGGGATGATCCTTGGGGTACGCGGCAGGTGATCTTGGTGGCTTCGGATCGGAATGGAGGGAGGCAGACTCTCTGGATTCTGTCGATGAGGAAGGAGGTGATCCAGTCCAGGGCTTTGTCGCGGATCCCCGCGTTGTGGAGTCGTGTGCGCAGGGTGTGGTGGCAGACGGTGTCGAAGGCGGCCGAGAGGTCCAGGAGGATGAGGGCCGCGGTTTCGCCATTGTCCAGCAGGGCCCTGATGTCGTCGGTGGCGGTGATGAGGGCGGTTTCGGTGCTGTGGTTGCTGCGGAATCCGGATTGGGACGAGTCCAGGGTGTTGTTCTCTTCGAGGAATTGGGGCAGTTGTCTGTTGATGATCTTCTCGATGACTTTCGGCGGGAACGGGAGCAGGGAGATGGGCCGGAAGTTCTTGAGGTCCTTTGGGTCTGCCTTGGGTTTCTTGGGTAGGGCGTTAATCTCTGCGATGAGGTATTCTCTGCAGAAATTCGGGAGTCAATAGCACATACTTTGATCTAAATGTGGGCTCCGTCAGTACATGGGCGACTGTGTGGGAGGCATTCAAGGCGTACATAAGGGGGGAATGCATTGCCAAACACGCTGGGGTACTGAAATCACTGAGAGGCACAATTGCTCGCATAGAGAACCGTCTAAAGGACTAGGACGAAGAACAACTCAAACACCCAGACCCTAGTAAGCAGGCCAGTCGCTTGTTGCTACTGACAGAATTCAGGGAAGCTGCTGAAAGCGAAACAAATTTTCTGGGGAAATACGCCACCGCCAGGCGGTATGGCGAGGGGGACAGACCGGGACGCACACTGGCACAACTCCTGAGTCCTTGTGTGGGGAAAGCCTACATTACATCTATTTGCTCTGACGACGGGCAGATTCACACGGCCACAGCTGAGATCAGGGATGAGTTCCTCCGATACTATACAAATTTATATACCACACGCGCGATGCAATACGACGAACACTGCAGGGCTTACTTAAATGAGATCGCTATGGTATGGCTAGAAGACTATATGTAGAGGTTTTTAGCGGAGCCATTTTCTAAAGAGGAAATTGTTAGCGCCATAGATGCCCTAAATGGTACTACAGCGCCAGGGCTCGATGGCTTCACAGGCATATTTTACAAATATTCCCAAGATATACTTGCCCCGTACCTTCTTGAGGTCTATAATGAAGCCCTGGAAAATAAATCATTACCTCCCACACTCCGTGAGGCAGTAATTGTCTTACTGCCCAAAACTGGCAAGGGCCCAATGAGCTGCGGCTCTAATAGGCCGCTATCACTTTTGAATTTGGACTATAAAATCTTAGCTAAAATGATTACGTTGAGACTGGCGTTGCTCTTAGACCGCATTATATCCCCAGTGCAGTCTGGCTTCATTCCCCACAGGTCCACAGCGCTAAATTTATGCACATTGTTTGCAGTGTTGCACAGAATTGCGCCAGAGGTTCCGGCTGCGGCGGTCCTGTTAGATTCAGAAAAGTCGTTCGACTTCTTGGAATGGCCTTTCATATGGGCCGTGATGAGGAAACTGGGCATCCCCAAAGGTTTTATAGACCTCACAGCATTGCTTTACACCTTTCCCACAGCGAGACTTCGCCTGAAAGGCACACTATCCAGCCCGTTCGCTCTTACACGTGGTACCAGACAAGGTTGCCCTTTATCTCCTTTACTCTTTATACTGGCCCTTGACCCTCTGGTCCACCATTTTCAGGAGAAACACCTCCACAGAGGTATGCAGTTCAATACAGGCCCCCTCCTCATCTCGCTCTATGCGGACGACATTGTGTTGTATGTCGCCGCCCGCATGACAATTTTGATCCACTTATAAGAGAGATTCTGCGCTTTAGTGGATATTCGGGATTGGGTATAAACTGGAGCAAGTCCGAGCTACTTCCTTTAACGACGGGCACCATTCAATGGGAGTGCGAATTCCCTCTGAAATGGGTCATGACTCGGTCAGGTATTTAGGTATTCAGATTCATAGAGAAGCGGACCAGATGGTGAGGTTGAATTACGGTTCAGCTATACACAACCTTGAAGCACAGATCGAACGTTGGATAAGGCTCCCGCTTTCTATGTCCGGTAGAATTGCGCTGATGAAGATGATAGTTCTTCCGAAATTTCTATACATGTTCCACAATATCCCCATCCCGCTCCCAGACAGTTTTTTTAAGACCCTCAGATCACACCTTATCAGGCTCGCATGGGGTGGCAAAAGACCTAGGATACGATGGGAAACCATGACTTTGCCACATGAAAGGGGGGGCTGGGGGCCCCAGATTTCAGAATGTATTACCTAGTGGCACAGGGCAGCTTTGCCCATTCATGGTACCATCCAGATGTGCGTATCCCCTACAGTAGGCCTGAATCTGACTGGGTGCTCCCGACTCCGCTCCATGCCATTTTGCCTCAGGGATTTCCTCGAGTCCCTAGGGACATTCAGACAGTGTCCACCTCGAGCTGGGCGTGGCGCAAACTCTCGCGAGTGACTGGGAGCAGTTCCCTGTAGAGAAACAGAAAGGTACGAAGTTCCTATGTGTACTCTAGGTAGTGAGGAGGTGGGGAATACCTCCTGTTGGAACTGGGACCCTCACACACCCAGCAAGCTAGGTGTCATGCTTCATCATATGGGTCTGCTCCTCGTCGGGCCGGCGCTGCAATGCTCGACGGGCACCCATAAAGGGGCTCTTTTTCGGAGATCTTTAGTTCCTTGCCGTATCGGTGCCGTGGGTGTGAGGGGCCTAGGTATGTGTAGATGTGGGATGTGAATATAAAATAGGTAATAGGAACCTCTGTTATAAGTTTATTTATTCTATATGGGTCCCAACCTAATTAAAAGGAATAGGGGGGGCGACTATTTTGTTATGATGTGACAAAAATTTCGCTCAACCCCCAGGTGGTCAACATGTTTCTCGCCACAATTAGTCACGCTAATGATCAACTGGCGATTCTTCAGGACCTAATTTCAATAAACTATCTACAATGTGTGGCAAGGTGCAATGCTACCTACCAAATGCACTCCCCGTGGGTCATTACCCAGGAGAAATCAAGCAACCAACCTAGAGTACGAAAAGAGAATAAAAACCATAAAATGTTGGAGGGTGATCTTCATAGAATACATACGAAATAACGCAATATACATATTCTAGAGTCAAAACAGTAAAATCACACAGTGCTGTCATGCAATTGATACTCTTTTATAAAAACCACTGTATATACGTGCCAGAATAGAATTGTGATATCAATTATGGTGGTGAGTAAAAAGTGCTCACCTATTATAAGGTCTATGTCTGCCTCATCAATTAGCAGCGGAGTATATTGACACTCAATGTAGTGTCACTGTATAAAAAGATAGATGGGACAGAAAAACAAGTTGTTTGTAGGCTATCAGCACAATAGTTCGCTGCTTATTTGTTCACTATACCCCACACCAAAGGGGAAGAGGAGAGAACAAAGTGTGGGTCAGGATGCCAATAGCCCTGAAACAATGATTGTCCCAAGCCAATCACACACTCCCCATTTTCTATTGAACGTTCCTACCAAGCCGGTATCGCTAAAGGGAGCGCCGCCCGCAGTGTCCCCAAACCGGGAGCTCGATGAGCTGATCCAGTAAAGCGGTACACAGTATGAACGCTCCCAGTAACCCGGTCAAGAAGAATGGTACAAGCCTAGGGTTCAATATCTGAGCGCTCCTGGCGCCTGACCCCAATGTTTCTTACCTCCAATAGTTGATGTCAAAAAACGCCTCCGAACGTAGTATGCCTACTTACCTGCTCCCATTAGGAGCTTCGTGGTTGACCTACCCGCTCCGCTGCCAACGGAAGGTATCAAGTAACAGGAACTGCCTGTTTAAATACCTGTTCCCGGGACCACAGAGCTGGCCAAGTGTCCACAGCTGCAATCGAGATGGGCGTGTTAACAGAGAGAAGTGATGTCATAATGCGTAGACAACATGGCGGCCATCTTGGAGGTTGTTTTGTTGTTAACCCACAGTATTGGTGGTGAATAGATACAGTCTAAAGATCTAAACGATATAACAATAGAATATAGAAGAGTGAGAGAAAATTGGCAAATGGGAATAGGAATTTCTCGGGGGGTATCATTTCTCAACCCTCGGTAATCTAGATTGAAAGTGAGAATAGAGAGGGGGCCTCGACTTTTTTAAAAAAATGAGTAGGTGTTGCGAATGCTAGTAGGATTTCCTAAGGATAAAGTGTGTTGACAATGTGAATATAGTAGCAGTAACGCATTTATTGCTAAAAGATCGAAAGTGTGTAATTGAATGTTGGCCATCTAAGTAATGGTTTTCTCATAAATGGCGGCCTAGTTATAGGTGACTAGTTCATTGATGATGGCCATGATGAGGTAAGTGCCTTTAGCTATGATGCTCCATGGTGGTGTGGGGGAATGTTATGGAGAACATTTGGTAATGCATAGGTCCCTCATAAAGGATCATATGAGGATTACTGTTAGTAATACCTAGTGATGAGTGGTTTAATAGTAAATGACCATCTCTTAATATGCATTATACTCCTATTGCATATCGCTGATAAGAATCATGTATCAATTAATGGTACTCCAAGGGATCTCATCATTAAGGCCCCCTTTGGCTGAGTCCAAACGAAACACCCATCGTTGTTCAATCCTGAACAGAGCTGTGTGTGTGATTTGTTGATGTGCTTCAAGGACAACCCAGCGTAGGCTTTCTGGGGAATGTCTCAGTTCTGTAAAGTGGGTATATAGTTTCGTGTTTGTCTTAAGGCAACGAATGCTACTCTTATGTTCAGTTATTCTGGTCTTCACGGCTCTCATGGTCATACCAATATATCTTTTGTCACATGGGCATGTCAACAAATACACACAACGTGATGTATTACAATTCGTGTGTTTATTGATCGTCCAAGTGAAAGTGTCGGATAGTTCCAGTTTTTTAGTTTGTTTGGTCTGTGGACAAACGGTACATGATCCACATGGATAATGCCCTATGACAGGAGGGAGATCCCACAATTGTCTCTGGTTAGAGATATTATTCTTCTTGGGTCTTGTGTGTACTAACATGTCCTTAAGGTTATTAGTACGTTTAAGAGCAAATCTCGGTTTAGGTATTGCCAGCGTTCGAGTATTAAGAATCTCCCAATGTTTATTTACAGCTTTTTTGATCAGATTGGATCTTGGGGTGTATGTAGTTACACATGTCATCACATTCGAGGGTTCTTTTACATGTATATCTAAAAGACTTTCACGATGATTATTTTGTGCTCGTTTCATACATGAATTGATTTGTTTTCTAGGATATTGTCTTTTCAAAAGATTCCCTGACAGGATCTCAGCTTCAGTTTTGTAGTCATTTAATGAGCTACAGTTCCTCCTAATCCTTAAAAATTGGCTGAAGGGTAAGTTGTTTCTCAAAGTCTTAGGATGATAACTATTGTATAGTAACAAACTGTTCCTGTCAGTAGGTTTTTTATACATAGTTGTAGTTAGTTTTCCCTCTTGTAACCTAATGGTGAGGTCTAGAAAGGGGATTTCAGTTGATGAGATTGTATGAGTAAATCTCAAGTATTGATTCCTCGTGTTGATCCACTTACAAAATTCATTACATGTTTGTGTATCACCCTTCCAGAAGATGAGTATATCATCTATATACCTCTTCCATAGACTCAGGTTAACTTCGAAGGGGTTGCTGGCATGTCGAATCACCTCTTGCTCAAAGGATGCCATGTAAAGACATGCTACACTAGGAGCAAAGGTACTCCCCATCGAAGTGCCCTGAGACTGATGGAAGAGTTGGTTGTTAAACTCAAAGAAATTCTCTGTGAGTGCTAAGGTAGCACATTGCATAATGAACGGGATAGGGGTGGACCCAACCCACTCAGTTTCTGTTAATGCAGTTTCAATCACAGTGAGTGTCTCTCTCTGTGGAATATTAGTATATAGTTGTTCCACATCCAGGGTGACTAGGAGGTTGATATCAGTGGTCTCTTCCAATTCCCCGATGATACGAAGGATATCTGTAGTGTCCCTGATGTAAGAGGGAGTCTGTTTAACTAGTGGTTGCAGAAAGAAATCGCAAAACTTCGACAATGGCTCCAGGAGGGACCCAATCCCTGAGACAATAGGTCTGCCAGGGACTGGGGTGGTCCCCTTATGTATTTTAGGGAGAGTATAAAAATAATGGGTCTTAGGATGTTTTGTAATCAAAAAATCAGCTTCTTTTTTGCTGACCCACCCATTACTCTCAGCCTCAAAAACCATTGTTGCAATCTCGTTAGATAACCGAGTTGTGGGGTTCATCATAATAGGAGTATAGAATTTGCTATCCTGTAGTTGACGTAAGCATTCAGTATCATAGTCCGTCGTGGATTGAATTACCGTTGCTCCCCCTTTGTCTGCCTGTTTTATTGTAATGCTATTGTCATCTGTCAGTGATTTTATAGCTGCTCATTCCTGATTAGAAAGGTTATGAAAAGGGGCTTTGTTTTCCACATTTTCAAGTTCTTTGAGTACAGCCTTCTCATAGCACACAACCCATGGCTCCCTATTACAGAAGAGAAATTAGTTTTGCGAGTGCTTTGATCGCATTCCATTATAAAGTTTGGTGACCTGTTCCCAGGCGGGCATGTATTTGATAGCGATGGGGGAGGCATGGGAGCCGGATTGACCTTTATGCGTGCTAAGATATCGCAATATCCACTTGAGCCACAGTCTTTCGAGCCTTTAACCCTTCTAATATCTAACTCTGACGGGAATCAATTGATTTCAGGGTTATACAGGGCCAACATGACTCTGGTCCCGAGCCACGATACCAAGAGTCGAGTGGCCTGGGAGCGAGACCTGGGACATCCCATTCTGGATGACCAGTGGGCTTTCTGCTGCTCACAAATTAAGGAAATCTCCCTTAACAGCAGGCATAAGCTGATACATTTTAAATACCTATGGAGGGCGTACATGACGCCGGCCAAACTTCACGCTATTGACCCGTCCCGGCCTCACAATTGCTGAAAGTGTGGTAGCCCTTATGCTGATTTTCCCCATTTGACGTGGACTTGCCCCAAGATTGGGGAGTTCTGGGCAGCCATTTTTGAAATAATATCCCGGATGACATTTTTGGAAATAGACCCCACCCCTGAGGTCGCATTTCTGGGCTATGTATATAATATGCCCAAGCAGCTACGCAAGTTTATTGCGCTGGCGCTGCTTTTGGCTAAGCGCGAGATAGCCATTAGATGGGGCAGCAAACTTCTCCCTACAACAGGTGCATGGCTTGATTGTCTTACATTTTGCAACACGAACTGTGAACTGTATGCCACATTGCTCCCACCTAAGTCCCGACCGAAAGATATATGGGGTCCGCTTAAGACATATTTGCAGAACTTGGAGCCTGTCGCTCCTAGCCATGCTCCTGATGGAATAGCTCCAACCGGTGTGGGTTGAAATGTAATGGTATGATACTGCATTGTTTATAGATTTCGGGTTAATACTGTGGATAGGTACATGCGCACTCTGGGATGATGTGTCACAAGAAGACCAACATGTACTAGTCAGACATTGTATTTTTTTGTGTCGCTCTGCCACATATTTTGTGTATAGCATGGCACGATGGTACCATACGGTTAAACTGTTAAATGATTGTGAATGAACAACTGTGAAGATGGCATTTGATATGTATATGTCGTAAAATGATAAATAAAGTTTCAAAAAAAAAAGTGCTCAAACCTTTAGAATTTCACCTTTCTTTGCCGAGGAGTGCACTCTAATGCCAGCCAAGGGTCTAGGACCTGTGGAGGCAACTCTTTGGGATCAGTGACAGTCTAGCAGAGACCAGCAGGGCTGACTAAGATTCTGTTGCAGGTCCGGTTGCAACAGATCAGCTAAGCAGTTGCAGAGAGGTCTCTGGAGATTGTTGTGTCCTTGTAGCTCAGAACAGGAGGTCAGCCTTGAGGTTACTCAGGTCTTCCTGGGAACAAGGGAATGGTCATCTCTCCTTCAAGCAACAAGGCAGGCCTCAATCAGCAGGGCAGTCCTCTGAGTACAAAGCAGTCCTTCTGAATTCTTCCACAGGTCTAGGAGTGTACTGAAGATTTGGTCTGAGGGTCAAATATCTATACATGGTGCCAGCCTTTAAAGTATGAGAAACGCCTAGACTTCCTGCTACATCTGGTTCTGGAAATGTCTTTCCTCCCCTGCCCAGACTCCAAGAGGTCTAGGCTGACAAACAACTGGTGTCAAGTTCTTTGTGAGTGTGCTGGAGGCAGCCTCTTTGAAATGTAAGTGGGGCAGGGAACAACTCTGCCCCACCCATCCTGACATGATGGTACTCCATGCCAATACTGAGCCCACTTTGTCTCACTCTCTGGGAGGAATACACAAAAAACAACTGCTGCTCTATTGGCAGGCAACAAATGATGATGGACAAGAAAATGCCAACTTTTTAAAAGCATGACATTTCGACCTGTTCCCTTATTAAGTGTAATAAGATAAACCACTATTCTCCTATGGGAGAGAAAGGTCTTGCAGTAGTGAAAAGCAAATGTAGGAGTTTTTCACTACCAGGACATGTAAAACTTAAAAGTACATCTCCAATTTTTTAAATACACTGCACCGTACCATTTGGGCTGCTTAGGGCCTACCGAAGGGTGACTTATATGTGTTAAAAAGGGAGGTTTAGGCCTGGCAAAAGGTTTATTTTGCCCGGTTGAACTGCCAGTTAAAACTGCACACAAACTGCAATGACATCCCTGAGACATGTTTAGGGCTACTTAAGTGGGTGGCACAATAAGTGCTGCAGGCCCACTTTATTTAATGTACAGGTCCTGGGCACATGTAGTACCACTTTACTAGGGGCTTACAAGCAAATGAAATGTTCCAATCGAGTATAAGTCAATGTTACCATATTTATGGGAGTGAGCACAAGCATGTTAGCACTGGTTAGCTTTTGTAAAGTGCATAGAGTCCTAAAGCCAACAAAAACGAATTTCTGCAAACAGGAGGTGATAAGGCAAAATGTTCGGGGAAAGACCACACCAAAGGCTGTCAGGCCTACCAGTGCCTAATTATTTGAGGATGGAGCTGAAGTCTGAGTTAGGAAGATTGTGTCCTTTGTGCATCATCAAGCCAATTGAGGGTTCAGAGTGGTTGGCCCCTATAGTATTGGTGGCAAGTCTGATAAAACACTGAGATTGTATATAGATATGTGTGACTTGAACTCTAACATCTGGGTCAATCACCGGCCACTATCTAATATCAATGAAATGTTTTCCACTGTTAAAGGGGCTGTGTTGTGTACTTCTCTTGACATGTCTGCTCCATATCATCAAGTAGATTTTTGTGAAGAGTCCAGACATCTAACATCATTTGTGACAAGAGAAGAGGCAAATCATTATGTTTGAATGCCATTTGGGTTACCGTCAGCCTCTTTGGTGTTCCAGAAGTTGATGAATAATCTTTTCAAAGACATATCAGGAGTTGCCAATCGAAGAGTGAAGAGAGAACAGAAAATTCTTAAAATGGTTTGTCGTTGAGAAAGGACACATGAAAATGTTGTCAAAATGGAGTGGATTATTTGGGTCTTCACATGTCAGGTAGGGGCATAGAGCCCAAAATGAAGTTCTTGAGTGCGTATGAGGTGGCGCCTGCACCTAAGGACAAAGATCAGCGAGGTCATTCCTTTGGTTGATTGAGTATTATGCAAAATTTGTTGAAAATGTCACTAGTAAAACTTTGTTTACGTGGTTTGCTTCAAAAAATGCAAAGTATGTTTAGGACTATAAGCGTGAGAAAGTTTTTTGAGTCAAGCAAAGGAGATAGAGTTTCTGCTTGTCCTTTAAAACCATTTAACACCCACGGTTTGTGCATTATCACCATCAATGCTAGAGTAATCCAAGTTAATGCAGTATCCTTAATACCCGTAAAAATTACAGAATACACACAATGCCACAGAAATTGATGTTTCCGGATTTGTAGGAAAAAGCAACATGTTCTCCAGTTCTCCTGTCTCTTTCAGGAACCCCTGAATGTCAGACCTTAACCGGATCCAACTCGCCAGAGGCTCCAGACATAGAGCAAACAGCAGGCAGTGTACAGTCATGCCTAGTACCCCTACCTAGATTGTATTTGCTTGATGTTGCTCCATTCACTTTTACCACTGCTGTGGTGGCTTGGTAAATCAGAACCACCCTGCTACAAAAACGTGGTCCAAATCCAAGTGAAGGTATGACCAGTGAATTGAGTCAAATGCTTTTTCTGCATCAAATACCAGTATGGTTCTAGTATCTTGATCTTCCTTCATTTTGTCCAGCCAGTCTTCTGAGCTTAAGTCTCATCGCCCTTCCTAGCATAAATTCCGGTTGGTTTTTATGAACTAAAGAAGTGATTACTCTATTTACCCTCATCTCCAGGACCTTCACTAATAGTTTGCATTCAGTGTTCAGTAATGAGATTGGTTTATATTAGGTGCATAACTTCTCAGGTTTGTCTTTTGGGGTGTGACTGTAATCACTGCATGTTGGAGATCCATTTGGAAATCTCTTTGCTTCTTAGCCAATCGGATTAAATCCAGGAGGGTTAGGACTAATATTAGGGCTAGTATTTGTACATTTGCACCGGGAAGCTGTTGGCCCCAGGTTTCTTCCCATATTGCATTTGTGTCAGAGTTTCTCCTATTTCTTTTAGTTAGAGTTCAGCTCCTAAATCTCTCCTGCCTGTTGCATCAAGGACCGGAACCTGCAATTCCCCCAAAAAGACCTCTTTCTTCTCTTCTGTCTAAGAATTGAGCAAAGACTTGGGCAACCTCATAATCTGCCCTCAATACTTCATTTGGTGAGACTCTTGATTGCAAAAGTGCCCGCCAGAGATTCCAGCACATTGATATGACAGTGGTGTTCTATATCAGACCAGGAGCTCCTAGTAGTCACGCCATTGAAGTTGGCTCACCAGCCTATGTGTCTGGTTACGATTCAATGGTGAGATCTGAGGCCATTTAAGATGATGTTGCCTGAGTAAGAGAGACCCTGGTTGAAGTCGTTAATCTTCCATTGATGTTGAGCATGATAGTGCAGGAGGCCATGAAAGCCATGCTGGACTGAAGCAAACAAGGGGCCAATGAGCTGAGCTAGAGATCTGAGTGAAAGGGAGTGAGAAGAGAGGGCTGAATGAAGCTCATGCTTGATCTTGAACATTTTCCTCTGAAGGAGTTTCAGGCTACAAGAACAAGTTTCTACAGGAAGCCCATGGTCTGAGAAGTACTACAGGAAGATTTCTCAAAGTGCACCATGCTATGAGGTTGAGGAAAAGGGAGATCATCAAGTCAAGATGACAGGAGAGAGCAAGAAGTCACTGATGCATCAAAAGGATGACACAAATGACCCTGAGCATAGCTAAGCCACTCTGTGAAAAACCAAGAGGCAAATGAGAGGCCAATGAGGAAATATTGATATTGCCACATCTGACATAGCCATAGCAATCTGAGAAAAGGCTGATGTTCTGTACAGATTGGAACTGAAAAATAGGCATGCGTTATGTCCAGTTTGATCATCCATTATCTTGCAAAAGAGTGACCTGCAGGAGGTGCATTCCATTCTTGAAGTGGTAGTATACCACCCAGTGATTGAAGGAGCAGAGATTTATGATTGACCGTAGCCCATTGTCTTTCTTCCTGATATGGAAAACAGCACTGAAGAATCCTCCTTCAGAGGAAGTAGAATGATTTCTTGAGCATGGCTGATGTACCAAGGTTAAATCATCAATGGAAAAGGTATTGGGAAGTGGATGCTTGCGTTGGAGAGGTTTAGCAACAGGTTTATGTGATAAACAGATACAGTTTCTAGGGCCCATGAGTCCACCATTTATGGAGGAATTGTACAACATGACATAAATTTGAGGAAGACAAAGGGGTTGAAGGTGGAAAGGAGGGTGGGCAGGACTTACCTCGGATGTGGGAAATGAAAGAAGTCATTGTTGATTGAATCTGCAGGTGCTGCCCCAGATGATACTTGGGTGACTGAAACAGCAGTGGAAAAAAAAAGTAGGAAGGGAGAAGCTCACTTGTGTCCTCAAAAGTAATGATGGGCAAATTGGCTTTCTCAACAGCCAGATGAGTTCTCTTGAAGTTCGCTGACTGAGGCAAAAAGGTGGAGTTTGTAAAAAACCTGTTTGATTTCTGTTCCTTGTCTACAGTTATCCAGGTAGACAAAAGAGATTGAATACATTGATTGCTAAAATAAAGACCATTAGTTACTCCTCTAATAGTTTCAGAAGAAAGCTCAGCCTGCGACATCTGTAGCATTACCTCTCTGGACCTTCGAAGGCAGAGAAGAGTAAGAGAACAACACCATTTTAAACCTGTGAAGTGATCATGTAGTGTATGCATCTGTGAGTGGCCTTGCACTATTTGGAAATGGTCATAATGGCATCAACAGAATTTTGGCAATAGAGAATATGGCATTAGAAAGGGAAGCATGCCAAACAGAGAGTTTTTCCAAAGCTGCACTTACAGGGTATCGTATGGCTGGATTCACAGAGAGCACTGCGAAGGTCAGGATGAGAAAAAAGTTGAAATGCAGAGTAAGGGGACTGGGTGTTCCATGGCCGACAGACATGGAAGTTCCAAGAAACAAATGTACACAAAACATGGAAAATAATGGGTAAGAAAAGTGCTTGGTAGAAGTAGAGCTGGGGTGGTTGAAGTGTAATTGGGAAAGACACATTCCTAAGCAACATAATCACAGAAAAGGCTACCAGCACCCTACAGCATAAAAAAACATGGAGCCACTCAAAACAACATGAAATAATTAGTGGAGTTGGTGGATGGGCTGTAGTAAATCTGAAGGAAAGACTGATGGTGGGCACCTCATGCCACAGAAAAGCACAGAGATACTTTGGACCTGAATCACAAAAGTAAATTTACACATTTGTGTAAGTTTAGGATTGTTTGCTATTCACAAAGGTATTTTACTAGTGGTATGTTTATGGCTGCGGAGTCTCAGCACATAAAAGGTTAGGACAGTTCTATCTTTCTATGTGTGGAGACTACGTAGGCGCGTAAAGACACTACTAGTAAATGCCTTTGTGAATAGCAATGTTATATTCCTGAGTTTGGCCACTGTAGTGAATCAGCTCATGTTCTTACATTGCCCTCACAAATAACATTTCCAGCTGTGACCTTTGGCACACATTTGCATGCATGATGATGTTAGATTAGTTTCTCTGCAACTAAACTTGTTTTACATCTAGCTTCTCACAACATTATCACAATGCCCTGAACATCATGTACAACATCTTGTTTAACACTACGTACAAATGTCATCACTATCTTCAGCCACGGGGCAACAGGGCTATCTATATATCCATAACATCACTAATCTATGCGTACATCGCAAGGCTGTTTTCTATTATAAAAGATGAGCATCCCGATAGATTAGCAGAGGAGGTCCTTGCATGCTGAGAAATCACCACGCAGCGGTCTGACATCTCGTCAGGAATGTCCAGTTTGTAACCAAGCCGGGGTCCTTCATTCTCTCCTATCAGGTAATGGGGTTGGATCGTCCCTTGGGGGGGATTCTTGGCTTTACACCTACACACACTCTAGGTACACTCAGAGTAGGGTCTGCATAGTAGGAGTACGCTGGATTACTGCCTTTTTTTTAATGGCTGCATATATACATTCTTTTAGCACCATGGTAGAACTATATCTACTATTTACGCTTTTGGTGCTTGTAATCACGTTTATCTGCTTCTGTCCATTGAACATTGCAGCACACATATTTTATGCAAGAATAACGTTGGTTCAATAAATATTATTGAAAAGGTCCCACTGTGTATTCTCTGTATATTCCTCCGAGAATAAGTGAGCACGAATGACTGAGCGAAAGGTTCTGTACTGTTCCCATGATCCCTGAGGAGTCAGGGTTGTCATGTTCAGTGGTTGCCAGTAAATATTCTCCACCTGGGAGATTAGGGGGGGCTTACAGTGGCACTGTGAGCTAGCTAGTCTATAGGCCAACACATCCTGTGGGGGTGTCTGGAATCAGTCTTGATACCAAGCCCTTAGTTTTTGTTGTACAAACAATGCACAGGTCCTACGGATTGGTAGGAACTACACGACATGGACCTACCAATGTTGGTTAGGCACTTATATAATGGTCAAATCCGAGTAGTTCAGCTGTGCTTTCTCAGAGACCCCAACTCACATTTTAACTGGCGACGTCTGTAGTGGGAAGGGAAACAAATCCACCACAGCTGAGTAGGTATACCCTATGTATCGGCTGTAGGTGGAATCAAGCTTGGAGGATTAAAAATTCCCACATTGTGCAAACAATATCTCTATAAAATTTGGCTAAATACTTCTGCTCTAACAATGACTAAACAACAAGATGAGGACATTGGGGAACCGTTAGTTGGACTAAATATTTCAGAAAATTGCAGACAGGCAGTTAACTTAAAATTATTACAACATGCCCTCCCGGCGACGGGTGGAGATGTTACCTTCGTGGTTGAGGCATACGAAGCATTCAGAACAGAGGTATTCTATTCTTGGGTTAAATTCCCACCTGCAGATGCACACACACAGTTATTTCATGACTATATTGTAGATGACCCACCTGATGAGTATTTCCCATATGTGTGACCGGTCTTAACTTCATACACACCGCATCCAGATGCTGCTGCTTTAACATCAGCAGGAATGCGCAAACTTTACAGAGATTTATTACAAATTTGCAGAAATCAAACACAATGCGTAATGAGAACATTCACAGTCCAACATGCGGGGGCTGCACAGGTTACACAATCATACATGGCTACCACAGGTATTAGTGCACAAACACTAAATGCCATTATGACAAAGGTTCCCACCAACTGGAAGCATATCCCGTTCTGGATAGCACAAAAAACAGGCCAGCTTAAAGCAATTTTTCCCTATATGAGTCTACAGGAAAAACACAGAACACTGACAATTTGCTTATCAATGTGGATGGCTCCCCAGTTAGAAAATGGTGCCATTTAGGGCACAATTATCGCTTGCCGTATATACCAGAATACATGGTACCCCTTCAATAGCAGTCACACCAGATGTACTGAAACAGATTCAGAATGAGTATGGGCAGAGCCTGCCTTGGATCTAGGGATGAAACTGACGGGCAATTATGCCCAAGTATCAGCAAATATGTTGAGTAACATAAAAGGGGAGGCAGCAGCGGTGGCTATACGCCATCGTCTGAGGGAATTCACTCCCGAACAGCAGGAACGCGAATTGCTAAGATTATCAAAGATACATATGTCTCTTTAGGCAGAGATAATCTGGGAGACAAACCTGGGAAACCAATAGTTAAGAGTAATTCTGAAAAGAATAACTCTAAGCAGGCACCTGATTCTTCAATGAAGAAATGGGATAATAAACAGAACAAAAAAAAAACACAGTCACAGGGTGGGTCTCCTCAACAGAAACACACACCCACCGGAGATATAATTTGCGAAACCGTGACAACATTAGAAAGCCTGACAGGTATCAGGATACTGATACACGTTCATCTCGTTCCTTTCAGGAGACATCCGAAAAGTGTTCAGAGAGAGTTGGACGGTCAGAATACAGATCCGAAGAGCGAGTCAAGCTGAAAAGGGAGACACATCGCACTTCGGACTACATCATTAAACAGGAAGACAGGCAAAAGACTTCAAAACCTCAGTTTAAAAAGAAGAAGTTAGCCGGAATTAAAATTAGAAATGCCAAGGCTACTGAGGACTCTGCTTCTGAACAGGCTATGGGCAGTGACGATGCTGGACAGCGCGGCAGAAGTCACCATAGCTCACCAGAACCTAATGGACGTTCTGGGGGTAGTAGTGCTGAGTAAACATATCACCGTGGAAACACCTGATACAAGGGTAAGTGTCCCACATCGTTTATACATTATAATGCTCCAAATGGAGGGGGACATAACCAGGAAAGTGAAGGGTCTCTTTTGGGAGAACCTGGCCTATGGTTACAACATTCTTTTGGCCAAAAAGGATTGGCCACCTGAGTTCTTAATGGATTGCCCAATGGGAGAAGAAGTTATTTTACTTGCTTTTTCTGACCTCGTACCTGAATCAGTTAAAAATTCATACATGCAGGAGTGGGCGTTAGCGTTAGCACCTGCACCTTACCACAATCATGTTGGGTGGGATGATGAGTCACCTCATCATGAAATCCCATTAAAATTAATTCCTCAACCACAGAGACAATACCCGATTAAACATGAAGCAAAGAAACAAGTCAGGGAGATCTTAGATCAACTTGAGTATCAGGGTGTGCTTTAGAATTGTACCTCACCTATGAATAATCCTTTGTTTCCCGTAATGAAACCTGATAATTCAAATTGTCTAGTTGAAAAGAGGACGACACGGGGTAAGGTTTCTTCCCTTCACTCTTTAATCCGTCCGGTCACACAGCATCCCGGCAGCAACTGCAAGTGTAACCGCATTCCACGTTCCACGCAGGGAACGGAAGACAGAACAGAATGATCACGAGATCATCGGTGATCCCAACACACCCCCCTTCCTTCAAATACAAACAAAAGAATGATGAGAACATTTTTGTCAACATAGTAATAAAACACATTAGATGTACAGGTGACAGGTAAAAATAAATCATAATGTTCAATACCTTACATAGTCCCGGAATCTAGAGGGAACAACCCTTGACCTAGAAGAGCTTGCTCGGGGAACAATCTCCCTGACAGGAACAGAAACCTTTGGACTTTCCCCCAAGAGAGGCGGAGTCGTGCAATGAGTGTAAACCCCAAGTTTTCCTTTCACAAATTCAGCTTTTGACTCTGGCACTACTGAGACAGCGCACTTGTTCCAGATCTTCCCATTCTCCAACACAACAACATGCTCTCTTACTTCTCTCACTCTGACTGGGTCGGAAAACCGGGACAAACCCTTGCGAACGAGAACAGGTTTCTTGATTCTCACCCAGTCTCCCTGACGTACTGGAGATGCCCTTACACGATCTGAGGCGTACCTGGCTTGTGCGGCAGCCCTGACATCAGCTACCATCCCCAGCCTCTCCACATCCACTTCCTTCCTTGACATCCAATCCTTGTTAAGCTTAGAGCCAGCAACCCTACCCCTTAGCAAGGTGAAAGGAGATACCCCAGTACTAGAATGTAGTGATGTTATAAAGGATTCGCGAGTCTTTATCGGCACATACGTAATTGGCACACTATATTTCGACCAGGGCCCTGCGTTTAGCTCTCGGGCTTACAAAGAAGCCATGGGAAGTTTGGGTGTGGCTTTGCGGTATTCCTCCCCCTACCATCCTGAGGGAAATTCAGTTGTCAAGAGGAAAAACCGTGACTTAAAGCAATCCTTAACAGCAAGAGTATTAGGCTCGGGCGGTAGTTGGATCAATCACCAATATGGGGTCCAGAGGGCACTTAACAACATGGCAAGAAAATCCCTGGGGGGTCATACACCTTATGAGCTCCTCTTTGTGGTAATAATGTGGGTGCCCGACCTCGATAGTGTCAGCACAGTGGCGGCTGAAACACCATTTGACCTCAATGATCGTTTGGATGTTTTACGGCACCTAAAAGAATACCGAGCTTTACAAAGCAATGTCCAAGTAAAACACACCGCTACTGGGGAAGTGAAAACGGTGAGGGCAAGACCTGGCTGGGTCCCAGAGATTGGGGACCTGGTCAGAGAGAAAATAGTGGACAAGAATTTGGGCCATTCTACAGAGCGCCTGTACCTGTCCTAGCTGTCGAAGGAACGAGAATTGTCCTTCTTCCGCCCCTTGCCGGCCGCCAAGATAAAGTTTGTCTCAATTAATCTGATCAAACCACACTATGTGGCCGATTCTGAACAGTAGGCCACGTGGGCTCCTGGTTAGCCGCCACACTCCTCTCGCTACTGTACAGGAAGTTCAGATGGAAGCTTTGATAACAACTGAAGTCTCAACTTTCCAAAGAGAAGCTGTGAACGACAATAAAATTATGCTTCTCCCAGTAAAAAACAACTACAACTGTACAGTCAACAAGTACAGAAATGTCAATTAAAAAAATTGACGATGTCTATGTCAACATGTCACAGATTGAGTAATCTACCAGTTCTACAAAACCTGCTGAGCTGCCAAGAATAGACCGGACGGCGTCTAGCTACTTCGTGCATTATGATGACTTCTCATCAGATCCAAGTGAACCTGAGCTGCCGACACTGCCTCTTCCTTTTAAGCTTTGAGTTTATGCTTTCTATCGTTGGCTGAAAAAGACTTACTTCATTGTTCCCTGGATTCATCTATGGATTACAATTGGCTTACTTTTCCTGGTACTTTGGATTGGTATAGTAACTGTCTTTTTCCTACTTCTGAATGGATGCTTTCTGCCAGAATGCTCTGCAGTGCAACTCGTGAACTTGGTTCTTAAGCCCAATGCATCATCACACCGTGAACTAAGAGACTTGTCCCTGGTGAAAATTACAGCGGTTCCAGTTCCTGAAGGAATTGTATGGGACAGGGTATTGTATGATGTATATTGTCCTACTGAACTTTTGAAAATTCCTTATTTGTTCAAAATTTCTTTTAATGACATCATCACCTCTAGTACTTTCTCTGATGATAGGGACATTGAAACTGCATTACTTGCTTTCAGATTTAGAGCTATCAGTTGTATTTTCAGATGAATTGTATGATGGTACAAGTAATTTTGGAGACATGTTCTGTTACCAGCATTATGGTCACCATTTTTTACATAAAGCCAGTATCCCACGCGCTGTTTTTAGTTATACACATTGGGCCCGATTCACAGAACTAACTTACGTCAAAAACGTAAAGTTAGTACTTTTTGGTATTCACAGAATACACTTACTCATTTTGGTATTCACAGAATGCACTTACTCATTTTGGTATTCACAGAATGCACTTACTCATACTAACTTTATGTCCGCACTCGGGCCGGAGATTCCGGCCCTTTGGTGGAGATTCCGGCCCTTTGGTGGAGATTCGGGCCCGGAGGTAGAGATTCCGGCCCTTTGGTGGAGATTCCGGCCCGATGGTGGAGATTCCGGCCGGTTGTGGAGATTCCGGCCGGTGGCGGAATGTCCGCCACCGGCCGGAATCTCCACAACCGGCCGGAATCTCCACCAAAGGGCTGGAATCTCCACCAAAGGTCGAATCTCCACCAAGGGCCGGAATCTCCGGCCCGAGTGCGGACATAAAGTTAGTATGAGTAAGTGCATTCTGTGAATACCAAAATGAGTAAGTGCATTCTGTGAATACCAAAATGAGTAAGTGTATTCTGTGAATACCAAAAAGTACTAACTTTACGTTTTTGACGTAAGTTAGTTCTGTGAATCAGGCCCATTGGGAGCACTGCTCAACACCGCCGAAATGTAGTTCAAAGACCTTTGCACAAAAGTTTGTTTATTTTTCATGTTTTGAAACATCAGACCCAGCCTCATATTACTACAGGCTTGCACCTTCACCTGCAAAGAAAAATATGCTAACAAACACCAAGCTGATATACTCTGCTTCATTTATTTCCCAACCGTCTATATCGGTTTTTGACTTTTGGAAAGACACAATAGACACAAAGTCTATCTGGGGGACAAAAGAATGGCAGGTTCAGGGGAAGGAGGCCTTATTTAGAGCATGCCTCATACCTCACCAAATGATTTTCCTGAACAAGACAGTGCAACAAACTACATGTCTGGGTATAGCAAAAACAAAGGATTTGCACACACCTTGTATTCCTGCACTCTCATGTGTCGAGAACTGGCAGCACTTTAGTGAGGATACACTAGACACCATGATGCGTAATGGTTCTTTCAATTCATTGGACCCCAATTGGAAGGGTTGGTTTGTTTGGCCTGTGGACACGAACAGATGCCAATCTAGATTCCTGGGTAACACCAAAGGGTTTAGAATCAATAGGCCTGATCAATGATATGTACAGACATGTACAGACATAACACTCGGGTGGTGACATCATATAGTGTTGGGAAGTTATGCCTAGATTGGCTAAAAACCTCAACACTTACCCAGGTGAAATAACGCTTGTCCCTACTTTCTGATGACATGGATCTCAGGGATTTTTTACTAGGATCCCGGAACCCATGACAAAAGTGCTTTTTGTATGAAATATACAACGAGCTGTGAAAGATTTCCCAGCAGGAAGCTGCAGAGAGATTGCGCAACATTGATTGGGTCAATTTAGAAAAGGCTTTGGCTGTGGTTGACAATGGTATGACCACTTTGTCATCCAGAATGTGTTCACTGGGCAACAAGTGTCTTCCACAATTGACATAATTCAACAAGACATGTCTATATTACAACATGGACAGTCACAATTACGGTCAATAGTAATATTGAGCTGGACGTTACAAACGTTACATTCTGGCCACATGCCATGGCGTTACATCAACAGTACAAATATGTTTTCAGCATACGATCTAACAGAAAGACAGATGACAATGGCACGTAGAGATGTGAAGTATACCATGTTGCACATTCAAAAATTAGACCAAATACCTTTCAACATGGCTGAGACACCATCCACTGATGGTCACAACATTTCAATTCCAATATTATCTCCAATACCAACAGGTAGGTAGATGTGAAGCGCTAGGGGAAGGATATGTGCACGAGTATTGGGAATTACCATTCAGGTTTAGATGCAGGAATGGGAACACAGATGTTTTCTTAGTGGCTCCGACTGTGAAGACGTCTTAAGCGGTTCCTTGGTTTGTAAGGAAATTTCTCTCCATGGGGCATGCAATGCTTCAATGGCAAACTTGTCTTGTTATCTGAAGGGTTCCCCAGCTGCTGTGATTCATCCTGTGTTCAGGCTGCTCTTGAATGGGAGCAATTTGATGCTGAATGATCAAGGTTGCTGCGGAATGGAATCAGGCATCACTCATCTAGTGACCGTTAATTTCATAGTCACTTGCTGTACACAAGTACTGTTTCCACCTGCCTGCACAGTTAGGGAGGCAGCACTATGGCCTTCAATAAATGTTTCCAACATAAATTTTGATACCCTGAGCAAACTGAAAGTCATGCTTTTACAAAAAGATGTGGCCTTAACTTCAGCCAAAGAGCCGTTTGATCTCCAGGTTGCAAGGTCCTCGTCTGAGATACAGACACTAGTCTACACTAACTTCCCACTGCATTTTGGGGAGCTGGTCCATCGTATCTTTAACATGTCTGATACGAAGGAAATAGTGCACTATTTAAATGTATTGGCTCTGGTTTGGTTCGCACCTTTTAAACGATTTTCAGAGTTATACCATCCTTCATACACTCCGTGTTGGGAAGCATTTCTGGAGGGCTCCTGCTTGTCCAGCTACTTGTGGCGGGGGTCCTGATTTTACTTTTTCTGCTCCGCAATGGACCTCCCAGTTCAAATCGGAATGGAGACACCACTACTGGTGCTGCGTTGCCATGAGCGCATGGTACACTGCTTCAGCACACCTCGGCTTCAAGAACGAAATGAGCATTGGTTCTTATCCTTCAGGCGTGTGTGGCTTGACTGCATACAGCCTGTCTTCCGCTGTCTGCTCTGTAACCACAAATGTGTCTTGGATATGTCTCAGATCAGAACTGGTTGCGCTACCGGACATTGAAGTACTGATGGACCCCTTAAAGGCCCATGCGTATTGCTGTCCCCAGCATATTCCAATGATGATGAATGCCTTCTTAGAGCCACCCTGGGATGCTTCCGCTCCTAGTGATGCGGACAACTTGTGGGATATGACACCTCCCTCAGCGGCTGCTATGGGAACTGGATGGAATCACCTTTGCTCCATAAACATGTAATGAGGTGTGCCTCTGGGAACGTCTGCGGATGTGGGCAACAGCAATGTTGCGTCTACCACTCAGAACACATAAACAATTGGCCTTTTTCCGTGTGGGAACAATTTTGTCTCTTTTTAAACAAAATGTACCAAAACTGCTTTTTCTTTTTCAGGCACCATGGCTTTTTGAGTGCTTGGGATCTCAAATAACATAATGACTATTAAAACTTTATTTACATATTTTATTGGGAAGCCCACTTTTAGATGCTTTTAAAGAGTAGTTTTTTAACGTTTCTAAAATTGTCTGATGGCTTTTTAGATAGCTTTTTAGATATTGACCCTTAGTATGAGGAGTGAGTGTTATATTCCCGAGTTAGGCCCATGTAGCAAAGCAGCTCATTTTCTTACATTGTCCTCACAAATAACATTTCCAGCTGTGACCTTTGGCACACATTTGCACACACAACAATGTTGGATTAGTTTCTCTGAAACTAAACTTGTTTTATATCTAGCTTCACACAACATTATCACAATGCCTGAACATCATGTACAAGGTCTTGTTTCACAAAATGTACAAATGTCATCACTATCTTCATCCACGGGATGACAGGGCTATCTATATATCCATAACATCACTAATCTATGCATACATCGCAAGGCTGCTTTCTATTATAAAAGATGAGCATCGCAATAGATTAGTAGAGGAGGTAATTCTGCTGACACCGAGGATCCTTGCATGCTAAGAAATCCCCACGCAGCGGTCTGACATCTTGTGAGGGGTGTCCAGTTTGTGATGAAGACGGGGTCCTTCATTCTCTCACATCAAGTAATGGGGTTGGATTATCCCTTGGGGGGATTCTTGGCTTTACACCTATACACATTCTAGGTACACTCAGAGTAGGGTCCGCATAGTAGGAGTATGCAGGATTACTGCCTTGTTTTATATGCCTGCATATATACATTGTTTTAGCGGATCACTGACACAATATCAGCCCCTATTACATCGACCTACACAATTATCGAATCACTAATATCGTAGACAAAAATATTGACTACCAATACACACAAATGAAATTAAACAAATATCGAGAAAACAATTTCGTCCAAAAGATTATGGACTACAAAAATATCGACAACAAAATAATCGTACACAAAAATATCGGAAACTTAAATTAACATATAATCCAACAAAAATATCGACATAAATAATATCGACAACACAAACATCGCTAAAATACATCTTAACTCAACATAAGAATTTCATTTAAACATTGTAAAAAACTAATTTTAACCCTTTAAAAAAAAAAACCACATTTTAAACATTAAAATATACATTGAAAAATGAATCAAACAACTACGAAAACCAAACTACTAACTAATAAACTTAAAAAATCTCATTAAAATAAATAGACAAACACAAAAGCACAAATTAATAATTACCACTATCAAATATAAATAAACAAATATACAACATATAAAAAAAATAACATATTAAAACATATATTCTCATTATATTATAACACAAAACAAAAAAGCGCTTTTAAATAAATACCAAAAACATTAAACAAACTAAATTATAACTGCCAAAAATAATCACACAGACGCTATTCCAACCAATAAAATTAAACTACAACCCCAAACACCAATAGAAAGCTGCAACTAATTAAACTAACACTATAAAAGTAACCAATTAATTAACCATAAAATTACTTCAAAACTAACAAACATTGGAGAAGGACAAAACTTTGCCAGATAGACAACACAACGAAAAAGATCTACACATACTACTACAACGGTAAAGTCTCATTAAAGGTAAGCACAAAACCTTTAAAATAAATAAATAACCTCAACTAAAAAATAATCAAACATATAAACATACTAAACAAAACCATTGTTTTTTTCCTGTTCATGTTTTATAGACCTAACTTCACCAAAACCCTACAGTACCTACAAATTTCCAATGCACCATTTCCGACAAAAATAAAGAACAAAATCAACATTAACAGAATACATAAAATCAAGTAAGTATATCTCTTCACTATTTGTAAAACGTAAATTAATAGACCTAAAGACAATCCTAACAAACAAAATATAACTAATAAAAACTTTAAACTTATTTCCCTTTAAAAGGCTACAGAATTTCCAATTCAAAAACAAGATTAAAGAAATAAAGTACATCAACAAAAAATAGTAAGTATTTTTTAGAACATAAAAATAACAAAATAAAAATAGACACTAACTAAACAAAACTAACAAATAAAATGTAACACTTTAATAAAACTAACCATTTTTTTCCAACCAACAGAAAAAAAAATCAAGCCACCAAAAAACTTCAAGAAAACATCAAAAAAGAAAAAAGAAACATATGTAACTCTGATTAAAAATGCAAAATGTATACAAAATGTTTACTTCATTTACATATATATATATATAGATATATATCTATATCTATATATGTATAGATATAGATATAGATATATATAGATATATTTTCAGAGAAAGAAAATGACAGAAGAAGCTAAGGACATTTCCTCACAAAAAAGGAAAATTACTACTATGCTACATGGGCTACCGTTATACACAAGAAAAATTAACTGCAAATAAAATACATTGGAAATGTGCTAAATACTACTCCAATTCTTGCTGTGAGAGAGCAACCACCAGGGAAACAACCGTAATTAATGTTAAAGAACACAACCACCCCCCAATGTCACAGAAATAGAGGTTAGAGACGCTCTAGAAAACATCAAAGAAGAAAGCACCAGCACGTGTTCCAGAGCATGTAACTGGGCAGTTACCTTCCATCCCAAACCTAAAACGCCTAATAGCCAGAAGAAAAAGATCAAGTACTCAAACACCCCCCCAAAACTTTCTCTGATATAGATATACTACCAGAATACACAGTCACACACAAAGATGAAAAATTAATTCTTTATGACAACAACAGTCATGAAAAAGAATTATCATCTTTGCCACCAATACCAACATGCATAAATTAAAACAATGTGAAACATGGATGATGGATGTCACATTTAAAGTATGTCCCAAACCATTCTATCAACTTTACACTATCCATGGCGAATACCAAAAAACCAACATCTCTTACATATGCGCCCTACTTCCCAACATAGGGCATCATTACGATGGCGGGTGGACAAAGTCCGCCCGCCACCTTAACGGAGCACGGGACCGACCGCCGATGCTGCGGCGGTCCCGCCATGCAAATTAGGCGCATTCTGGGCCTTTTACATTGCGGGTGGATCTGCTGGCTGCAGACCCGCTCGCAATGTGAAAGGACTGCGCACAGCATTGCAATGCACAACATGGCAGGCACCACGTGGTGCCTGACACGTAGTGCATTGCAATGAGGGGGGTACCATAGGTACCCCCCATGTGCACCCCCCACCCTCCCAACACCCTGGGGGCCCCCAACGGGCCCCCAACAGCAAGAACCGCATGCCTTTCCATGGCGGCATCGCCGCCATGGAAAGGTAATTTACCGCCTACATCATAATATGGATGGCGGTGTCTTGCAGACACCGCCACCATATTGTGTCCCTTTTTCGCACGGTCGACAATTCTACTGGCGGAAAAGCGGCAGACGGTCTTTCCGTCCGCTGTGGTGACCCCGCCATACTAATATGGCGGGGGGCGAACCAGGGACATATGGCGGGCGGATCGCCACCGCCAGGCCGGTGGTGACCACCGCCGACCCGGCGGTGGCGATCCGCCCGCAAACATAATGGGCCCCAAAGTACGACCTATATAAAACTATTAACAATAATTAAACAAGAAACAGAAAATTTCTTTCCTCAAAAAATAAAAGTAGATTTCAAGCAAGCAATGATCCAAGCAATTTAAAAAATCTATCCACATTCTGCAATACAAGGATGTTATTGCCATTTTGACCAAAGTATATAGAAGCATCTCCAAAAATCAACACTAAGGGGTCTATTAGGATAGCGGGCGGAGGCACCACCGCGGCGCTGGCGGTGCGGAAAAATGCATTTTTCCGCCCGCGAGCAGTGGACCTCACGCCCGCCATATTAGAATGGGCAAAGATAGCCCAATTCCCGTCCGCCGCTGTGCGACGCAAACCGTCATCAAAGTGCGCCCGCAACCGCGACGGTGGGAGCCAATGGAGACACACCGCCGTGCGGAATGACGTCCGCTCCGGTCCACAAATTAGGATGCTCCAAACAACCAGACGCACCTCAGCAGAGAAACCGCCCAATCCTAGACGGCGGAACCTCGATAGCGGAGCTCGAAACCAGAGTCCCGGTCCACACCGCCCGGACACAACCGCTATGGACCCAGCCCTACACGTTTTCCTGGTGCTGTACCTGATACATCACCAGCAAATCATGGACCGCCGCGGACGCCGCGGCAGGTACGCAATAACACAACCCCACACACAACCACAAAACACAACCCATGGACTGGCACAGGGTCCCTAACCACATCAGATACCCTGGTGGGGACAGGAACACATCCCCAAGTGCACACACGCATGACCCATCTGCCACCAATACACCCCTCCGCATCCAGGTCAGACATTGACCGCGATCGTGCAGCAATGTCACAGCCACGTCACCGCAGCGGTGAAGACAAGGGAATACATGCGCACAATGCAGAAGGCTGGGCCAGTGCCAGGCATGGGCATGGCACAAAGACCACAGGGCCACAACTCCACCCTCCACAGACTAGCCCCCCACTGAAGGGACATGCCATGTGCCCCCCCTGTGCACCCCCATGCACAACAACAAGCCAGGTGACACCACACCCTGCACCACACACAAAACAAATAGGGACACAGCCACAGCAGGAGTGGCTGCACAGGAACACACAGCACAGAAGCACAGGGCCAGGGCTACACACACACCACAACAACACCACACCCATGGCAAGTAAACCCAGTACAAGCACCAAATGGACACACACACATGCAAGGAATAAACATCTCACTGGACACACAGCCTGCCAAGTCACACACACATACCCCACACTGACACACAGACACATACACAGACCACATGCCACCAGCAATGGAGCACACAATACAGGCAAGCCAAAGTGAGGTGCACACAAATGAAAGACCAAGGAGACAACTACCAAGCATGTGTACAGCACATGCAAGACAAGGAACATAGAACAACACACTCAGCCCATCAAATCACACATGGCTGGCATAGTGGTTGAAGTCAAACCACAGACAGCACAGTGCAACAACTCAGGGAGACAGCAAGGCAACACATGTATAGGCACAAGGATGAAAGGAAGGCCCTGAAGTCAAACTATGAACAGCCACACACATGTATACAAATACTTCACAGGAGTACTCCAGCAGCACAACACACAGGGCCCATTGACACACTCCATGACTGTCAAACACTAGTAGGAATCCACACACATACCCCCCTCACATCTGCAGCACACAACACCAGGGTCAAACAAACAGAAGGGTGGCAATAATGTCCGGGCAATACACAGACAAACAATCACACTCCCGGGGGGTAGCCACAAACATCACATACACACAGGGATGCCAGAACCAATGTCTGCACAAAAACAACAGACAAGCACATAACCCAACAGAACCACACACAGAACCACAACAAGAACAGACATGCCATGTGCAGCAAAAATGTGGAAAGGCAATGGGAGCACAGACACAACAGGAGTGCACAACCCCATCAGTCAGGAACAATGCACAGACAACATACCACAACACAGACAAGAAGTGTACCATCACAGATAAACACAGCCACAGCAAACAAACAACAGATGCAAAGCCAAAAATAAACACATACCAAACACAGCAGGACATCAGTGGATGCACACCAGCCAATGACAAGGCAACATACCCCCACAGCACTGCATGCACAACAAGCAGTGTCTGCACAACAAGCATACCAGCCCCACACAGAAATGATTGACACAACATGAACCCACACAACACCAATCAGCACAGCACAAAGACAACATCACACACAGGAAGTGAAGCAGTACCACAGCAAAAAACACACATACATGCAACACAACACCAACAGATGCACAAGTCTGGCACATAAAGGTAGAAACAACTTGACCAGGAGACTGGGCAGCACACACAGTTGAAGTGCATATGAGCAAACATGACTGACAAACAGCCCAGGAACATCACACAGAACCTATTGGGGAAATGTCCTGAGTGGCACATTGCCACTGTCCAAAGAACTGCACCACAAAGCACAGTGTCACATATCAAGTGATGGGGAGGCACACACACATGTAAAACAAGGGGACAGCTGACATCCAAGTGAAGTGCCATGGCAGGAGTGTACCATACACAAATAGAGGGAGTGCAGACTCACAATGGGTAGGCATCCCAAGCACAGATAGGGGATGGCAAGACACCACACACAACATCACATACTGGAGGCAAACAGGCACCATGTGACAGCAATGCATGAGAAAACACAACAACAATGGCAGTGTGGATCAGCAGTTCTGCACTGTCTCCACAAACAGTAACATGACAGATGGATGATCAACAAAACACAACACTGACTTGACAGACACACACACTGCATACTCACAAGTGACAGAAATAACAAGTAGGAGTCAGCCACAACTGCATGGACACACAAACACACTGAACACTGCACAACATACAGCTCACACATGTGCATACAACCACATCCACAGGGATAAACAATCCAAACAACTGGCACAGACATCCTGGGTGAAACATGTGTGTAGTTGACAATGCAGCGGCACACACACATCAACACTCCAGACAAAGTCAAGACCTTCACACTGCACACTTCTTGACCACCCAAGAGCACACATTGAAAGAACCCATGGGACTAGGATGACTGCCCATCACAAGATGACCACACACATACACTACTGGGCACACATAAAATAAGAACACACATACATGATGAGCCTGGCCAGCATGCCTGCAATCCTCTGGACAGAATCCCATTCTGAGCTGACAGTGCACCACAACTTGACATGTGTACAACACAGCCAACATGAACAAACAATGACAATGACAACTGCATTACACCTCAAATCTACAACATTGCCCACACAAGTATCAGGGTCAGGAAGAACTGAAGTCCCTCACCCCTGCAAAAAATAGAGTAAGTGAGTTAAGACACTGGCATGGTTGAAGTGGCACACACAGCATGTGGCACAGTAAACCATATACACACAGCAAAAGAACTTTATTCAGTAAGGACACTGACAAAACAGACAACAGGAGCAACTGTCTTTATTCACAAATTGCACAGATAGGCAACAAGATTAGATAATAGCAAGGCAAAAAATGCAGGGCATGTCCATGAGAAGCTGCACAGGCAGGGGCAAAACAGCAAGGCCAGTGGCCAGTCCAAGGTGCAGAGTGAGTCCATGAGAAGCTGCACAGGCAGGGGCAAAACAGCAAGGCCAGTGGCCAGTCCAAGGTACAGAGCATGTCCATGAGAAGCTGCACAGGCAGGGGCAAAACAGCAAGGCCAGTGGCCAGTCCAAGGTGCAGAGCATGTCCATGAGAAGATGCACAGGCAGGGGGCATACAGCAGTGAACGACAAAGCCAGTGGGCAGGACAAAGTGCAGAGTGAGTCCATGAGAAGATGCACAGGCAGGGGGCACACAGCAGTGAACGACAAGGCCAGTGGGCAGGACAAAGTGCAGAGTGAGTCCATGAGAAGATGCACAGGCAGGGGGCACACAGCAGTGAACGACAAGGCCAGTGGGCAGGACAAAGTGCAGAGTGAGTCCATGAGAAGATGCACAGGCAGGGGGCACAAAGCAGTGAACGACAAGGCCAGTGGGCAGGACAAAGTGCAGAGTGAGTCCATGAGAAGATGCACAGGCAGGGGGCACACAGCAGTGAACGACAAGGCCAGTGGGCAGGACAAAGTGCAGAGTGAGTCCATGAGAAGATGCACAGGGAATGTCTGCAACTGTACCCTAACCATGGTCAGCAACACAGTCTGGGGTGTCACGATGTGCAGCACAGGCCATGCTTTGTGAGAGACAGGCGTGTGAGGTCGACCAACACTCAGACTTGGCTGTCAGTCGTACTGGGAGCTGGCTGTGTGTCGGACACAGCTGGAGCACTTGACTGGGGAGAGGGAGGCACAGCTGAGGTATACCTATCAGTGCCTTGGCAAAACGGAGGGCTGCTTGGACCAGGTGGTGTAGTGGCACGTGGAGGTGGAGTCATGCAGACGTGAGACACAGTGTGGATGGGAGATTGTGGAGGGGTGCCTTTCCACTTCTTGGGGAGTCGCAATGGCTTCCCTGTCTTGGGAACAATGGGAAGTGGCGTGGACACATCAGGCTCCCTCAACACCAAGGCTGCAGCAGGTGCAGACGCTGGCCCTCCCACTGGTGACGTGCTTGAACCTGCGCAATGCTTTGCATGGCCCTGGCTTTGCCCCTCCATCCCCTGCCTACCAGGTGGTCCCCCCACAGTGCCCTCCATTCCCTGCTTCACTGGGCCTGCAATGGGAGTCGAGGTAGTGGGTGAATCAGACTTGCAGGCCTTCTTATGCCTACCCTTGGCACTCACCACCTTCTCAGTGGACATGGAAATGGTTTTGGGAGACGCTTTCGGGACAGGAGAGTCCTTGGCTGGGGATGGCCCTGAGGCACGGGACCCTGACACCTGCTTCTTGGCTCTTTGTCCCCTGGTGTTGCCTGACGGGCTCTTGTCTGTGTGCACTGGGGTGGCTTTGGTCATCTGTGGGGATGGTGTCTGCGGCCTGGACCGCTTGGGCTTCTGTTGCTGCTGTGTGCTACGTGTGCCGTATCGTGACTTAGAGGTCTGTGGAGCGTGGTCACTGTCGTCCGACGTGCCCACTGGCATGGGTGTGGACAAAGGGACTTTCGCTGGACTCCCAGATTGTGCCAGTTGAAGGGCTGATGTCACTGCAGTGGACAATGACTGGACAGTCTGGTGCAGCCCACCCACGTCTGAATGTATGCCCTCAATGAATGCAACCACCTGAGCCAATTTACTGTCGTGGTCCATGAATGCATTGAGGAGAGCTGTCTGGCCTACACACAGCTGGCGCAAAGGTCCACAGACTCAGCACTGATGGCAGCAGGGGGACCGGGGCAGGTGCTGCGGTGCCGGGGGTGAAGGACACCCTTCCCCTCTTAGCGGTGCGAACACGGGCAGCACCAGAGGAAGTGGCTGGGAGGGTGGGCACTGCACGCTGTGTGGTGGAAGATGATGCAGAGTCCCCATTCCCTGTGCCCGCCAACATGTCTGCATCACCGCTGGCATCAGATGACGTAGTACTTTGCGTCTCGGGCTGTGATTCCTCCAGCATACTCCTATCCCCCTCCAAGGCGCTGGTCACATCTGTCTCACAGGGCTCCTCTGCAGCTGTTTTGCTAGTTTCCCCACCACTGGTGTCCGTCCCCTGTTCCTCCGTGACCACGGGAGATGCTGCATGAGAGAGAGAGAGATGTAGGGTCAGTGCAGTGGCAGCAACAGAACAAACATATGCAATACAAACAAACCATTAAGATGTCTAGATCTACATGTTGCATGCCACCCTGTGCAATTACATTGTTCAAACCCACCTCTGTCATCACAACAGTGCGTGTGCACAATCAAACCAGGACAAAGTGAGCAATGTGATGACCACACAGCACAACATCCTGCATGTGGCTCCGTTACAACAGCAACACAGTTAGCTCATACCTGTCTCACACCACCCACAATGCCATTGAAATGCCCCATACCCATTTCCCAGTGTTAAGTACAGGTAGGATACATGCATGACAGCTGCACCCAGCACAGGTACAAGCTTACACTCACAGGCCACTGCATCACACTACCAACATCACATCGCCCAGCGCTGGCACATGCTGTGCACACATGCAGCCACACAGCCATAGTCACCCTTCCCAGTACACTCACCCCTAATTGCCTGCTGATGCTCCTACAATCATGCATCCAGCTCAGGGTGAGTCATGGCCAAGATGCGGCACATTAGTGTTGTCATGCTGCGCCATGCCATCCGGCCAGTGCGAGGGATCCGCCCCAGTGTCATCGCCGCAACGTTCTTTGCCAGCCGTGAGATGTCGTCCCACCTCTTGTGGCAGTGGGTGCGCCGTCGGTTTGATACTCCCAGAGCACGCACCTTGTTCGCAATGCCCCTCCACACGGCCTTACACTGGTGTACCTTGAGCTGCAGGCATGGGAGACAAGAGGGGGCAAACATCAGTGACACAGTGTCATGTGACAAAATCACTCAGGACAGTAGCATGATACAGATTCATCACAAATCCACATATCTCACATGCAGAGACAGGAATGCTTTTCACATGGTACATCTGCATGTGAGAATCACACGTAAATGCATGCATGTGTGAGGGGGGACACAATACCTGCACATCTCATGTACAAGCAGGATGCCAGCACAGAAGACCATGTGTACTCTGCCCACATCTACTAACCATTTTTAGGTAGAGCAAGACATACGTCACTAAACAACATGTGTATGTGGCGAGACCCACTGTGTCCGACAATGCGCAGGCGTCAACGAACATGCACTGTGAGTAGCCCACTGTGTCATGTATGTCACATTGAGGGACATGATCTCACAAACCTACGCCCTTCTCACAGTGCCAGTCGTGTGCAATCTACAGGGTTGACATGGCACATTGATGGGGAGTCAAATTTGAAAATGAACATGTTACACTCTGTACAGTCAGTGATGTGTTCTTGTTGGATTGGGCGGTGACTGTGCAAGCCAGGTGGGCTCACACTGAGATGGACAACAGGGAACCACAAAGACATGCACACTAGCAATCACTGTCCTGAATCCTCCATTACCAACTTGCTGCTTCACTGTATGGCTGACAAGACAAGACATGTCCCTCCAATCTTGATGTGCAGGCAGGGAGACTTGTGGAGTAGGGTACACACCCCTTCACCCAATGGAATGCAAGTTAGGCAATGCATGACACAAACCCACACTCACATGCACATACTGCATCAGACCGACTACATGTGTGCCCCCCTGCACACTCACACCCACTGTGGAAGACTTACCACAACATTTGGGGCACCATATAGCCTTGGGTACTGTGTGAGCACCTCGTCCACCAGGACCTCAAGCTCCTCGCCTGTGAAGGGACTGGCACGGATCTTCTCTGTCCTTGACATCACTGTTGGTTAGAGACAGCAGCGGCAGCAGCAGGTGAGGGTCTCAGGCAGCAGTCCCTGGAGGCAGCAGCAGGTGAGGGTCTCAGGCAGCAGTCCCTGGAGGCAGCAGCAGGTGAGGGTCTCAGGCAGCAGTCCCTGGAGGCAGCAGCAGGTGAGGGTCTCAGGCAGCAGTCCCTGGAGGCAGCAGCAGGTGAGGGTCTCAGGCAGCAGGCTCTGTGAGCAGTGGAAATGTAGGGCACTCTCCCACACATATATAGCCCCCCGGTGTCGTTCCAGTAGTCCTGGGCTGCTGCAATTGGTGTACCAGGACAGCCTTTTACAAATGCATCCAATGACTGGCACTGCGGTGGTTTAGCACGCCTACCGCTATTTTCAAAATTGCATCAAGCTTCCGCGATCGCGGAGCCCATTGGCTGTAATGGCATGGAGCATGGCGGTGACACACCGCTGGGGCCAGGCGGGCGCTACCGCGGTGGTGCATCTTTTGATTGCATCCAATGACCGGCACCGCGGTGGTGTAGCATGCCTACCGCTATTTTTAAAATTCCATCAAGCTTCCGCGATCGCAGAGCCCATTGGCTGTAATGGCATGGACCCTGGCGGTGACACACCGCTGGGGCCAGGCGGGCGCTACCGCGGTGGTGCATCTTTTGATTGCATCCAATGACCGGCACCGTGGTGGTGTAGCACGCCTACCGCTATTTTCAAAATTGCATCAAGCTTCCACGATCGCGGAGCCCATTGGCTGTAATGGCATGGACCATGGCGGTGACACACCGCTGGGGCCAGGCGGTAGTTTCCGCGATTTGGGTGCCATAGAGACACATGAGGCACCGCGGTTTGGGTGGCGGAGCATGCCAACCGCCATTTGGGCATGTCTCTGGGGCTATCAGTACCGCACCTATGCATTGGGGAGTGTTGCACACACACCGCTGGGGCCAGGCGGTAGTTTCCGCAATTTGGGTGCCATAGAGACACATGAGGCACCGCGATTTGGGTGGCGGAGCATGCCAACCGCCATTTGGCCATGTCTCTGGGGCTATCAGTACCGCACCTGTGCATTGGGGAGTGTTGCACACACACCGCTGGGGCCAGGCAGTAGTTTCCACGATTTGGGTGCCATAGAGACACATGAGGCACTGCGATTTGGGTGGCGGAGCATGCCAACCGCCATTTGGGCATGTCTCTGGGGCTATCAGTACCGCACCTGTGCATTGGGGAGTGTTGCACACACACCGCTGGGGCCAGGCGGTAGTTTCCACGATTTGGGTGCCATAGAGACACATGAGGCACTGCGATTTGGGTGGCGGAGCATGCCAACCGCCATTTGGGCATGTCTCTGGGGCTATCAGTACCGCACCTGTGCATTGGGGAGTGTTGCACACACACTGCTGGGGCCAGGCGGTAGTTTCTGCGATTTGGGTGCCATAGAGACACATGAGGCACCGAGATTTGGGTGGCGGAGCATGCCAACCGCCATTTGACCATGTCTCTGGGGCTATCAGTACCGCACCTGTGCATTGGGGAGTGTTGCACACACACCGCTGGGGCCAGGCGGTAGTTTCCGTGATTTGGGTGCCATAGAGACACATGAGGCACCGCGATTTGAGTGGCGGAGCATGCCAACCACCATGTGGGCATGTCTCTGGGGCTATCAGTACCGCACCTGTGCATTGGGGAGTGTTGCACACACACCGCTGGGGCCAGGCGGTAGTTTCCGTGATTTGGGTGCCATAGAGACACATGAGGCACCGCGGTTTGGGTGGCGGAGCATGCCAACCGCCATTTGGGCATGTCTCTGGGGCTATCAGTACCGCACCTATGCATTGGGGAGTGTTGCACACACACCGCTGGGGCCAGGCGGTAGTTTCCGCAATTTGGGTGCCATAGAGACACATGAGGCACCGCGATTTGGGTGGCGGAGCATGCCAACCGCCATTTGGCCATGTCTCTGGGGCTATCAGTACCGCACCTGTGCATTGGGGAGTGTTGCACACACACCGCTGGGGCCAGGCAGTAGTTTCCACGATTTGGGTGCCATAGAGACACATGAGGCACTGCGATTTGGGTGGCGGAGCATGCCAACCGCCATTTGGGCATGTCTCTGGGGCTATCAGTACCGCACCTGTGCATTGGGGAGTGTTGCACACACACTGCTGGGGCCAGGCGGTAGTTTCTGCGATTTGGGTGCCATAGAGACACATGAGGCACCGAGATTTGGGTGGCGGAGCATGCCAACCGCCATTTGACCATGTCTCTGGGGCTATCAGTACCGCACCTGTGCATTGGGGAGTGTTGCACACACACCGCTGGGGCCAGGCGGTAGTTTCCGTGATTTGGGTGCCATAGAGACACATGAGGCACCGCGATTTGAGTGGCGGAGCATGCCAACCACCATGTGGGCATGTCTCTGGGGCTATCAGTACCGCACCTGTGCATTGGGGAGTGTTGCACACACACCGCTGGGGCCAGGCGGTAGTTTCCGTGATTTGGGTGCCATAGAGACACTGGAGGCACCGCGATTTGGGTGTCGGAGCATGCCAACCGCCATTTGGCCATGTCTCTGGGGCTATCAGTACCGCACCTGTGCATTGGGGAGTGTTGCTCACACACCGCTGGGGCCAGGCGGTAGTTTCCGCGATTTGGGTGCCATAGAGACACATGAGACACCGCGATTTGAGTGGCGGAGCATGCCAACCACCATGTGGGCATGTCTCTGGGGCTATCAGTACCGCACCTGTGCATTGGGGAGTGTTGCACACACACCGCTGGGGCCAGGCGGTAGTTTCCGCGATTTGGGTGCCATAGAGACACTAGAGGCACCACGATTTGGGTGTCGGAGCATGCCAACCGCCATTTGGCCATGTCTCTGGGGCTATCAGTACCGCACCTGTGCATTGGGGAGTGTTGCACACACACCGCAGGGGCCAGGCGGTTGTTTCCGCGATTTGGGTGCCATAGAGACACATGAGGCACCGCGATTTGGGTAGAAGAGCATGCCAAACGCCATTTGGGCATCACTTGTCTCTCACTACCGCACCTACAGTACACTACACTACAGGACAGTGTTGGTATGGACAATACAATGTGTACACATGTGAATGTGTTGATGTGCATTGTCAATCACAGCAATGTTTGTCTCAATTGATGATGTTTGTTTTAGCATGTCCTCTCATGTTAGATCATGCACACACTCGTCATTGATGCTCAGACTGTGGTCATTGTGTTGTTGAGGTGTGCCAGGTTCAATTGACGCCTGAATGTGTGTCATGTACAGCAGCTAGGTAGGATACCGTGGGGTTGCCTTGTCACACATGTGCAGGATGACAGACTCCCAGGCGTGCCCATGGGGAATGGGGCCATATCCCAATGTCCATTCACTTTGACCGAGGTGTTGTTTGGGGGACTTGCTGTGTGTAATTAGACAAGTGTGTGATTTGTGTAGTTGAAGGGGTCCCTACATGTCAGCTGGTCTGTGACTCAATTCATATGACATTCTTTGTTGGCGTTGTGTCAGCCATGATGTGAGATGCTGTGCACATCCCATGATGTATTGCATTACAATGTGTCCACTCTCATCTCAACTAGGAGGAGACCAAATCTGCATCGTCACTTGACAGTGCTGGCAGACATGGAGGATGAGGTGATCATCCGGAAATGCCGTCTGGATAGAGCCACCCTAAAGACCCTTTGTGATTTGTTGGAGCCCCACCTGCAGCCTCGCCGAACATATCCAACAGCTTTCACCCCAACGTATAAGGTGATGGCGGCACTGCATTTTTTTGCCACTGGATCATTCCAGAACACGGTGGCCGAGGCAGGTGGGATGTCACAACCTATGTTCAGCATGGTGCTGCGTGATGTTCTGTCCGCCATGATGATCTACAAGGACAGATATATACATTTCCCCAGGGGGACCGAATTGGCAGATGTAAAGGGAGATTTCTATCCCCTCGGACACATCCCCCATGTTGTTGGTGCCATTGATTGCACCCATGTTGGGCTAGTGCCACCACAGGCCCGTGAGCACGTCTACAGGAATCGTAAACATTACCACTCCATAAATGTGCAAGTGGTATGCCTGTCAGATATGATCATCTCACACGTGTGTGCAAAATATCCAGGCTCGGCCCATGATTCATACATCCTGCGTAGCAGCATTGTACCCCAGCTGATGGCCAATCTGCTTCCTGAGCGTGCATGGATTGTGGACGAGTATGCCTAGTCATTTGGCGTGCTGTGTGTGTGACCTGCTGTCCTCTGCATCTGCAACATTGCAATGTTTCTTTGTGTTTGTCACACATAGGTGACTCTGCATATCCCAACCGTCCTTGGTTGCTGAGCCCACTGCGGAACCCCAGGACACCGGCTGATATCCGCTATAATGATGCCCATGGGAGGACACATCGTGTGGTGGGGCGTACCTTTGGACTGCTGAAGTCACGTTTCCGCTGCCTGGACAAGACCGGAGGGGCACTGATGTACTCGCCCAGGAAGGTGTGTCAGATTGTAGTGGCATGCTGCATGCTCCACAACCTAGCCATTCGCAAGGAGATTCCCCTGCTCCTGGATGATGATGAGCAGCCAAGGCCCCCGCCTGCAAACCAACCCGTGTCCAGTGATGATGACAGTGGAGAGGAGGAAGGTATTGACCTGCGTCAACAGCTCATCACCCGCTACTTCACTTGAAGGTGGATGACAATGTACAACGTACCCATTGTCTGATGATGTTGCTGTTGTTGTGAAGGTGTAAGTGAGATTTGTGACAGCAGCCAGTTGTAGACTCAGGGGCATATTTACAAGCCCCTTGCGCCACTTTTGCGCCGCCGTTGTGTCACTTCTGTGACGCAGCGGCGGCGTCACGCCAGCGCCATGCTGCGGGGTATTTACAACGTGACGCATCTAGGGAGATGCATCACGTTGTAAAGCCTGCGCCACATGAAACCTGCGTCAGGTTTCATGTGGGCGTTCTGGCGCAGGGGGCGTTCCGGCGCAGGAACGCCTCGGAAAAGTGGCTGAGTGAAATCTACAAGATTTCACTCAGTCACTTTCCGACCACGCTACGTCAAAACCTTGCGCCTGCTTGAAGCAGGCGTAAGGCTTGACGCACCATGATAGACATGGGCATGGTTGGCACAGTACTGGAGTTGCGTCGCGCCCGCGACACAACTCCAGCACTGCGCTAAAGTTACGGCAGCAGATGCGACACGCATCTGCATTTCCTTGCGCCATGATGCGCCGCATTGTAAATGCGGCGCATCCATGGTGGCGCAAGGATTGAGATGTGTGTTGCACGTTTCCTGGCGCATCCCTGCTGATTTTCAGGGATGCACCAGGAAACGTAAATATGCCCCTCAGTGTTTGCTGTCAATGTTCATGGGACAGTTCATTTATGAACATCTACAGGATGTGTATGTTGGCACTTGTTGCCCATTGTTTTGTGTGCATGTGGGTTGTTCTTGTTGTGAAGTGTTGTGTGATGTCTGTGATGCCACACCCAGACTAGTGAATGTTGTTCTGTTGTGTTTTCCTAGGTGCCTTCGACCTCTCCTTGCCTACATACACTCCATCCCCTGGTACATTGTATTCATGGTGAAAATTGTACATCCTGGAATAAAGATGGAGCAGGTACAACAACATGTGTGTAAGGATTTGTTTATTTACAAAGGTGACATGTGAGGGGGTACATTTACAGTGAGGTGATTAGTGGAGCAGTGAGTTGACAGTTATGGTAAATGAGATAATCGAGTGGTCACCACATAGGTGTGGTGACCCAGTCCAACAGACAGATGCCATTCACAAGGCAGTGTGGGGAAGGACAGTCCAAAAAGTCAATGCAGTGGTGAAGAGGGTTGCCATCATGGCTGGCTGTGTGACTGGCGTTTGGCATGTGCTTTGCCAACAGATACTCCCAGGGTTTTCTTCGGACGGCCTCTTCTCCACTTGGCAGGGGGGGCCTCTGCTATAGGGCCAGTGGTGTCTGAGGACTCACCCCTCTCTGTGGCCACAGGGGAGGATGGTGAACTGTCATCCTGCGGACCACCAGTGGGAGGGGGAGGTGTTGTTTGTGGTGCAGGCCTGTCCCTCAGTACCGCCACTAGCTGGCCCAAGAGGTCCACAATTTGTCCCATGCGGGTGTCCATGGACCTCATCAGCAGGAGGAGCTCACGTGAATCTTGTTCGGACCGGGCCATTTGTCCCTGGGCCCGTTCATATGCCCCAAGGACTCTGTGGATGTGGTCCAGGGATTCGGTCCCAGGCTGTGATCATGTGTGGGTGACCCTGCCCCTCCCACCTGCACTGCTGCCACAGACCTGTTGCCTCTCCACTGTCGGACCACACATCCTCTCCCTGCCCTCCTCAGTTGGTGGGGTGGGGTGGTCATCCTGTGGGACAGGGAGGGTGTTGCAGGCACCACTGGTGGTTGTGGTTGTGGTGGTGGTGGAGGACGCACCGGACGTAACAGCAGGGGCCTGCAGATTGGTTGTTGTAGCTGCAGGTGTAGTGGGGGGGACGATGGGGTCCTGGGACCTGTTGCGCCCTGGAACACCAGATGGGCCGGCCTCGGTCTCCTCGTCCAAAGATTCCTGGGAGTCAACATCCGAGAGTCGATGTTCCGGGGGAGGGGAGACTGGCCCTGCAGGTTGCTGGTGTCGTCCTCTGCAGTCAATTATTGGTTACCTGTGGGTCAGATGGGAAATGGTCATTGGGGTGCACCCCGCAAGCTTTGTGTTAGCTGTGTGTCATTCACTGTTAGTACACTACACAGTTGACTGATCATCACATTGTTTCCTATGTGCACTACTGTGACTCCTGACATGCTGCGGTGGTGCATGCATTTCTTGTCCATGGTGTGAGGTGTCAATATATACCATGCGCCACGTGCATAATTTGTGAGTACAGGGACATGTTGACATCTAGGGCCTTGCGCAAAATATGATCTTTGTGCGGACTGTTTGTAGATTTTTATGACCTGTCAGCCGTCACATCTGGGCATGTCCTGGCCATTGTCATCTCCTGCATACCTTTGTCTTGTCATGTGCATATCTGGATTGGTACCACATACCATGGTTTCTTACTTTTCATATGGTCCTTGTTACTCTGGCCCCATGGCACTGAACCTGTCATTCATTGCTGTGCATGATTGTTCCCAGTCTTTCCTCTACATGTGCATTGGTGTGTCACACTTTGGTTGCTGTGACAGTTTCCTTTGCTTAGCTGTATGCACACTGTGCGTGGCAATATGATCGGTGTGCATATTTGTGCATTGAGAGGACTGGTGTTGTCATATGGCACCATTCTTTTTGCGTCGAATGGCTAGGTGCACGTACTGCCTCCTTACCTGTTGTGTGTTAGCATTTGTCTTTGTTTTGTGACACATCTGTGTGTGCGTGGTGGAGGCTTGCATCCTGCTCAGTGGTGGCACAAGACAGAATAATATGTCTGGCTAACTGTTTGTCTATTTGAAGTGATCCATTATATGCCACATGCTTCTGGGTGGGGTGGGAGAGTGCTCCATCCTGCTGAGGTGTGGGACAGGCTGCATGGTGGGAGTAGTAGTACAGGCCTCCCTCCCTCAAACAGCCCTCCATGGCAAGATGGCTACCTACCTGTAAGTTTGTTTTTTGGGGATGTAATGGCTGACACATGCTTCTGGGTGGAGTGGGGAGTGCTCCATCCTGCTGAGGTGTGGGACAGGGGGCATGGTGGGAGTAGTAGTACAGGCCTCCCTCCCACAAACAGCCCTCCATGGCAAGATGGCTACCTACCTGTAAGTTTGTTTGTTGGGGATGTAATGGCTGACACATGCTTCTGGGTGGGGTGGGGAGTGCTCCATCCTGCTGAGATGTGGGACAGGGGGCATGGTGGGAGTAGTAGTACAGGCCTCCCTCCCACAAACAGCCCTCCATGGCAAGATGGCTACCTACCTGTAATTTTTTTTGTTGGGGATGTAATGGCTGACACATGCTTCTGGGTGGGGTGGGGGAGTGCTCCATCCTGCTGAGGTGTGGGACAGGGTGCATGGTGGGAGTAGTAGTACAGGCCTCCCTCCCACAAACAGCCCTCCATGGCAAGATGGCTACCTACCTGTAAGTTTGTTTGTTGGGGATGTAATGGCTGACACATGCTTCTGGGTGGGGTGGGGGAGTGCTCCATCCTGCTGAGGTGTGGGACAGGGGGCATGGTGGGAGTAGTAGTACAGGCCTCCCTCCCACAAACAGCCCTCCATGGCAAGATGGCTACCTACCAGTAAGTTTGTTTGTTGGGGATGTAATGGCTGACACATGCTTCTGGGTGGGGTGAGGGAGTGCTCCATCCTGCTGAGGTGTGGGACAGGGGGCATGGTGGGAGTAGTAGTACAGGCCTCCCTCCCACAAACAGCCCTCCATGGCAAGATGGCTACCTACCTGTAAGTTTGTTTGTTGGGGATGTAATGGCTGACACATGCTTCTGGGTGGGGTGGGGGAGTGCTCCATCCTGCTGAGGTGTGGGACAGGGGGCATGGTGGGAGTAGTAGTACAGGCCTCCCTCCCACAAACAGCCCTCCATGGCAAGATAGCTACCTACCTGTAAGTTTGTTTGTTGGGGATGTAATGGCTGACACATTCTTCTGGGTGGGGTGGGGGAGTGCTCCATCCTGCTGAGGTGTGGGACAAGGGGGCATGGTGGGAGTTGCAGTGCTGGCTGCCTGTGCACATGCACCCATGGTAATGTTGCTAGCTACATTGGTGGTGATTGGGAGGGGGTGGATGTTGGATTTGTGAGACATGTTTTTGTGAGTGTGTGGTGCAGATGAATGGAATTGGTCCTAGGAGGTGTAGCTTTGTAGTTGTGCAAGGCAGTACATAGCAGTGTGGTGGTAGTCATTTGTTTGTACTTACCAGCCTCCACTCCCCCGGGTACTCCTGTGAGACTCTCTGGATGCAGTATGGCAAGCACCTTCTCCTCCCAAGGGGTGAATGGTTTTGTTGGTATGGGAGTGCCACCGCCAGTCCTGTCAGCCAGCTCACGGTTCTTGGTCCTCCTCTCTTTGACAACCCTCTTCAAGTCATGCCACTGCTTCATGATTTCCTTTCTGAATCTTGGGATGGTCCCTACTGCATTGACCTTCTGGACTATCCTTGCCCACATTTGAGTCCTTGTGGCTAATGGTGTCTGTTGGACCAGGCTACCAAACAGTTGTGGTTCCACTCTGACTCTCTCATCTACCATAACCTTCAACTCACTCTCTGTGAATTTGGGCATTTTATGTGTTGACATGGTGTGTGATGTGCAGAGGGGTTATAGGTGCAGGGGTGTAAGTGGTGGTGGTGATGTGTATGGTGTGTGATGTGCAAAGGGGTTAGGGGTGCAGGTGTGGAAGTGGTGGTGGTGCTGTGTGTGGTGTGAGTGGTGATGGTGTGTAGCTTTGCCTAACCTTTGTTCTCAGGAGTTGGGACCTTCAGCTGTGGGGTAGTGCAGAGGAATGTGGTCAAGGAAGGGGCTGGTTTTATGCTCTGCTATGTGGGTGTGTCCACATGTGGGAGTGCTCTCAGGTGTGTTGTGTAGGTTGTCCTTGTATTTTTTTTTTTTTTTGCAATGTTGTGTCATTGGGGTGTGTTTTCTGTTTTTGGGTGGCATGGCTACTTTGGTGTGGGCACTTTGTGGCCTTATTGTGGGTTTTTTAATTCGTCCGCCAAATTCGTCACGGAGCATCCGCGGCGGTGGCTTTGCTGCAGCTCTTCCGCATGCTCTCCCATTCATCACTGTTAGGGACCGCGGTGGTCGGAAACAGCGGAATGTGCCGTGGGACCATCGGGGATATCCTAATTTCCCGTGCGGTGTCTCCGCTATCCTTGCAGCAGGTTGGTGTTTTTCCGCCCCGGATCCGTCTGCCGCGGACGTGTTTTGGCCATCTCCGCACGCTACGGGTGGTTTTTCTTCCCCCCGTTCCGCCGTGGTCGGTGTTTTTTGGCGGTTGATCCTAATTTGGCCGCCGGTTTCTCCCCGGTGCTGGCGGGCGGTTGTTTTCCGCTTCCATGGCGGTCGGGGTGATTTTCCGACCGCCATCCTAATGAGCCCCTAAGCATAGAATATGAAACTTTGCATACCAAATAAAAAAGCTAATATCCCTTGTTGATGTACCCACAACAGAAGTAGCAAACCACTATAATTTACTGATAGAATGTCCCTTTTACCAATCCAACGAAACCAAACTAACACCCTTATTTGACTACTTTGAGGATACATGGGTAGGAAAACTACATAGATCAGTACATCGAAGACAACCCAAATTTCACATCCCCTGGTGGAATGTCTATGAAAGCACCCAAGCACAAAAATCTAAAACAAATAATGCAGTGGAAGGATGGCATAATGCCTTCCAAGCCACAATAGGAAGACTACAACCAACTCTCCACAAACTAATCAAATCTATCAAAATAGAACAAAGTTACCAAGAATTAAGGCTAGAACAATCCCTAACTAAAATAGGTCTTAAACTTAGTAAACAAACAAAAACAATGTACGAATACCTACAAAACAAAACATGACTCTACCCAAACACCAAAGGATTAGAATATCTAGATACAATAGCCAAATCTATACTTTAAAAATCTGAAAAATACAAACAACATCAACTATAAAAAAAGTAACCAAAGCAGAAAAAAACATATTACTACTCCTTTTTACATTAATAATTATTACTATGTCATATCACCTATAACAATTTACACCAGAATATATAACACAATATAATTATTAAAATAAAAAATTAACAAGCAAACAAATTGAAACCAAAAACTTTTCCCACCCATAATAAGTCAAAATAACTTAGGGGGTCATTATAATAGCGGGCGGATCGCGGTGGCGATCCGCCCGCTATTTTTCACCGCCCGCATTCCATTTCCCCCTCGCCATATTACGATGGCGGGGGGGACCCCGGCGGACGGAAAGACCGTCCACCGGTTTTCCGCCGGTCTGACAGGGGACCGGGCGGAAAAGGGCTCTAACATGGTGGCGGTGTCTGCAAGACACCGTCATCCATATTAGGATGGTGGCGGAAAGCAGCCTTTCCATGGTGGTGTTGTCGCCATGGAAAGGCATGCGGTCTTTGCTTCTGGGGGCCCGTTGTGGGCCCCCAGGGTTTTGGAGGGGTGGGGGGTGCACATGGGGGGTACAGGCATTTGCATGCACAAGGTGGCAGGCACCGCGCGGTGCCTGTCACGTTGTGCATGCAAATGCACAACATGCCTCTTTCACATTGTGGCGGGTGCTGCTGACAGCACCGCCCACCGCAATGTGAACAATGCGGGATGCGCCCGCCAGTGTGGCGGGCGCATCGTAATTTGTATTGCGGGACCGCCGCACATATGGCGGGCGGTCCCTTTTTCTGTTGCGATGGCGGGCGTACTTTGTCCGCCCGCCATCGTAGTGGACCCCTAAGAGTTTTGGAGCAGTAGATCTTCCTCAAAAACGTAGAAATCCATCTGATCTCCAACCGAAAATCAATCCATCAAAATAGGAGAGCCCCAAAACAAAAGTAAAAATACAGCTGTAGAAAAAAATATCCAATAACGCAATCCTCTCAATGACGAAACCCTCAAAAACCCAAAAAATAGTTAAAATGCTCCAACACACCCGAAAAATACAAGGAAATGTAAAAAAGTAAATAGTTTCAATAAAACTAAATATAATTTCCTTTTTGTAAAAAAAAGTCTCTTCACCTCCATGGTAAATGGAAACTTCAAAATTAGAAAAACAACACCCTCCCACAAAAACACATACAACCCCACATACATTCATTATAATATTCAATATCACATAACACACTTAAAAACCACATAACTAACACTCTATAACACTACACTATTCTTAAAAATGACGACAAACAAACAAAACACTAAAATACCAAAACTACACCATCCTACACAACAAAGCTACATTTAACACTCTACTTACTCTAACTACACTCCTACTAGCTTCCCCCACTCTAAAATTACCTTAAAAATAGAATAAAACAAACGTACCTTAAGCAACTAAACGCAGCTCCCAACCGCGAGGTTCTGTCTTCCAAAATGACATAAAAATGAATCAGATAGAAACAAAAGCGACAAAATCAGAAAAAAATGGCTGTATAATAAAAAGAAAAAAAAGACTATTTCTCCATAGACAAGAATGGAGATTTACAAAAAATAATTCAAACAAATCAATATATATTTTTATATTATAAAAAAATACAAATATAGAAAATATATACAAAAAAACTATAAAATATATATTATTATAACATTAACACAAAATATAATATGTAAAATTTAATATAAATTAAAAAATATTATGTTTTTGTGATACATATAATTTACAAAGTATAAAAATAAATATTGTTAACATGCAAACAATGTGGCAATGTTTAAAAACTGAAATATGGTTTATAGAAAAAATATTGTTTTCCAACATACATGTAAATTAATTAATATATAAAAAATATTTATAAATAATAATATTTAATAGATTAAATAATAACCCAAAAATGTAAAAAACTTACAACATTGTAAAATACATAATAAATGATTTAATGACAAAAATAAAATTATTTAATGTTTTATAAATAAGGCTCCCAGTTTTCAGTTTTTCCTGATTTTTACATATAAATACAGACAGAAAGCAATGTGTTTCTGGTCTGCATTTAATTTTAAAAGCGGAAAAATACTGAAAATTGTGCTTCTTTAGAATGACTTGCTATGCTTTCTTCCGCGTATTCCTAGCCAACAGCAGAGAAGATAGACAGCATGTGGTAGTAAAGAACAGGAAGAGATTTCCCTTAATACAAGCATATGTTAAAGTATATATTAGTTTAATGCTATATTTACATGTGGGCGAAGTGTTTTGTTATATTTGACTGCTTAATTTTCTAAAACATGACAGGCATCAAAGTATGAGTGCACGTTTACCAGTTAAATAAACATGGAAATACACCATTTTAAGACTCCATTTATTCTCCAAACACAAAATAAATATGGATAAATACCAATAAGACGGATACAAAATAAATATGGATAAATATAGACGGAAATGTTAAAAAATAAATACCATAAAACTAGGAGCTCTAATAATAAATATATGTAAAAATGTATGTACTCAAATGTATAACTTTTTAAAAATAAAATTGAAAAGATGAAGCAAAAAAGTATATTAATTTATAAAAATGTCAAAAATATGATTATATTTCTGTTACCTGATTTTTTTTTTAAATGAAAAATTTTCAAAAATGTTTGAAAATGTATAAATGTATTTAAAATTAGAATTGTAATAATATAAATCTGTATACAAAACATATTTGTAAAAATGTGTTATAATTTATAATTTATTACAATTTACATTAAACATTATAAACAATGATTATTATTATAATTAAAATGGGAAAATAAAACTGAGCCAAAAACATTATTAATGTCATCTTTTAACATAAATACATTTTTTTAACATAAATAATTATATAAAAACATTATATAAGTCTTATGTTTTATATTTAATTTATATATCAAAATCCTTAAAATCATTATAACATTGTAATATTTATACACAACTAACAAAAAATAATTAAATATAAATATAACCCCCAAAAATATAAAACCCTACAGACAATATTACAGTTACAAATACTAAACTACCAAACTATTAAAAATTGCATACCCTACAAAATATACTAACCAAAAATCCCAAATAAATTGATAAAAACTAATATATCACAATAACCCATCTAAAAAAACTATTCCTACTCCAAACTAAGTAAATTCAGGGAAAGTGAATGATAATAAAACATAAAAAATTACTATTCCAACTCCACACTAACTAAATTCAGGGAAAGTGTTGGATAATAAAACATAAAAAATTACTATTCCAACTACAAACTAACTAAATTCAGAGAAAGTGATGGATAATAAAACATAAAAAGTTACTATTCCAACTCCAAACTAACAAAATTCAGGGAAAGTGCTGGACAATAAAACATAAAAATTACTATTCCAACTCCAAACTAACTAAGGGCCTGATTATGATAGCGGGAGGACCGCCACCGTCAGCCCGTTGGTGGTGGTCGCCCCGCCAATCGTAAGGGCCGATCCGACCTCCGCTTTACAATGCGGTCGGATCGGTGGCGGTCGCAAAATCCGACCACCAGAGTTCCGACAGTCGGATTGAATCCGACCGCCAGTCGGACCGCCCACAAAGCCCAGAATGGGGGCAGTGCCTGTTAGACACCCCCGGTCATATCATGATGTAAATCCCTGGCCAGCCTTTCCATGGTGGTTCACCCGCCATGAAAAGGCTGGCGGGGATGGACACTGGGGGCCCGTAGCGGGCCCCCTTCCCACTGTCCCACTCCTGTGGGTGTTAGGGGGCACCTAAGGTGCCCCCAAAATATCCCTGTACCAAGTGACAGGCACCGCATTGTGCCTGTCATGTAGTACAGGGATATGTAAACATCCCTTTTTAACATTGCGGCGGGTGCTGCAGCCAGCAGCACCTGCCGCAATGTTAAATGTGGGTAATGTGACCCCCACTGTGGTGGTCGCATCGTAATTCCTATTGTGGGACTTCCGCATGGTTGGCGGGCGATCCCAAATCCGCCATCGTAATCACCCCCTAAATTCAGGGAAAGTGCTGGATAATAAAACATAAAAAAATTACTATTCCAACTCCAAACTAACTAAATTCAGGGAAAGTGATTGATAATAAAACATAAAATACTACTATTCCAACTCCAAACTAAATAAATTCAGGGAAAGTGCTGGATAATAAAACATAAAAAATTACTATTCCAACTCCAAACTAACTAAGGGGCTGATTACGATGGCGGGCGGACTTGATCCGCCCGCCATCGTAGCGGTGTTTGGGACCGTCCGCCATGCATGCGGCGGTCCCGCCTACCCGATTAGGATGAGACCGCCACCGCGGCGGTCAGATTCCGCACCGTTAACATTGCAGTGGTGGCTGCTGGCAGCAGCACCGCCGCGATGTCGAAAAGAGCATGTTGTGCATTTCACTACACTACGTGGCAGGCACTACACTGTGCCTGCCACATGGTGCAATGAAATGCAGGGTGGTACCATGGGTACCCCCCAGTGCCCCCACACCTCCCCCCAACACAAAGGGGGCCCGCAACGGGCCCCCAAACCCAATCCCCACCAGCTTTTCCATGGCGGCATCGCCGCCATGGAAAGGCGCCTGGCCACACACATCTCCTAATATGGCGGACGGTGCCTGCTAGGCACCTCCACCATATTAGTGGCCCTGCTCAGCCCGCCAGGCAATCAGTGCAATTGCCACTGGCGGAAAAGCGGCGGACGGACTTTGCATCTGCTGCGATACCCAGCGCCATCCTAATATGGCGGTGGGTAAATCTCAATGTGATTGCGGAACGATCACCACCGCTGGCCCGGCAGTGGCGATTGTTCCGCCATTGTAATGAGTCCCTAAATTCAGGGAAAGTGCTGGATAATAAATAATTACTATTCCAAATCCAAACTAACTACATTCAGGGAAAATACAGGATATTAAATCTTAAAAAATATATATTTACAAAAACAAACTCAAATAAATCATTAAAAATACCACACCCTAATCAAAAATGAAATAACTAATCCATTTCACAATGCAAAAAACATTAAAACATACATTAAACAATAAACACAAACAATTACTGCACTAAACTGAATTAATTAAATAAACAATAAATACATAATGAATAAAATGTTACATTTTGTAAAACTACTCATACCCAAGAATAACATAATAAATCATTTTAAAAAAGCTTTTAAAAATTGTTCATTAAATACTCACAAAAAATATAAAGAACAAAAATATACACATAAACTTTAAAATTAACAAACTAACATAAAATATTTCAAAAAAACTTTATTCCACATATTTTTATAATGAATATTTTAAAATATTTCAAAAATAATTTTAATTATTAATTTACTTATATAAAATAATTTAATTACATTTAAAAATTAAGTTTATTTTTTAAAAAACACAATTCAACTACATAAAAACTTTACATTTAAAATTTTTATTAAAACACATAACATTTACAGAATTATTAAAATATTCATTTTCAAATTTATTAAAAAATTTTAAACAACAATTACAACTACTAAACATATTTTTTATATATGAATCATATAATAATTTTAAATAAACAAAATTTTTCAATATTAACATTTTTATATTAAATTCTTTTCAAATGCATAAATAAAAAATGTTTAATTGTTTTCCGATAAATGTCAACAACTCAACACCAAACAAAATAGAATTAATTACAAAAATACCATATATTTTAATAAACAATTAAAATTATTACATTTAATAAAATTCTTTAATAATAAATTACAAAAATAAATAAAAATGTATTCTAAATATATTACTTCACACAAATATATTTTAAATTACTCCCCACCCTTATGTGCTATAAACCCAACATCCCGCTCCTAAAAATATAAATATAAAATTACAAAAAACAATTTACTAAAAACAAATATATTTTAAATTACTCCCCACCCTTATCTCCTATAAACCCAACATCCTGCTCCTAAAAAATTTCTTGCACACATTTAAAAATTACACTTTTCCGTAAAGATAGAGAAATAAAAATATTAAAAAACTACAATTGACATCAACAATTTTTTTATAAACATTATACTTCAAAATAAAATTACAAACAATTCAATAATATGAACAACTATATTTTTAACATCAATATTTTCAAATTCAATATTTACTACTTACACAAATTTCAATATTTTTAACATCGATATTACTTACCTCGACATTCTTCTTCCACGATATTCTTGACTCAATATCCATGACATTCGATATTTCTACATCGATATTATGTCTCTGCACCGTTTTAGCACCATGGTAGAACTATATCTACTATTTACGCTTTTGGTGCTTGTAATCACGTGTATCTGCTGCTGTCCATTGAACATTGCAGCACAATGATGGTTCAATAAATGTTATTGAAAACATCCCACTGTGTATTCTCTGTATATTCCTCTGAGAATAAGTGAGCACGAGTTACTGAGCGAAAGGTTCTGTACTGTTTCCACGATCCCTGAGGGATCAGGGTTGTCATGTTCAGTGGTTGCCAGTAACCATTCGCTCCCTGGTAGGTTAGGGGGGCTTACAGTGGCACTGTGAGCTAGCTGATCTATAGGCCAACACATCCTGTGGGGGTGTCTGGAATCAGTCTTGACACCAAGCCCTTAGTTTATGTTGTCCAAACAATGCACAGGTCCTACGGATTGGTAGGAACTACATGACAGCAAACAATCATAAAATTACGCAAAAGTGTAAGTTTACCTTTGTGAATCAGGCCCTTGAAGTCTCTACAGATCTAAAAAGTAGCTAGTTAAGTGCTGGCATAGGTGCTGATTAAAAGAAAGCAGAGCGTGTGTCGTAAATGGTTATGGTCTCAGTATAGAGAGCTGACAAAAATCAAGGCGGTCTCATTCTAAATGATTTGAAAGGAGGCTAGAGAGCAGGCGAAAATTGAGACATTGGGAATGCAAGTAGTGCTTAAGCATATAGAGAAGGCAGAAAGAAGGAAAATGCACACTAAGGGAAAATATTACACCAAGGAGGTGGGCAGTGTTTGGGCACCTGGGAAAGGCAGTAAAGAATGAAAGGAGGGGCAGGTAGCAATTAAGACTGAAATAGCTTAACTATTAGCAAGAAGGTAACTCTCATAGTAAAAATCTTAGGTAGAGAAGATGTGCCTTATCTGAAGGCTGGAAGCCTTCAGACAAGTTGCAACTTAGCAATGCACATTGGATTAATTGAAGGACTTTTAGGAGTACACATGTACATCTAGCACAAAGTACAAACAGTCTGTGTTTCTTAAAACATACATTAGAGGCTTTAACAGCGGACATCTTTTTCAGTCCCACTGTAAATGCCAATGTGTTAATTGTTTTACAAAAAATCAATACAGTCTACATTTGGATCAATACAAATTCTGGGGCAGAAGAAGTACTTGAAGATGAAAATAGTGAATTAGAATCAATAAGCTGAATACTAATGCACTGACTCCTGTGATTGACAAGTAATATACAGCAGGGCCGCAAGTTATGACTTTTTCATTAATACAACAGCATTATGACCACAATGAAGCTCAAACTGTAACTGTATTAGCAAAATTAAACAAATTTCGCTAGTGAAGGTGGAGAGGACATTGTAAAGCAAGTACAGATAAAGTGAGTCTTAAATATGTGCCAAATAAAGATTCTCAAAAGATTGAGGCCATTTGCTGCTAATAGATTTGTCACTGCAATGGAGGAGAAGAATCAGCAAACCAGCCCTACAGTGTGTACAATAAAACTTTCAGGAAACACCAATAAAAAATGTCATAATAAAGCACACTCAATATACGCTATGCGTAGTGCTATAACATCATTCATGGCATCCATATGTTTTACAATGGATGGTGATTTATCAAACAGAAATGTATTGACTGTTTAAAATTGATGCCTCACACATGAGTCATGAGGCCCAAGTGACACCTGAAAAAATATATTGAAAGTAATATTTCAACTTGTAGTTCGATAATACTTCTAATGTAAATTTAGTCAACTTAAATTTGACTCTAAACCATTTTTAAAGGACTTTCTTGAAACCCATTTGTTATGCGCTAGTATATGCAAAAGAACTTTGTAAAAGTTATGCAGAACAGTTTTTGTTTAACGATTGGTATTACTGATGCAGCTGTGAATTTGCGAAAACAAAAATCTATGTACTTTCGTAACATTTAGTACTCAGTTTTGCATTAAAGGAACAACATTAGCTGTGAAACAGCTTGACAATAAAGTATTTCTGAAGGAAAAATTATTTTCAGTTACTTAAGGGCTGATTACAATGGCGGGCGGAAAGGTGGCGGTCAGAAAGACCAACCACCACGGTTACAACAGGCGTTCCTTTTCCGACCGTCTTTTGGAGCAGCCGCATTGCCCAGAATGGCACCGCCGGTCCTATTATGATGGTCCATCCCCACCAGCCTTTCCATAGCGGTTCATCCGCCATGAAAAGGCTGGCGGGATGGACTTTGGGGGCCCATAGCGGGCACCCATTTCCCCCGGACACTTTGGTTTTGCACTTGGGGGGCACCATGGTGCCCCACTACATTTCCCTGCACCATGTGGCAGGCAGCGCATAGTGCCTGCCACGCAGTGCAGGGAAATGCAAAACCTGCATTTTTTCCATTGCGGCAGGTGCTGCAGCCAGCAGCACCTGCCGCAATGGAAATCATGTACAATGCGACCGCCACAGAGGCGGTCGCATTGTAATTTGGCCTGTGGGACCCCCCACACTATGGGGCCGATTCCGATGTCGGACGGACTCAGGTCCGTCCGACATCGGTCCGGAGCCGTAACCGACCGACCTGCTGTCGTCGGTTATGGCCCAGGCAGTACGATGCGACCGAACCCTGTTCGGTCGCACTCGTATCTCCCACAATGGGAGCATGCATTCCGGACGGAATGCATGCTGGCATTGGAGAAAGCAGGGGTGCAGTTCAACCCTGCACCCTGTGGCCGGCACCTCAAGGTGCCTGCCACCGGGTGCAGGGTTCAAAAGAGGGGCACCATAGGTGCCTCCAGGCCGCCATTCGGCGACCTTGCACCCATGGGGGTCCCACTGGGGGCCCCCAAAGACAGTGACCGACTGCCTTTTCGTGCCGGTCTTTCCGGTGAAAAACTGCCATCGTACTCCCTCGGTCGCAAAGAGGCAGCCGGGGGAGTACAGAGGGATTTCTGGATGGCTGACGGGCTCTCCGAACCCGTCGTGAGCCATCCGGAAATCCGAGTCGGATTATTTTCCGACCGAGCCCATCGGAATGGCTCGGTCGGAAAGGAATCTAAGCGGCACGTTCCGATTCGGTCGGAAGGGCTCCGACCATCGTTCGGTGCCCTTCCGGCCGAAATCGGAATCGGCCCCTATGTCGGGCGGATTCCATCTCCGTTAGTGTGGTGGGCGGATGTGAGTCCGCCCGCCATCCTAATCAGGCCCTTAGTTTCATACTTTGGTGTCTTCTACGTGTTGTTGTAAGACATTTTGTACTTGTTAATACTTGTAATCATGCTTGAATGAAATTACTACTGAAAACTATGTGGAAATCATAATATGCACTGGGGGCCATGATGTTATAATTTGTCTTTCCGTTTGTGCTTGTGCATCACCGTCTGTGACAGAAGCAGTGGAAGTGATTACTCAGGAATCGAAGGTTATCTTTATTTTGTTTATGCCCTGATGTGTTTGTGTCTTGATGTGTGCAATATTTAAATTTCCCTATAATTGCTGATAGGATGTAGGGCAAGAGTTAGCAACGAGGGCTTCAGCAAGTAAGCATTGTCAGCTGCAGAACATAAACATAGAGAATATCAATGAAGTTTTCCTTTGCTAGTACCATTACTTGCGCTTGAGTGTACTTTTGAGCTATACAAAATGTACTCCAGAGAATTAATTTGTTGAAAAACAAGTTATCTCTGTATTGAGCTTTGATCATTGCCTCATGCTTGTACTTTCAGTCCATTCATTCATTCATTGATCTTTATTCAGAATCACATGAAACCATAAAAGAACACAATACAAAATCAATTAAAAACAGCCAGTTAAAAGCATAAATAAAATGCAGATACAAAACAGCGATGGAACAGCCCACGGGAATACACATCTTACAGTAAATAAGGTTTTCTTCGAGTGGACTGCACCAGATAAAAAGTGAGTTAGGTTAAGACAATTCAATACATCTGGTAATAGCATTAGATAAACAGGGAAGGACGAATTTGTGCAAGCTATCAACAAGCAATGGAATAATAAAAAGCTTTCTTAGTCTTTTATAGAAAGTGCAAAACATAGTAAAGTGCAAAGTTTCCTGGGCCAAATGGTTGTCATAGCAACAGTGGATACAAGTAGTACCATATGAACTTCCCCAAGGAACTGCTAGTAATGGATGTATTAAGTTCAATCTAAAACTAATTAGCAGAAACCGATGGTGATCAGACAGATTAAATAAAAGATATGGTTCTATTGAAAGGGTGGTCTGCAGTGGCAAAAATTCTTTAATAGACGGCTTTTCCTTGACCAATGATATCCTCTCTCTTGCCCTCCAAGTTGTAAAGGTTTTTTTAGTCCGAGTGTAATCCGCCTTAATGAGAGACTCTGGTTGATAAAAAAAAGTTCAGGATGACCCAGATTAATAAAACAATCCTTAACATAATTAATCTAATTAATACTCCTAGCTCAGTCAAGCACTAAACGGTCTTTTAACAATTGGCTTAGCTGTTTGGCTGGGCGTACTCACACTAAGACCCATAAAAGTAAGGGCTATAACATCAACATGTCTTCTAAAAAGTCAATCACCAATTCCTCATGGACGATAAAAGAGGATACACTCTTTGTGTGGGAGAAGAGCTTCCTTAAAAACGTGTTCTCAAGAACTTGCAAGGATGACCCATTAGTATACCCCCAAAGCTTGCTGCCATAAGCAGCCACAGAAACACACTTCGCTCTACAAATGTCAACCAAGGATTTGAAATGCTTGCTGCCCAACCTAGAGGCAAAGTTAGACACAGAAACAATGCTAAACATATGCCCTCTAGCAAATATGAAAGGGGATCAGGACAAAGATGATTTAAATAGCATATCCAAATAAAAGATAACAGAAACACAGGACCGTGGACCTACAACCAATAGATGGTACTTAGAAAAGTTATTGCTTAAGTCAAGACTTTCCATAAATACTAAAAATTGTTTAAGCAAAGCCTTTAGCCCCAGTGCAGCACGTGAGATAAGAAGTACATCATCTGTGTATAGCAGAACTGGTGCCTGTAGGGAATCTATTTTGGGCATGTCCCTACCGAATTCAATCAGCGACTTTTCTAAGCTGGTAACATGAAGTGTAAATAAAAATGAGGCCACGAAGCAGCCTTAACGAACACCTGATTGTGTTTAAAGTGCTCCGTGCATTCACCTCCCTCACTAAATCTCACAGATGCTGAAAGGTTAAACTGAAGCTCTTGTTAAAAAAAGACGAGCTGGGGATCTGCCCTCATCTCCAGCATGGTGGCCCAAAGTTTCTTCCTGTTCACCTTATCAAATGCTGCGCTAACGTCCATGAATGGAAGATGTAACAACCCATGTTTTACAATGGTATACTTAGCAGCAGTCAAATACAAATTAAGGCATTGATCAGTAGTGCCTAGGCCGGGCCAGAAGCCGTACTGAATATCAGTTATAACATTCTGCTCCAATGCCAAATCGACAAGCCTGTTCAACAAAATGTGACAAACTATTTTGACTGAGAAGCTAATAAATGAAACGGGCCTATAACATTTCGGGTCTGAGCGGTTGCCCTTCTTGAAAACAGAGACAGAGGTAGACCAAGGGCCTGATTTAGATCTCGGTAGACGGTTTACTCCATCAAAATCGTGACGGATATCCTGCCACCTAAATATATAATACGATAGACTATAATAATGGGCTTTTTTGACTCCTCTATCCGGCAGACGATTGTGCAGTCATCTGTGCTGTCGAGACTGGATTATGCCAGCGTGCTCTATCTGGGGGTCAACAGGGCCGAGATCGCTAGACTGCAGAGGGTCCAAAATGTCACCGCCAGAACTCTTCTTGCCATGCCCAGACGCTGCTCTACCTCCAGCGCCATTCGTCGGTTACACTGGCTGCCAGTGGAGAGGCGGGTGGAGTTCAAGTCTCTCTGCTTTGCGTTTAAGATCTTGAAATATCCTATCTCCGGGATACTATCAGGCTTACTCTCCGCCTATATTCCCACGCGTCAGCTACGTTCTGCAGGCCAGCAGCTGGCATCGATTCCTCGAGTGAAGAGGGCCCGCGCAGGTGGGCGCTCTTTCCGCGTATTGGCAGCTAAGCTGTGGAATGGCCTTCCGTTGCACATCCGGAGTATGGACAACCATTTGGCTTTTCGAAAAACACTAAAAACCCACCTGTTCCCTCATTAGGCTTTCTGCGCTGTCTTCTGTCATTTTGACACCCTTTGACCCTTCTTTTTCTTTGCCAGGCCGGACTCATGCTGCTAGCTGCTTTCATTGCTCTTAGCGCCGGGAGGCCCCTTTGCTGGGGCAGCTGCACGCTTTACAAGACATTTTAACATAACATAACATAATGGGATTTATATTTCAGAGGATGGGATATCCATCACCGTTGTGGCGGAGTAGCCCACCAGCTGAGATCTATCAGGCCCCAAACTTCAGGGATACACACTTTCACTACTGTGTTTACATATAACATTAGAAGAGGAGTCCAAAAATCTACGATGGAGTTAAATAAATCCAACGGGATCCCATCGGGGCCAGAAGCCTTGTTAACAGAGAGCACACTTATAGCATTTTGGACCTCATCTAGTGTAAATTAACTGTAATCTAGAACCTCAGTTTGCGTCCTAACAGTAAAACATGAGGAGGAATATCCTATATAGACTTAAAGTGCTCAACCCAAACACCAGGCAGAATGGTAGACAGGTTCCAATGAGGTCCTTACTAGTGGGTGATTAACAGTCTCTTCCAGAACTTGTCAGCCCTCCTAAAATGGCTTGCCGTCAACAACTGTTCCCAAGCATCATCTTTCAATGCCCTCTTCCAAGGTACTCTTATAAGAGCTCGGCATTTTGCAACCCAATTATGGTCTCTAGGCACAGCCTTGACTGCCTCCAAAAGGGCACAGTGCACCCTAGAGCAATTGGAGTCAAACTACTTAGGGACTTAGGGCACTTAAAATGAATCTTGCTCTTCAGCATACAAGATATGCTTCGACAGATAACATTAAAATAATTCACAATAGCTATATCAGAAGTAGTGTCATTTAAAAAAGAGTCTATCTCATATTGACAGTCCCTAAATATATCTCTAAAGAAGCCATGGGGTATTACAGCACTCCATTCTAGGCGCTGACACTGGCCTGAGAGGCTTCCATTGAGTACAGCCAAGTGAGCAGGTTGCTTTGGGATAGGATGCCAGAGAATTACTTGTCACAAATAAACAATCTGATTTCTACCATCTGTTTTCAAATAATATACAGATTACATTTTAGCACATATTGATACACAATAGCTTTATATGTGAACTCTATTTTTTTTTTATTACCCTTGTATGATGACAACAAAAGTCTGTTTATGCCGCATTAAGAGGTACACCAAAAAATAAAGATTTACTGCTTATGTAGTGAAAGTACTTACAAAGTACAAACCTCTGCTCAAATTGCAAGTTGCTTCTGAATCACAGAACACTGCTTCTGTGTAAATTAGGGAAATCATGGGTGCAGTCAGACAAACTTGTGAAGCAATGAGTCACCCTCATGTTTGCATTGCATATAATCAGAACTTTGGACAGATATGTCATTTTTCCATTGCAGAAAATGTCTTCCAAATTATTAGTGGGATTAATTGCTCTTTTCACATCCGGAAATTATGGCAATGCTTAGAATTCTGCCTTTGCAGCATTAAGAGAACTTGATGCAGATCTGCAGCTGTGGCAGCAGGGATATCCCAGCCAACATTGTGACAGAGCCTCCATGAGTGTCCTTGAAAATGCTGGCAGGTATATCCCTGCTACACCCACCACGGATCCAGTTGCAGAAAAATATGCTACCCAAAGACATTTGACAAAAACAGAAGTGCTGTTGTTATGTTGTTACAGGCTTCAATTTTGTAGAAGATGCTAACAAGAATGCCCAGCATGACTTAGTCATAGACAATACTCTTTACTATTAGTCTAAGCATATATAAAACATATTTACACTAACACAGTAAATGTGCTCTGATCTCCTTTCCTTAACCTCATCTTTACAACCTTGTGAACTTTGTGATGTTCTTCTCCAAATGGAATGTAGATAGGTACATCTTAGGACACTCCATTCTGAATAGCCAAATCATATAGCATTAGCATCATATGAGTAGATCTGTGGCTATTGTTGTTAAATGATTTTAAAATATGCTATTGAATCAACACCTAAGCCTAGCTTCATTGAGGATAAAAACAAATTGTAAGGTAATTTATCATTTTGAACCAGCTCTGACTAGCAGTATTTAATCACACGCAGCACACATGTGCATGCAGTCTATAATTCAAAAGCCACACAAACAAAAGAATATAGACTCACAATACCACATAGCATGAATCACTATGCAAACTAGAACACAGCAGTAATAATCACACTGAGGTAGCTATAAAAAACAAGAAACCACACAAGAAACTAACATCAGATGCACTTGACACAAAAAGTTCAACAACAAGCCAAACTCAGAGAAACAGAGAACTAGTAAAAATACTCACATACCATCCTGAATTCACATTTTTGTGTTTTACAAACACAAAACCATAACTAATGATATTAATAAAGGGGCTCATTACGATACCCGGCGTAAAAAAATCCGCCAGGCATGGAAGCGGCAAAAATCCGCCCGCACACACCGCCTGAACACCGACCACGCCATTATGAGTACACAAACCGAAAACCGCCATCGGCGGAAAAATCACACAAAATACCGCCCGCCATCGTCCGAGTCGGAGTCAAACCGCCCGCCACGGACGGAAACACGCACGACAACACAAAACCGCCCGCCCACACGGCCGACACACCGCACGTGAAATTACGATCGCACCGCCATGAGCGCGGAAAAACAACAAATATACCGCCCGCCAGCGCAAACAACGCCGATGAGAATCGACACGGCAGAAGCCATGGCGCCCACGTACCTGCACAGAAACCATCCGCACACAAAACCAATAGCACACAACATGGCCAACAAGTCCACACAGCAAGGCACACACAAATACACAAGCACAGTACACATCCCGAAAACACCCCCGGACAAACAAAAAATACAAAGGCCAGAACCCCAGACACAACACACCTGAAAACAACAGACCATGAGGACACACCCACATAGGTGAGTACAAAAGCAGCACTCCCACAGACCACAACCCCTTGCTACATTGCAAACCAGAGAGGAGAGGAGAGGACACAGTGACACAGCAAGGACAGCAGCACACCACAGAAACGCACACATCACAACCACCACCACCACCACCAAACACCGGCACCACAAACCCCCTGCACATTACACAACACACACCGCACCAGCACCACAAACACCATGGCACCACAAAGGATGCCCAAGTTCACGCCCATGGAGCTGACGGTCATGGTCGACGAGATCATCAAGGTGTACCCACAAATCTATGGGAACATGGTCCAGCACACACCACTAGCCACCAGAAACAGAATGTGGACCCGGATCGTAGACCAGGTCAATGCAGTCGGGACCCTGCCCAGGAACAGAACCGAGATAAACAAACGTTGGAATGACGTAAAGAGCCTGGTCAAGAAGAAGGAGGGCAAAAACAGAGAGCTGGCTGCCGTCACTGGCGGAGGGAATCCCGCGCTCTTTAAGACCTTCAAAGCGTGGGAGGAGAAGGTGCGAGTCGTAATCCATCCGGAGATCCTCGCCGGATTAGCAGGGGGAGTGGAGGCTGGTAAGTACAAACTAATGTATACCAGCACACTGCTATGTACTCACATGCGCAACTACCATGCCACAGCTCCCAGGGACAAACACCCCCATGTCCAGCACACAATACACAACACATCACACACACATGCAACAGACACTACCACACACAGCCCAAACCGAACAACTGTAAGATGCGTGGGGACATGTGTACACTAAGCCAGCCACGTAACCACCAACAGGTCCCCAAATATGCCAGAAGCGCCACAACGAGCACCCACCACACCCATGTGTCCGCCACAGCTGCACTAACCGACAAGTAACAGGTAAGTGGCAGGAACACAAAGTGCAGTGGGTGGGAGGGTGGACAGCCCAAGTACAACACACACCAGGCCCCAGTCCCACAGCACAGCAAGGAGGAGCATCCCCCACACCCCACAGCCACGTGTCAGCCACCGCAGTGCACAACGACAGCCGAAAGGCAGACATCACGGTCCACAGCAATCGGTGTCAGTGGGTGTACAGCCACCCCACGACCCACTACACCCCCCACCCCCACAGACCTGCAACATGGAGCACCCCCGCTTAGAGCCATGTGGCATCCAGTACAGTGCACGCACGAACAACTTGCAGGTGGGAAACTGGACAGGGCTGGATTACTGGAGGCATGAGGACCATAACACCACCAACACATGGGACATGTCACGTAGCACACGGACACGCAGCACCGCCCACCGTCACGAACAAGTGAACAATGTGCACACGGACATGAACAGCAGACTCACACCCCACATGACCCATCACAGACATAGCAACACCCAAGGAGCCACGTCTGCATGCACAAGCCACACTGAATATAGTCCCACACGGCAGCCACTGTGCAACTCATCACACACAACCGAAACACCATTGAAGTCCTGTCCATGTAGCCCCCACTGCCTGTCAACCCCACAACTACGCCTATGTAAGACAAACAACACTAGACGCAACAGAGCGGAACAACAGAAATGCACACGAACACCACTGAACCCATCAAACTCACAGACACACCATGCACATATAACATACCATCCATCCCATCCGTCAGCCCCAGTCACATGAAAGGCATGTCATCCGCACAGCTGCAACACATACAGCAGTCACGCTAAGACACATGCCCATGACCAACCATGTGCCAGAAGTCAATTAAGCGCACGACACACTGTGAGCAACAACACACAACATGGGCCACACCCCCCGAGCACTGCAGTGATGCACATGGCACAGGGCAGCACGCACACCAAGGAGATGGGACAACTGCAATACGTTGGCTGGCACACAACTATCACTCACTCATAACGATGCGTCCAATGCCATGTCCAGTAACCACAACAGACAGCAAAGATGCAGGGCATGTCAGGCATGCACACACCTCAGACCATGCACTGTCATGCTGCCACAACACATGTCACGTTCGGCACCCATGGCTCACAGCATGTACCCCAAAAGCATATCCCCTCCCAAATGCGAATCTGGGGCATGGCCCCCATGTTGCCATATGCGTTCCTAAGCGTTCCATTTGAACCCCAAAAGCATATTGCATCCCAAATGCGAATCTGGGGCATGGCCCCCATGTTGCCATATGCGTTCCTAAGCGTTCCATTTGAACCCCAAAAGCATATTCCATCCCAAATGCGAATCTGGGGCATGGCCCCCATGTTGCCATATGCGTTCCTAAGCGTTCCATTTGAACCCCAAAAGCATATCCCCTCCCAAATGCGAATCTGGGACATGGCCCCCATGTTGCCATATGCGTTCCTAAGCGTTCCATTTGAACCCCAAAAGCATATTCCATCCCAAATGCGAATCTGGGGCATGGCCCCCATGTTGCCATATGCGTTCCTAAGCGTTCCATTTGAACCCCAAAAGCATATCCCCTCCCAAATGCGAATCTGGGGCATGGCCCCCATGTTGCCATATGCGTTCCTAAGCGTTCCATTTGAACCCCAAAAGCATATCCCCTCCCAAATGCGAATCTGGGGCATGGCCCCCATGTTGCCATATGCGTTCCTAAGCGTTCCATTTGAACCCCAAAAGCAAAGTACAAACCAGACCCAGGATGGGCCAGGAGCCCGCATACACCAGAGTCACAATGAGTAGGGGCAAAGCAACACACCCATCGGCATGGCCAATCCGTCCCATGCCACATGTGCACAGCACACAGTCCCATTGCCTAGCACACACAACTACAGATGCCACAGCCACACACTCGCCTCCGGGAAACCCATGTACGAGATTGCACGAACTGCCAATGTCAGACGACTAATACATACTTCGCCAGGTGCAACACAATAACAAATCTCATTTTCTCCACAGGTGACGAACTGCTGGACGCTGGGGATGAAGACAGCAGCCAGCACAGCCAGCCTACAAGCCCCCAACGAGGACACACGGATCTGGAGGATCTGTCCACCTCTTCGGACACGGACCACCAAGCTGGCCCATCTGGCGTGGCAGGGCCCAGCCGCTCCCCAGGACCCCTCCTACCCACCAACCCATCATCCAGGGATGCTGAACAGTCCCAGTCCCCTGCTGCCACTGTCGTTGCGGCCACACCCACGGTCATTGCGGCCACTACCACTGCCGCAACCGCCACCATCGCCGCACCGACCACCACCGCCTCCACCACCACCACGTCTTCGCTGGCACCAGCCCCAGCGCAGGTGGTGGCCCGGCCGACTGGATCCACCCTGGGAGCCACAGCGAGGACCGTGGTGAGCAATGTGGCTAGTGGGCAGGCCGGTGGCAGCAGGACTGGTAGGAGGAGCAGGGTCAGGGAAACGCCAGCCTCCCCTGGGAGCCATGCCCTGCCTCAAATGGCCAGAGTCCTTGGGGCCTATGAAGAGGCCCAAGGACAATGGGCCAGGTCTGCTACTGACACGCGGGAGGTGCTGGGGGTGCTGAGGTCCATGGACGCCCATATGGGCCAATTCGTGTCCCGTATGGACCAACTCGTGGACCTCATGGGCCAGCTGGTGGTGGCGGTGGGGTCACAGGCAAGGCCAGCAACACCACCTCCGCCACCACCTGCTAGGGCGCAGGGTCGGCCAGCAGTGTCCACTTCCCCTGCGTCCACAGCCAGTGAGCACACCTCACCCACCACCAGCAGGTCGCCACCACACCCCCCTCCCAAACGTGGAAGGGGCCGTCCGAAGAGGAAACAGATCTCCCGGGAGGACTTCGCACGCTCCAGTCGCAAGTGAGGCAGCCAGCCAGCCTTCCGCCAGCCTTCCTTGACCAGCCACTGCATTGACTTGCTCTACGATCCCACTCCACACAGCCATCTGGATGGCATGTGTGTGTTGGACTATGGACATAGAACCAGTGGGTACACCCTGATCATCACGCAGCCATGACCGACAGCTCATTGTCACTGCACGCACCACTTTTGTCATCACCTTACACACAATCACATGTCACAGTTTGTAATAAATGCACCTTTTTCACTAACTGCTGTTTGTGCCCTGTGTTTTATTTGTACGGAATACATCGGCCACCTTGGGCGGAAGGGCACCTGATGCGTGGCATGGCAATGGAATCCGGAGGGCCTGTAGGGACCTAGGGGTGGGAGACAGAACAGGAGCACATTCAATGAGTGTGTCACACACCCATCACACAGTACATGTCAACAACTACAAGCAATGTACACACATCGCACAGAGCAATAGGGCACAATGCCACAGTCACCAACAGTGGCATACTACCCTGGCCATGGAGCGTTGACACACTGCACGCAGTGAACATACGGCCACCCTGACACAGCACACACACACCTGCATAGATACAGACACATCATCCGTCGTACATGGACACTCACCGTCAAGTGAAGTAGCGGGCGATGAGCTGCTGGCGCACATTCCCAGCTTCCTCCTCTCCGCTGTCCACCTCACTCGAGCTGTCCTGGTCTGCGGGCTGGGGCCCTGGTTGATCTCCGTCATCCACAATGAGGGGGATCTGCTTCCGAATGGCCAGATTGTGCAGCATGCAGCACGCCACCACTATCTGGCACACCTTCTGTGGGGAGTACGCCAGTGCACCCCGGTGCGGTCCAGGCACCTGAACCTGGACTTGAGGAGGCCAAAGGTACGCTCGACCACACGTCTGGTCCTCCCATGTGCCTCATTGTATCGATCGTCTGCTGGGGTGCGAGGATTCCTCAATGGACTGAGCAGCCATGCCCCATTCGGATACGCAGAGTCACCTGGGTGTGAGGGACACAGAGAACCGTTGCAATTCCAACTGGACAGGGGACAGCATCGCACAACCAGCACGCTACACCACTCCACATACTCACCGACAATACAGGCACGATCCTGTTGCAGATTGGCCATCAGTCCTGGCAAGATGCTGTTGCGCATTATGTGTGCGTCATGGGCCGAGCCTGGAAACTTGGCACACACGTGGGTGATCACCATGTCCGCAAGGCACACCACTTGCACATTCAGGGAGTGCGTGTGCTTCCTGTTGCGGTACAGGTGCTCAGTGGCCTGTGGTGGAACAAGGCCAACATGAGTGCAGTCAATGGCTCCCACGACGTGTGGGATTCTGCCAAGGGCATAGAATGCACCCTTCACTGCCGCCAATTCACGAGCCCTGGGGAAGCGGATGTACCTGTTCCGGTACAGCATCATGGCTGCCAGTACATCCCTCAGCACCTTGCTGAACATGGGCTGGGACATCCCTCCTCCACTGCCCACTGTGTGCTGGAATGACCCAGTGGCGAAGAAATGCATGGCGGCCATCACCTTAGCCGTGGGGGTGACAGCAGTCGGATACACCCTGCGGGGACGGAGATGGGGCTCTAACATGGCACACAGTCGATGCAGGGTTGGCCTGTCCAGCCGAAACTTCCTGATTACCTCTGTATCGTCCATGTCCGCCAGCAATTGGTATGGGCGGTCAATGTTCGGTCTCCGCCTGGGTTAAATGGCAGAGGACACATGTCAAAGCAACACGGCACATAGCAATTTCGCATACACATCACTGACATGACTGAGCAAGCACATGAGCCACAGCCCAGCTGTCAAGCTGGGACGGCACGGCCACAATACACTTACACAGGTCTCCCAACAATGGCAATGGCAAGTGAGACATACCACTGCCATGTGCATGCACATGGGGATCTAGGCCCCAATGACTTGCGGGCGTGCTGATGGGGACTGACTGCATATTCGTCAAGCGGCAACGCCACGGCAACATGAGTGTCTGCTGAGCATGGAACTGCTTCCGAGGCTGGATGAGTATGGCACACGACGACGACGATGTGGGCACGGGCTGAGCGGCCAATACAAGTGGGACCTGTGGCACGAGGGGATATGAGACAGTAGTAGGTGTCAGCACTGCACCCTATGTACAGCACTGTACGGATCACAGCTCCCGAAACATTGACTGGTGTCCACATTGACAGCCCCATGCCAAGACGGCTGTGTGCTTGCAGTCACACGTCACAGGTGAGAGGTTACATTGCACGTGCCAGGTGGCAGTCGTACATAGTGGGAGCTGGCATGTGTGTGCATGTGTCTCCTGTTCAGGATCCACCAGATGGGCGCTGACTCTGTACTGACCATTGGACACAGCATGTTCCGTGGAAGGCTTGTGTGTGTGGGATGGTGGCACTGGATGTGCCTCCGTTGGGTGGGGGGCCATGCACAGGGCGGGTACGTCGATGATTGCGCATTGTTGGTCACGGTGGGTGCACCAACTAAGATGTGTTGCCCTGTGTTCAATTCCTATGTCCGCATGATGATGGACTGTGGATGTGGGCAGACTACACATTGGTCGATGTGCTGTCTATATGCATGTGCCTTCACACCAGGCACAGCTGCCCCTGCACATGTGACCCCTGCTGGACTCGCTGCTGGGTCTGTGGAGCTGATGCACCTTCTGCGCGTGGGGCGGACAGCTCTCCTCACTTCCCTCATTGCGCATGTCATGTCTTTGCCGCAGGTGACATGGATCATGGAGGGCCCACATGTACGCGTGGGTAGGCTACACATGATTGTTCACTGGTCGCCACCCCCAGTCAGTGTTTCGAATGGGAAGGTTGTCGTGCTGGTGGTATGTTCGATGTGGCGGATGGGCGGGCCTAGGTGCGGGCTTACATTCCGGACATGGGGGGTAGTTGGATTGGCGACTAGTTGCAGTACACACGGGACACGTCTCTTCCTTTCCACATCTGGGTCATCCCTTGTACTAACTGACAGTGATACAGTCATCTTCGCCCCAGCCCTCATGTCCTCCCCTCGCCCCCCAATATGCATGCTCACCTGCGAGGCTAGCGCTTGCACAGGCAGCCCCAAGCTCGCACCAGAGAGGGCAAGGAGTGTATGTGTGGGTCCAGTTGCACGAGTGGGCTGTCTCAGGGTATGATGTGTGGCGGGACGCCGTCCACCTGCGTGGTGCCCCAAATGGAGACCCGGCCTGCATGGACTATGCATCACAGTCTTCGCCTTCCGGATCCGCCACCTGCGACACCCAGTGGCTGTGGCTGCCCTTGCGGCCAGGCCGCGTCCGTCTGTGGCTGATGGCCCACACATTCACTCTTTGGCCTCTCTGGGGAGGGCTCGGGGGTGGTGGCGCACGCGCTTGCACTTAGTCGCAATGGCATGTGGCGTGGTTGGTATGATGGGCAATGGATGGGATGGTGCGAGCCACCTCCCGTGACGTCAGTGCTGCTCGTGCTGTGGTGCGTCCCCCTACACTTCCATTTGACTTGTGCCATGCTAGACGTTGAGGTTCTATTGCCTGCGTGATATGACCAGGAGGAGCGCGAGGAGACCTGTCACACACCATGCTCCACTGCCATCCCGTGCCCTGTATCGCCTGTGCGGATTGACTATGTTGGGGTTACACCTGGTCGACTGGGGCTGTGTGTGCCTTGTCAAGGGGCATGGCGGGCGCACAACAGGATCCAGCTTGTCCACAGAGGGTGGGCTGAGGTGCGCCTGGTACCGCCTTGTACGTGTGCCCGGCTGCTGTGCACACACGTGTTCACTCCCCCGACAGGTGTCCTCTCACAATGCCCAGGGAAGCGGTGGTGTACTGTTCATGAGCCCTCCCAACACGGCGTGCTCCAACTTGGCATGTGCGCATCTACCCGTCGCACCCACCCACCTGAGCACTGCGTCCATACGACTTCACACG